>JAJMHB010000003.1:0-600000 GCA_030582815.1 Ogataea krabiensis | reverse complement strand
CCTCCCGTGCCATGAAAAATTTATATATATATGCAAAAGTAAGGGTCTTAATATTTGTTCTGGTATATCTGTATGTTTTGTTCTTCTGCAACGTCTTGATCAGCCTTGCTCTTCACCAGATAGAGAGACCTTCGTTACAGATCCGTATCTAACGCACAAACAGCTCATATTATGGCCTCGACGTGGCCGTGCGATCATCCCCGTCCCGAGGCTGACAGAAACCCTCATGTTCAGATCGTCGAAGCAAAACATGACACATATGTGACACCATCATCATCGTCGTCGTCGACCACACAACCAGCTTACATTACAGTGCCGTCCACCCTTAAGAAGGCTGTAGCAAGCTCTACAGACATCTCCCTGGTGCCCAGCACAACTACAACTGCTCCTAGCTCTCTGACCTCCTCTAAGGTCAACTCTCCTCTTCTCATGTCGCGCCATCCCTCTATGTCTGCTCTCACATCGGCCATCTCCATTCCAGGCCAGACCTCGAACCTTCAGATGACAAACAGCAACTCCTCAAGCTTGGGTGACCATTCCAACCAGATCTTGTCCCACTCAGACAGATCAAACGAGGTACTTAAATTGGTGATCATCTGTGTCGGACTCCCAGCTACAGGAAAATCATACATCACCAAGAAGTTGCAACGGTACTTGAATTGGATGCAATACAAGACCAAGATCTTCAATGTGGGTAACACCAGAAGACAAGAAAATGCAAAGCCAAGTGATTATCCAGTCCAAGGTCCAACTATCGAGGATCACAGCAAACAGAACACAACTAGTCATGATGCAAATTTCTTTGACCACAACAACACAGAAAACTTCCATAAAAGGGAACAATGGGCAAGGGAAACCTTAGATCATCTTATAGATTTCCTTCTTGTGGAACAGGGAAATGTGGGGATCTTCGACGCAACAAATACTACAAAGGCCAGAAGAAGCTGGATCATTGAGACCGTGAACAATAGGACTAACGGCGCCGTTAAAATATTGTTCTTGGAAAGCATTTGTACAGATCAGGAACTCATAGAGAAGAACATTCGATTGAAACTAAGTGGTCCCGATTATAGAACTATGGATAGAAATGTCGCCCTGGAGGATTTTAGAAATAGACTAAGGAATTACGAGAAAGTTTACGAAACTATAGACGAGGAAGAGGAAGAAGAAAATGAAGTATATGACATTCAATATGTCAAGATAATCGATGCAGGAAGAAAGGTAATATCTTATAACATCAGTGGATATCTCTCATCTCAATGTGTATTCTTCCTCTTGAACTTCAATTTGTCAGATAGACAGATATGGCTAACTGTTAGTGGAGAGAGTGAATTCAATGTTCAGAATAAAAAAGGAGGAGATTCTAATCTCAGCAAAAAGGGAGAACGGTTTGCAAGGGCCTTACCAAAGTTTATTGGTAAGAAACGCCAGGAGTTCAAGTTGCGTCAGCTCAATAAAGAATTTATTAATGACGAATGCACATTCCACTCTAAACCTCAGATTGACTCCGAGTTCAATATTTGGACTTCGCATCTCAGACGGACAATACAGACCGCTGCATATTTCAACCATGATGACCAGGATGGTGATTATCACTTCAAGTCTTTCAGAATGTTGAATGATCTTGGTTGTGGAAGTCTGGATTCTATAAGTGAGGAGGATTTCAGAACTTTGTATCCTAATGAATACCGCAGTCAGTTGGCTGAGAAATTGACTTATAGATTTCCGGGTCTTGGAGGAGAATCATATCTGGATGTGATTTCCAGATTGCGTCCCATGATTATTGAACTAGAGAGACTTCGTGATCATGTTCTGATCATTTCGCATCGTGTGATTACCCGAGTTCTTTTGTGTTATTTCATGAATTTAAACAAGGAGATGTTGACTGAACTCGATGTCCAACCTGGGTATGTTTACTGCATAGAGCCAAAACCTTATGGGCTGGACCTAAAGATCTGGCAATATGACGAGGTGACTGATGATTTCTATGAAGTGGATGAGATCGAGTTGATGAAGAAAAAGAGAAAAAGAGTGTCGATTTCAATAGGAAACAATTACAAGCCTATTTTAAAGAAATTTGACTCTGGAAATTCGTCTTTGAGCTCTTCGGATTACTCCGACTCCGATTCTGACGAGGCTGTTGGAGCAGTCAAGACCTCTGTTTTGGACTCTCCTAATAGCGACACAGACGAAAAACGGCAGAAACTGAAGGGAATGCAAGATTTCAGGAAGAAATACATGCAACGGACAGACTCTCAAGCCTACGAATTTATCAGGTCGTCATCGCACACCAAGAGCAGCTCCGACGACGCTTCTGAGGGGTCTAATACAGTAATTATTGACGAGCCCCAAAACAATCCACATGGTTCCAGATTTTCTAGCTACGGTGCTAGAGATATCAATCGTGAAATTGAACAGATATTATCCGATTCCGACCTGGTGAATGCCCTTAAAGAGAGACTTTTAATAGAATAGGGGTGATTCTGAGGTGAGCGCGGTTTCTGATATGAATTATTGTATTGACTTAATAAATTTATAGAATAAGGAGTGGACAGTTGGACTTGATGTTTTTGGACTGTTTTCTGCCACCAATGAATGCTAATTTGTATATATAAAAGGTTAATTGAATCTTTTCAAAATGTATAGATTTGACGATTAAAGATAACTAAAATTGATTTTTCAAGGCGCGGTAATTGAGATTGAGATTGATTTATATCTACAGACTTTTTTTTGTCTTTGTAATTGTAATTTACTCTTACGAAGGCGTTTTTTCTTCTGAGTATATAAATATATAGAGTTATAAGGAGAATTATCAATGATTTGGATACAAAAGTAGTGATGTCGAAGCCAGAATGTCGGGATCCTTCCAAGAATGGAGAAAAAGAGGACAAATTTCTGGAATTGAAGACCCTCACCTATGACATGGGAGAGGAGCTGTCCAAATACGTGGTGGGCAATACTAAACGTCTTTCTTTCCAGCAATCCAAGAGACATAAACAAGAAAAATCATTTTCAGAGATAGACAGACTCGATTTGAATAACTACAGAGACCAACGTTCGCCATCAACCATTAAGAAATCACAGGCTCCAGAGGGAACAGATAAACTGACATTAAGTACCAAAGAGCAGACAGATTTGTTTTATAACAAAGAGTCAGATCAGAAGACTCTGGAATCCAAGAGATGGAGAAGTGATCCACATTATTTCCACACTGTACATATATCGTTAGTTGCACTTCTGAAGATGACAATCCATGCCAGATCGGGAGGTGCCATCGAGATCATGGGAATGATGACGGGTAAAGTTTTCCAGGGGAATTTGGTTGTGTTGGATAGCTATCCTCTTCCTGTCCAAGGAACGGAAACTCGAGTGAATCCGTTGAATGAGGCGTATGAATTCATGTTGCAATATCTCGATCAACTGAAACAACAACCAAACCGCGAGGAAAACATCATTGGATGGTATCACTCTCATCCTGGGTTTGGATGTTGGCTTTCGGGAATAGATGTCAAGACACAGGAGTTGAACCAGGGATTTCAAGACCCTTATGTTGCAGTTGTGATAGATCCTGAGAGAACGATGAAACAGGGTCTAGTAGAAATCGGAGCTTTCCGCACATATTACCAGGATAACATGCCGCAAAACAGCCAAGCAGACTCTAAGGACAGAAAGATAGGGGGGTCTGGAATCTCCTCCTCTAAACTAAAAGATTATGGACATCATGCGGATCAATATTATAGTCTCAAAGTGAAGGTTTTCAAAAGTGAGAAAGATGACGATGTATTAAAAATGTTGGACTCCAAGTTCTGGTACAATGGACTTATTCAGACCAGAAATGTGGACGAAGATGAACAGATAGAGAAGATCAATGATGTGATTGAACAAGTGAAAATGCTGAAGTCATCTACGATCGAATCTGTGAATCGGTCTGGATGTCAATTGACTTTATCGACGGGGTCTTCGATTACTGTAAATTCTCAGGCAATGACAGGCTCACCATCGGAGCTTAGCACTCGAATGAAAAGAATCAACAAATTAACAATGTCGGAGATGTTTTCTCCATCTCTAAAGTCGGCTTCAGGGATATCATCTAGTTTGAAGTCTTCCGGTAAGGACTCGGCTGTTCAAGAAAGTCTTTTGAAGGTTTGCAATGATCTCAATGCAATTGGAATCAGCGAGATGAATCAACATTACTTAAGGGAACTACAAGAGGAGCTTTTTTTATCGTAATTCAAAAACATGGTTAAATACCATCTCATATAGATAGCACGAGAGATAGCACACCGATTTATTGTGAAATCGAGAAAACAATGCGCAGCAGAGAGAGAATCTCCTATAATAAAGAGGAAAGGAGGAAGTAAGATATGTAGTGAAATAGTGAAATATAAAACAGAAATGGTAAAATCAGAACAGAAAAATGGATTCAAATAACCTTTAATCTAATTATTTTTTGTTTCAGAGTCTTCACTTTCCTGATACTTTCTTATTTCGTCCTTACTTAGCTGTGCCGCCTTGACAAGGTTGTGGAAAGTAGAAGCCAATGTCTCACTCTTGAGTTTCTGTTGTTCAACGGAGGCGGCAGTTGATGAGGATGATAAGCTGACCTTATCAAAGCTCTCCATTAGTTTGTCATCATCTGTATTTCCATGGAAGACGAAATCTTCTTCACCATCTTCGAAGCTGGAGTCGGTGGCCTCTCTGAGTTCACGCAACTTCTTGAGCTTGTTCTGGATCACCACCAATCTAAACACCTTTCTAAGCTTTTCGTGTGCGTTGAATCCTTCTTGAATGTTGTTGATGATGTTGGCCTCTTCGGTAGGCTTGTGCTTTTGTGCTAGATGAGAAACAATCCATGGATGTTGTAAGAGATCCTTTGAAGTTGGCCTTCTTCTGTTGTCTATATCGAGACTCTTAAGAATGAAGTCTTTAGCGTCTTCCGAGATGTCCTTCCAGTATTTTTGGTGAAAAATAACAAAGTTATTGGATCTGACTTCATCAAGGAAGTCTTGAGGCGTCTCTGCTCTGATAGGAGAGTATCCTCCTATCAAAGTGAAGGTGACAATACCAAGAGACCAGATATCACAAGACATGGTATATCCACCTTTTCCGAGCCCGTAAAGATCTCCGTATCCCTCACTGGCGTAGATTTCAGGTGCAATGTAACCATAGGAGCCTGCAACACCTGTGAGTTTCTCGAATTTGTCTGGATTGACCTGCTTGGACACTCCGAAATCTGCCAAAACAACCGGAGAATCATCCTCCTTGGTCAAATAGAGAACGTTTTCCGGCTTGATGTCACGATGAACAATACCTCTTCCATGAAGATAATCGATGGCAGTTAGCAATTGATAGATAATGCTGCAAGCATCATACTCGGTGAAAGAGGTCTGCTGAACTAGACGTTCGAACAATTCTCCACCCGTTGCCAATTGGGTAACAATATAGAAGTTATGTCTGGTCTCAAACCAATCAATCAATTTCACAATGTGTTCCTGGTTGACAGACTCCAGAAGCTTGATCTCTCTCAAAACGACATCCAGATGGCCCTTGAGTCTCGACTTGAGGATGATTTTGACTGCAACCTTTTCCCCGGTCTTTTTATTAATGGCAGAACGAACGGTACCAAACGAACCCGCTCCCAGGGTCTCCAGAAACTCGTAATCCTTCTTCTTGTCCGCTGTTGGATACTTGTCTCCCAATAATTTGTCCATTACGATTTAGATCTATCGATTCGATGATATCCAATGCCTGGAAGTGATGTTTGTGTTTCTACTCCACCGACTGTCGATATGTTGCTGTAATCAACAGCCCAGTTTAGACGAAATTTTACGTCTCTGGAGATAAAAATGGTATTGCAACACCACCTTTTTTTTAGTAGTTGCACAGCCCGAATAGTTGATTCAGATGTTCTTCCCCCTCCCCCTTGATTTCTGGACGTCCTTCTTGAAAGGGTTCAATCAATCCTAAATTGAGAGGGGAGGAAATTCACATTTCCGGGAAGAGAAAACATTCAGAACCAGAATTGGCCTCTCGTTTATCGCTACAACAATCGTTGAATCCTCGATAAAGTCAGTAGGTTACCGACGGAGGCATAGAACACAGCAGAAGAGTCATTGGCTGCTGACGAAAAAGAAACACACAGCCTTATCGGGGCTTGGTTGGCAGCGTCAGCAAATTATTTCTGGACCCGTGTGTTTGAGCGAGATGGGACTGGTGAACTGGGATGGGTTTCGGCAGTTGTCGCGGGAGTAAAAAGACGAAAGAAGACGGCTTTAGACGGCTGGAAACCTGGGACGTGAGACAGAATTGGGACGAATTAACGGGAAGAGCAGGATATTAGCATAGAAAAACACACATGGTGTTGTGTCGGCTGAGCCATCCAAGGCTCTTTGTGGACCAGGGAGGAATTAGGTCAGGGGAAAGATCATGAAGGGTCTATTTTTGGTCATTAATTCACCTTTAGTAGCAGGACAAAAAGTTGGCTGTGTCATTTGGTAGCAGGATCTTCTAGCATGACTAGGTTGATGAGAGAGAGTATATATAGAAGATGAAGGGTTTGATGGTTGGATAGAAGGACGTACTATAGATTAGAGACTGAGATTGTTAGTTGAACAACAACAAACGGTTTTTAAAGATGAATTTTCAGATTACAGGGATAATTGGAAAGGGAAGAATGGGTAAGGTTTTCTGTGGACGGAGTTTTGACAACAGGAAGCTTGCGATCAAACAGATATCCAAAAGGAGACTGAAGGAGGAGAATGTGGATGAGAGTTCTGCTTTCAGAGAGGCCGATGTATTGAATTCTGTGAAACATGCTAATGTGGTTGAATTCTACGGTGTTTGTGAAGACAGGAAAAATATATATTTGGTTATGGAACGGTGTCACGGCCCGGATCTGTTTGACAAAGTTCTTGTTGATGGGCCGTTGGATGAGAAGGCAGTTCGAAACATTGCCAGACAACTCTTGGATACGTTGAGATGTATGCATCGAAACGGAATAGTTCACAGAGATATCAAGCTGGAAAATATAATGTTGTGCACGTTTCGGCCGCATGATTACAGGGTCAAGTTGATTGATTTTGGTTTAGCGACAAGAATGTCTGAAAATGAAGGACTGCTTGGTATAGCAGGAACTACAGGATACATGGCACCGGAGGTGTTTCTTGAAAGAGGAAAGACACCTTATACTGAGAAATGTGACATTTGGTCTTTGGGTGTTGTGTTATACATTTTGTTGATTGGAAAGACGCCCGTTTCGAATCGTTCTGAAGAGGAACCATATTTGAGGGATCTCCACAACGAGAACTTTCCGTTCTTGTGTGAGGATCTTCCGCCTATTTCTGAGAGCTGTAGAGACTTTTTGTTGAAGTGTCTGACAATTGATCCAATGAGACGAGCCTCTGCTGACGAATTAATGCAACATGAATGGATCGTCAACTCTCATGCGAAGTTCAGGTTGACTCAGAACCTCAAAGCTTGCTGGAAGAGTGTTAGACGTGATTACAAATCGGAGCTGATTCCAATACAAACTATTTGAGCAAAAGCATAATGTGGGGAACGTACAACACACTCGCTGATTTCTGTTTCTGTCTTTGTATGGAATAGAGAATATTTATGTATGAAGAAATGAGTATATGATTTTCATTTTTTGATGTGGGGAAGATGAGGTGTATATTATTTGGGATACGACAGGCTTGAATCTGTCAATTTGCATTAGATAATTATTCATAATTTGCATGGAATAAAATAGCATATATATTTGGTCAACAGATCTGTTATTGGTTTATAGTTGCTGGATTAGTAGAGGATACTTTGTCAGATGGTAGCAAGGGCTCAAGGAGGAGGAGGATAGTAGATCTGAAATTTTTCAAATCTTGCTCGCGATAAAGAATATTCATCAGTACATAGATAATTTTTAAAAAACACCCTTGATGGTTGGTTATACAGAAGTTACGACGAACTGTGTCAAAGCAATTAGACGTTATTTGGTATCCAATATGTCTTTTTCAGAACTGATTTCGAAATTCAAGTTTGAACGAGTCCTGAACTCGGACTCTCAGTTGAAAACTATAGCTCTTTTGGGAACGATCTCTTCGAAGCCAGCTATTCTACAACTGGAAAAGACGCATTTCAATTGGTCTGAATCGCAATTCAACGACCTTCCCATCACAGAAATCAAGGAAATAGCTACTAATGATGTGTACCATTGGGGAATGAATCTTCTCAAACAGGATGTTGTTTCTGCACCAGCATCCAAGGTGAATCTGATCTACCCAGCTACAGAGACTCATATCAGAAAATTCGACAAGCCAGTATTGCATGTGGTCTCCGAAACACCAGAATGCTACGAAACCATTGTAAAACCATATGTGGAGACTATGAGAGGAGACAGAATCAAATGGGTTCGAAACATCCTGTTTGAGGGTGCCGAGGCAGAACGGGTGGTTTACAAGGACGACGATTTTGTTCTGATTCCTGACATGAAATGGGACGGAGAAACCATGGAATCTTTGTATTTGTGTGGAATTGTCTATCGTGAAGATATATCTTCGATAAGAGATCTAAATGAGTCTCATATACCATATCTAGAGAGAATTCTAAACACTCTTAAGACGCAGGTTCCTAAATATTACCATTCTACAGGAATCACCTCCGATAAACTGCGTATTTTTGTCCATTACCAGCCATCTTACTATCATTTCCACATTCATGTTGTGAACGCAGAGTACAATGGATTAGGACAGTCGATACTGTCGGGAAAGGCCATTCTATTGCAGGAGGTGATAGATAATCTCAAGTTTTTGGGAAGCTCTGGTTATTCTCAGAAGACATTGACTTATGTGATCAATGAATCCCACAAGCTCTGGGAACTAGGACTTAACAAGTACACTTAGATAGTTGATAAATGCTGTTTGTAGGACCGGATTCGATCCTGATGTCAAGGACTTCGTATAATGGTGAGAACGGAAATCTTTTCAGATAACCTGATGGGGGCGGCTGGTGAGCAACTGGCTCGAGGTCCCCTGAAATTTGACGTTTTTCGCACGCTCATGTGTGGCGCAGAAGGGCATCTTGGGGTCGCCTGGGGAACCCTGGGGAATCCTGGGGGGCGCACCTGGGATCGGTATATTTTATAGTTTTGCAATTTGTGAAATAAAAATAAATATAAACTATCTTTTGACGGAGGGAAACAAAAAGGTTGTTTATGATTAAGGGACATTTTGTTATATGAATAGACAGGCAAAAAGATACTCAGAACATAATATCGAGAAGAGGTAGACAGGTTGCAATTTTTAGAGAAAAAAGTCGTTTGTTTGGCCCATAGTGTTACCCATATAGAGAATTAGGTGTTCTGATTGACCACATCTAAACATGCGGAAAAAGGGCTATCAACAGCCGAATAGCGTAAGTAGTGTCATGATCTAGACCAGTATTGGGGATTTTCCATCAATTTGATGAATACTAACTTAAATCTGGGCATAATTGTCCCGTTCCAACAGGAGATGTCGCAGGTAAACGACTTTGTGTTCTCAACTGAGCCGGGTTCTTCGTCGTATAGAAGTATACAACAATCGTTATCAACGGGAAACAACGATTTGAAACAGACGTTACTGAAATCGTGGACAGGACTACGCAGATCGCCGTCAGACAATTCAAATCTTACAATCGATAGCCAGAAGGTGATAGGAGCTTCGTTTTCCCATGTTGACCTGATCAACCCAGATCAGTCCCAGAAGCGAGCTTCTTCTCCAGATGCCAGATCAATACATTCTAACGGCTCTACTCGATCTCCTAGACCAAGTTTGAACTTCTCAAAATCGAAGAAGTACGTTGAACCACCGTTGATCGACAACGATGACGACTGGAATGACAACATCAACGATGATTTGTCTCCCGTTTCTCCTCAAAAAGACCAAAAAGACATCCAATTCTACCCCAATATTGCAGATCTCAACTTGAATTCGAACAGCGTTAATGGTTTGGAACCATCTCCCATGGCGGCAACTAATACAACAAACACCCAGGGCTCTACAACAGCCGAAGAGCACCTAAGTCTAGAAAAACAACCCGTCCCAGACGATTCGCCGTATCCATTTTTGAATGATAATTACGAAGAAATCATGAAAAGTCCTTTTGCAATCCTAGATTTTCAAAAACCACCAAAAAATGATATCACAAGATACAATAAAATAGTGAAAGCGTTGACCAGCCAGCCATTCGACATTACCGAGCTGAAGAGACAGTCCTGGAGTGGAGTTCCTTCGTGTATACGGCCCTTGGTATGGCAAATTCTACTAGGATATGTGCCTGTCAATGATTCAACTAGAGTAGCTGTCATTAGTCGAAAACGGAAAGAATACACCAATAGCATGTCCCAATTATTTAGGAATGAGAAGGACCAGGCAATTTGGCATCAAATCACAATCGACATACCACGTACAAACCCTTCCATCAAGTTGTACTCTTACGAAACAACCCAGAGATCGTTGGAAAAAATTCTGTACATGTGGGCAATTAGACACCCTGCAAGTGGATATGTTCAGGGTATCAACGATCTGGCCACACCTTTCTTTCAAATATTTCTCAAAGGATATCTGAAGGAAGATGTTGACGTCGAGTCCTTTGACCCAAGTGTTCTGCCAAGAGAGCTCATAAACATCATAGAAGCAGACACATATTGGTGTCTGACTAAAGTTCTGGATACAATCCAGGATAATTATATCCATGAACAGCCAGGCATAATCAGGCAGGTTTCTGCGTTGAAGAACTTGGTGAAGAGGGACGAACCGTATCTTGCACAACATTTTGAAAATGAAGGAATAGACTTTATACAGTTTTCGTTCAGATGGATGAATTGTATGTTGATGCGTGAATTAAAGCTGAACTTGATTATAAGGATGTGGGACACATACATCTCAAACTACCCTACAGGGTTCAATCAGTTCCACGTTTATGTGTGCTGTGCTTTTTTGAGAAGGTTCAGTGACCAGCTGTTGTCTATGGATTTCCAGGACATCATTATGTTTTTACAGGATTCATCTAAGACTGATGATTGGACGGAAGACGATGTTGAAATGATGTTGAGTGAGGCATTTGTTTGGCAATCGCTGTATCAAAATGCTACGGCACACTTGAAGTAAAAGATATTTATTGACTTCTACTTGTCTTTGAAATAGTGGTACATAAATCAAAACTATTAATTATTTGTATTATCAGAACACGATAGTGTCATGCAGCTCAATTATTTGATACCGTAAGCGCTTTTGGCACTCTCTAGAATGTTATCGAGAACCATTGCAACCGTCATAGGACCAACTCCACCAGGGACTGGGGTAATTTTGGATGCCTTCTTGGAACACGAGGCAAAATCGACGTCTCCGCACATTCTCTGTCCTGATTTTCTGGTGGAATCTGGAACGTAATTAGTACCAACATCAATGATAACACATCCTTCCTTCACAATATCACCAGTGATAAAATTGGCTCTACCAACGGCCGAGACGATTATATCTGCGTTAGAACAATAGAATTTCACTTGTTCAGGAGTCGATTTCGAGTGTATCACAGTGACTGTTCCTCCAGCCTTCTCCAATAGCTTTGATAACGGTCCTCCCACAATATCTGATCTTCCACAAACAACCACGTTCTTTCCAGTGATGGTGACTTTCTCGTGTTTCAACAAATACATGATACCCTTTGGTGTACAAGGAACGAACTTGGCAACAGCGTTTTTCTTGAAAATTGCAGCCAGATTGAGCTCAGAAAATCCATCAATATCCTTTTCCTGTCTAACCGCATTTGTCACGGTTTCTTCATCAAGATGGGCTGGAATCGGCAATTGAACGAGAATACCATGGACTGACGTATCATCATTCAGCTCGGAGATCTTGGAAAGAAGTTCCTTCTGGGTGATCTCAGCTGGAAACTTGAGCAACGTTCCTTTAATTCCAACCTCCTCCGAAGACTTCAACTTCATCTTCACATATGTAGACGAGTCTGGACGTTCACCTACCTGGATAATCACCAAAGTGGGAGCAAAATCAGGATGCTGCGATCTGATGCTCTTGATCTCTGCTTCAATTGACGAACGAAGCTCGGCACTAATTGCCTTACCATCGATTATCTGTCCAACCATTATATGTTTCTTGTCTCTGGCAGTTGTTTGTTACTTGGAGCCAGACCCTTGTAAACTCTACTGAAGACTTAATACTCAAGAAGAAATCTCGTCTAATGTTTCCAGATATCTATCTTTTTTTTTGTTACTCATATAGTCCAACAAAACTGGAGAAATGAGTCACGTGTAATCCCGGTTTTGAAAACTCGCTAAAAAAACTCGAAAACACATGCACACATCTGTACACCAGTCAAAAGTCAATGTTTTTGTTTTTATTTTAGTTGGAACTGATTAGCTAAGAAAGATTAAAAAAGGCACGTGATCCAGATCAGTAGGTTTTATGTACTTTTTTAAAAAGAGAAAAAACGGATGAGATTCTTTTCAGATAGTAAAGAGTGAATCTGGGGATACAATTCCTGCTATTTAAAAGAATTGGCAAAACCATACAAGTATCTGCTTTGAAACATAACAAAACAAAACAACACACACATTCAGCCAGTCTTTGTTGATCATATACACCAAAATACGGTAGAGCAAAAAGTCCAAATTTTGTCGGATTCATGGACCTAAAAAATTCAGGTTTTTAAAGTTCTCAATAGACTATCAATCAACATGGCTAGGCTGCAAGGATGAGCATCATTCGATTCAAGATAACAGGTCATACATGTAGGTTGAGTTAAGTGTTTTGAAAAGCCATCATCTTGGAGGAATGCTATTATTGAGGACCAGAGCCCTGAAAACACAAGTACGACAACATTAAGTAAGCGGAGGTGAAATTTCCCACTTTGGTAAAATTGGAACAGAATCGAGCAAGCAAACCTTCTTGATCTGGAATTAGTAGGGGAGCTAAAACAGGACTAAGAACATGGCGTACTTTTATGTAATAAGGCTGTTTTAAGTTCATGTAATTTAGGGATATAGCTGTAAGGGTATCAAGGAGGTCTGAGAGAATGATGATGTAGAATTCAAATATGAAAGACACAGGGGTTTCGAGAGAAAGCTAAGGAAAATTGGAACTGGATGTATTAGGTATAGCGGTGATAAAAGAGAGAGGTCGATCGACTGCAAATAGAGGCTGCCGCATACATGTGTTATGCGGTCACAATTCCGCAGATGAGGACAAGCGAGAACATTACGTAAGCAAGGAGAAGCGATTTTGTTGGTTTGTAATTGGAAGGGGGGGGGGAACCAAGACAAGGGGAAGGGAGAAAAGCTTTGAGTAACTAGGGTCAGAAGCAACAATAGACTATTACGGTCAGCAGCTAAGCAAGGGTAGGTTAGAAGGAGGCCAGGTTGCATGGGGGGTTCTAGGATAGCAAATGAGGATAAATTATAATAAAATTCGTAAAAGTGACGGATATAACGAAAAACAGACAGACAGATTCAAGGCGTACAATGTAGCACTGGTCTATGGTGTGGGCAGATGAGGTAAAGTGTCGGGATGTATTGCGGCCATTGGGGGCCAACGTGAGATTTAGAGATGTGTGTGCAGCTGGATTTTTATGTAAATCAGCAGGTTAAAGTAGGGTCTAATTTATGGCTGTGAGAGGAAGATAGAGTGACTTATGAGGGTATCAGGGTATACAAAAGGCGTTGGAGGAAAACTCAGGCCATGTAGAGGTAAAAGAGGAAATGATATGAAACGATTGTTGGAGGGAAGTAAAAACGTCTATGTGAGATACGCAGTGTTCCGAAAATAGATGGGGCGTTGCAGATTACAGAAGGGGTGTGCGCAGGTAGAGAGGTGGATATGGAGAAGGGAAGGGAAGGGAAGGGGGGAAGAAAGAGGAAGAAGGGGAGGATTTAAAGATGAAAGAGTGAATATCTGGATGATGTTGAAAGGTAAAGAGGTTAAGGGCAGGACAGGACAGGACAAAGCATCAGGATACTGCGGCCGCAGCCGCGAACTGCGAGCCGGTGTTGTCAATAGATAATTGCTAAATTACTTACATATGGCTTATTAAGTACATCGCAGCAACGCACGCTGTACTGCTGACATTTCTCGAGCAAGAACTATTACTCTTCCTGATACAGTAAAAGCCAGAATGGAAACGGCAAGCGCTAGATCCTGTACTGAGCCCAGAAACAAAGCTGAATTCGAAACAGAAGGATCTTTGTGAGCTCGCCACTGCCGGAAAGGTGGGTGTGAGGAGATTTTTCGGGGGACGCTTTGGTCTCAATATGGTAGTCGGGGAGGCCTTGTAGAGAGTGCCAACATGTAACGAAAAGGATATTCCTTCTTATGCCATGGTGTGCTGCGCAATTGTGTGCCTCCAGAGCCTGTTTGTTTTGGTCTTCTGAAGCGGTGTTTTGGGGTTTTAGGGACAATATGGAACATGTAAGGCCACAGGCCTGCTCCATGTCCGCCGTCCGCCTTTCCTCAAAAACCCTGGCCTAAATCTTAGTAAAACCCCTGTGGGTGCGAAAAAAACTCTTATGGTGGATGAATTTTTCCTTTGTCTTCTGTAAATATTTATATTAAACAAAGACTATTCCCTCCTTGAATTGGTCCGGAACCATTAACAACCTTGGATTGCCGCGTGCTTGACAGAGTATCCTTGCAGCATTGCACAAATCTTCCTTTCCTATTCACATATCGAAAGATAAATCACTCGGCTGTTCTATAGAAGCTAGATGTGGGGTTCAATTGCACTCATCTTCTGTCCGAGTCTATCCCATAATTGTTAATTGTATAAAATCTACACATTAGCCACTGTCCCAGGAGGTCCGTGGATATTCCAGATACCTCTATTCATCTTTGCGTTACATCTAACTGCGTGAACCAGGACCGTCTCTCAAAACTTCCCTTCCACAGCCACATATTGTCAGCTAACCCTCCTTCATCGTGGCTCCCTCCCTCAATTGACCTCCAATTAGTTCTGATTCATTCATCCTATCTCGTCCGGAAGCATCTAAGTCATTTTCCTGTCATCCTATCAACCCAGCAAGTCTGCATCAATCTCTAGATTCATGTCCGGCCCATCCAATACCGAGGATTTTAGCCAAAAGTCTGAAGTAACAACAGCCCACGAACCCGGCCAGGTTTCGCCCCTCAAGAAACTCATCAATCCAAATGCAAAAACACAGCTAGAACCAGTGGAGGAGTCTGAATCTGTACCGGATAATCGAAGTCACGACTCTGTTGGATCTCCCCAGCTAAAACACCACCATCAAGACCAACAGATTGACTCTCACGCACCATCTCCAGAGCATCTCCATTCATCTCAGCATCCTGAGCGACCCCAAGGACACCAGATCGAACAACAAGCATATGACCAAGAACAAGAGCAACGTGAATTAGATCCAGAAAAGGAACAGCTATATGATATCCTTTCAAACCTCCTCGGAGTGCGCGTTAAAAGCTGGCCCTTTACTATAGAGTCTCTTCATGGTTTGATATCGTTAAAAACCGAACAGGAAAGATCAAGACAAGAGGAAGCTCGTTCCAGAAATTTGACGTTATCTATAGAGCTTGTCAATATAGCACGTTCGATCGGTATCCCGTCAGAAGCCATACCATTTCTGTTTGCTGCTACTACACCAGAGGAAATCAAAAGAAAGATTGATGAAGTCCTCAAATATCAACCACATCCCCAGGTTAAAACTCAATTCCAACACCAACCTATACCTTCTTCACCTTCACCAATTTCACAACCTTCTTATCAGTATAGAACTCCTCATCAACGGCAGCAATCGCTTAATGTGGTACCTTCAATCGCTCCTCCTTCGCAACACCATTCTGACCAAGATTCATCTCCCTTCATACAGCAGAGACGACAAGGCTCTCCAGTTCGCGGTATGAGCCATCAGAGATCACATACCACGACAGGAGTTCCTTCGATGGCAGGTTCTACTTCCGTCTGGAAGATCAGTCTGCCGCAACAACAACAATTTCAGTTTCACCATTGGGCTGGTCCTGGCTCTAAAGATTCTGCACCACCATCTTCAGCTACCGTCTCTGCTGCTGCAACTGCTACCTCTGCCGCATCGTCAAATGCGCAGGGACTATATTCTACTACCAATACCTCGGGACCCAGCTCAGCTTCACCTTCATCCGCATCCAAAAGAAAGTTTTCAGATTCGTCAGTTCCTCAACACTCTCAGCCCAGCCAACCTGTCTCTCCCATAAGATCAAAGGCTCTATCTCTGGACAAGCGAAACAGATCTGGGGGCAGTGCTGCAATGTTAGGGTCACCTTACCTTTATAGAGATTCTTCGTACAACTCCAGTGTTCCGTATTTGCAGCCGGGTCCACCAATGCCTCGTTTTCCAGGCCAACCATCTTCTTCACCTTATGGATCCATGCGACAACTTGGAACGGGGTCTACTCCCGTTTCATCTGCACCCCGTCAACAACAACAACAACAGCAGCAGCAACAACCACAACAGCAGCAGCAACATCACCACCAGCAACAACATGCCCCTCCTCATGCTTACTATTTTTCTTCTCCATATCACCACCAACAGCAGTCTTACACCTTTCCTATGAATAAATCTCAAGGCACACCACAGGGAGCGCAAGAATCCGTCCTCCCTCCGATCAGGTCTCACCAAGAGTTTGATGATCCAGGTTTTATGTCTACTCCAAGCAAGTCGACATCAACAAGCAAATCCAAGTTCTTGATAAACACGCCAAAGAATCCGCCTAAATGAGCGCACAACCTATAATTGGTTATATATTTGATAGACTTTAGAGTTATTAAACCCAACTTGGTGTTGGTTACCGCGATGATACCCCCATTCTAATTTGTCTGTACTAAGTGTATAAGTTTCTACTTTTACTTCTTATTGCGTTTTGGCTAGATGTAGTAGGGTTCGTATGTCCGATCTGCGGATGTTTCTGTACTGTAAGATATATATGGGACTTGGAGTTGAGAAAACCAAGCTTGGTATTTCCAAAAGAGTCCGCAACAACCAACCATCAAACGTGAATTCAGTAGATTTTGTGATTTATTTATGATTGAAGTGAGTTGTGCTCCCCTGATTTCCCCATATCTTGTAAAATTCTGTATCAGGAATTGAGATCTTCCAGAGTTAAGGATCTGATCTATCTGCGAAACTATTTCCTTTAAAAGAAACATGCCGGTGTAATCATGTACACAGCCATAGATCTCTAGTTATGTCCACAACGACACCTTATCTTATTTAGTGCATATATGCAACGGATGATGTATTAGTATTTCATTTTGATTGTTCTAATTGTTTTGATTTACTGTTATTATTAGGATGAATTGACGGTGTCTTGAAAGATTTCCGGGGTGAGAGAATACAGTTCCTGTTTTGGAGGTCTTTATTGTTCTGATGGGCATGCAATAATATAATGATTTTCTCGAGAATGTTTCCGATATGTTTGTCGAGATTCTTCCCCAAAATGTCATTGACTTTATTTCGAAGTCGAGATTAGATCTTTCTATCACTCTGAAGGTTTTTGAACAGGGTTCAACCGTTTTACCAAGATGCCAAGGCCTGGAAGTTAATCACTACCAATTGAGGGACCCCGTCGGGTTTTCCGTTTCTTTTCGCGGGGAACTTTGGGTGCGGAACTTCCGCACACGTTCTTCCATCACGATCGACATTTATATCTTTGAATTTAATGTTCTTGGTGACTAATTAAGGGTCCAAGAGCGATTGAGGAAGCCATTTTGGAGGACAACAGCTTATGAGATCTTTGTTTAACAAAATATAAAGCCATATAGCTGCCTTTAATACGTCAAAATGGATCTGGAAAACATTTCGGACAGATCTGATGACTCAGATATCGATGCAGGCCTCCGACCCCAAACGCAACCACAGCTTCTCCAATCTGATCAAACGAAATCGGAGCATGCAGAAGTGAAGACCCCCATCTATAAAATGGAGTCCTCCATCATGGAACAGAAATTTCCCCATACAATCCTCACTAAGCGGGAGAAAGGCTTTATGACTGCCGTTATGTCCTGCATTGGTCTCTGTTCCTCCATCAGCATGCCCATATATTGGGTTGCTCTGACAGAAATAGAGAACGATTTCAAAATCACAGAGGAACAGACAAACATGACAGTGGTTGCCTATCTAGTTCTACAGGCGATTTCTCCCGTCTTCCTCTCTAGTGCTTCAGATACCATAGGTCGAAGACCTATGGTGATGATTTGTCTTCTGGGAGGAATTGGAGCCAACATCGGGTTGGCTGTTTCTAACACATACTGGCTACTTGTGTTTCTTAGATGTGTTCTGGCTGCCTTTGTTGCACCTGTGATCAGTATCAATTCCTCAATTGTTGGAGATATAACTACTCGTAGAGATAGAGGAGGAGTCAATGGCATGGTTTCTGGTTTCACACTTGTAGGCCAGGGAATATCTCCATTTCTTGGTTCATTGGTTGATACTGCTTGGAAATGGAAAGCAATCTTCTGGTTCAGTGCTATAGTGGATGGAGCTGTTCTCATTATAGTCATCATTTGTTTACCAGAAACCAAACGTTCGATCGTTGGTAATCTGTCGGCTAGGCCCAAATCCATATTCCACAAGTCTCCATTTCTAGCTTATCTGGGGCCCAAGAGAGTCAATGATCTCCAAAATGAAACTGTCGAACCACCCAGCAGCACAAAAGTGGGCCCTATTTCCACCCTCTCCATTCTGTTCTATCCCGAAACTTTGATGACATTAATTCCATGCTCCATTATATTTGCTACTTGGACGATTTCCCAGACCAGTTTGACCACCTACCTCTCCAAATATTATGGATATTCCACTCTCAAGATTGGTCTCTGTTTTTTTTGTCCTGGAATGGCCACTATCTTGGGAGCAATGATCTCTGGAAGAGTGACCGATTACTGTTACAAGAAAGCCAAAGAAAAGTACAACAATTTATACCTTGTTGATGGAAAAATACCCAGCTCAGCCCCCCCTTTCAACATAATCAAAGCAAGAGTAGGGGTTTTTGGGTTTTCCTCTTCAATGGTGATTATTGCAAGTCTTATTTTTGGATGGTGTTTGAAGTATAAAGAACATGTTGCCATTATTTTAATTACTTCTTTTTTTATTACATTTGGATCCATGTATCCAATGAACATTGCATCAACGATATTGGTGGATCTTCATCCCCAGAGGTCTGCTGGCGCTTCGTCGTTAAACAACCTTTGTCGATGTGGGATGGCTGCTATTTTCGTGGCATGTCTTTCAAGAATGACAGACAAAATGAATCTTGGTGGGACATACACATTCATGGCTGCTATCATTATTGTGGGAACCCTAATAATTTATTACCAAATCTATATTAGTGAGACTCTCATGAGAAATATGAAAGCCAGAAACACTAAACAGCTCTAGAGATAGCGGACCCAACCCAACCGAACGACTACATTAGACCAGATTGAGACCAATCTGAAATTTGCACGATATCGCCTTATTCTTATTAGATGACGTCTCCTTTTTTTACATGGTCATCTACCTAGTATATAGCATTCATTTATAGGCATTCTGTTATGTTTAGCACTTTTTGCTGACATTGCTGTAATAATAGCTAATTCTGTCATATACAAAATGCATGCTAAATGTCTTGCTTCTTTCCGGAATAGACAGGTTGCATGTCAGCTCGGAGATACGATCATTTGTTCTGCATGTTTGGTATACCAAATACTTTGATGAGCAATTGCAAGCGCAAAGTAGTTTTCGTTTTTGGTAATACTTGAGATCTGGAGGGGCGTGGATCATCGAAAATCATAAATATTTTTTTTATATTTAACAATGCGCTTCTCTGTACAGAAATTAAACAAAAACATGATTCTTCATCAAAACCCATAATATAAAAAAGGTCTCTTCCTCGTTTGATAGTCTATAATTTTGCAAAAAAACACACTTGAACAAGTATGCAAAGCTCATTTGCATCGTCTATTGACAATGATAAACATAATCAGATGTCAGAAACCATTGAAGAACTCTCCTATGACGGCGGACGGAACGGTCCTAACCAACCATTAGAGTCTATTAGATTGTTGACTTTCAATACATGGGGACTCAAATATGTATCGAAATTTCGAAAACAGAGACTGAATGCTTTGGCAGACAGACTGGCTCAAGCACAAGGTGAGGACAGGTACGACATAGTTGCATTACAAGAGGTCTGGACCAAGGAAGATTGGGATTACATCGATAACGTTTGTTCAGGACAATTCCCATATCGAAGAATCTTTTCTTCTGGAATGATAGCTGGTCCTGGATTAGCAGTTCTTTCTAAAGTTCCAATCAGAAGGACATTTCTTTACAGATTTCCCATCAATGGAAGGCCATCAGCTTTTTACAGAGGCGATTGGTTTGTCGGCAAGTCTGTTGCGGTGACTTTGCTAGAACCTACATATCCCAATGCTGCTCCAATAGCGTTGTTAAACTCACATATGCATGCTCCATATGCTGATACTGGTGATGCTGCATACTCGTGTCATCGTGCTTGTCAGGCATGGGACATCGCATCGTTGGTCCAGGGATACAAAGAGGCAGGTTATGCGGTGATCTTAGTTGGAGATCTCAACTCAAGACCTGATTCTTTACCATACAGAATTCTACAGCAGGAGGCCGAGCTATCAGACAGTTGGGAGCTTTTGCATGGAAAGACAGATGGAATTGATGTGAAAAGAATGGATCCTCGACAACAAATCGTGAGAGCCGCAACAACTTGCGACTCCACTCTTAACACCTGGAGAGCTACTTGTAGTCCGGACAAGGCTTGTAGGCTTGATTATGCTTTAATTGATGCTTCCAGATTAGTTCCTATTGATGCCTCGGTCCAATTTACAGAGCAAATTTCTGGGGTGGGCTCTTATTCTGATCATTTTGCATATGCTGCCTCGTTCAACATCGGTTCCAGAAAGGTCATTGATTCGAATCTCAGATCTGTGAACAACATTGACCAAAGGCTCTCAATATACAACGATCTTCAATCTTTAGTATTAGGTTATCTTGCTACCACGAATCCAAGACAGTGTCGTTGGAGACTTTTGCACTTTTTCCTGTCAGTGCTTATTTTCATTGCGTTTCTGCCTGTGATTGTCGTTGTTTCATTCATTGCACCATGGAGTTCGATTCTTTTCTACTTCTTTGGTGCTGCTCTGATTGTCACTGGAGTGGTGAACGGTCTGATAGGGTTTTTGTTTGGCCGTAATGAGAAAAGGGCCTTGAACGAAATTCTTTTTCAGATCGAGGATCGTTCTAGATCGCTAAGACAGCTCAATTGATCGAATTTGGGATTTTAGATCTGATTTATCTCCTGACATCCGGGGGAGAATCCTAATTCAGGTTGTCGGAATATTCCCGCTCCGACTCCGAAAATGGCAATTTCCAAGCGCAAACCGTTGCACAAGCTGCGCGCCGCTCTGCTAAAGCCCTCAGAAAAAAAAAATTTCCATGCATGTTCGCAAATACTTCTTCTGTTCCTTAATTGTATTTATGCTTGATGTGCGATATTTTTTCATTGGGAGACGTGGTTTGAGTCACCAATACCTGGGATGTTTGAGTGGGAAAGGAATGTTCACGTTCAATATAAATAAGCTCATTAGACTACTTGTTTGGGTTTTTCGCAATAGCCGTGTGAAATTAGTCTTGAAAAGAGCCCTTATGTCTGGTAGTGTATCGGAAAACTATACAGATCGCAAAGGAAACATGCTAATGCGTGGAGCAGCTCTATTGAAAAAAAACTTCGTGCTACCATCTTTTTAAAGATCAATTAATTCATCATAAAAATGTCTAACGAGAAGAAGACTATCGAGAAAACGCTCGAATCAAACAAGAGCCCAAACTCAGAGAAGACTGTGGTTGGTGATCAAACCTCAGGGGACTGTCTTTCGAGGGAACAAACAATAATTCTCGACTCAGATAGGGAGGAGCAGAACGAGCAGACTACTGCTGCCAACTCTGGTGAATATGTATTGACTCCCGAGGAAATCGAGCAATATGGAAGATTCAGTAATGGACAGAAAACAGTATTTGTTATGATTCTGTCCATGGCCTCTTCGTTAGGTCCATTTTCTTCGAGTGCCTATATGCCTGCAGTGCCCAGCATTGCAAGCGACTTCAGCACCACGGGATCCATCATCAATCTCTCTGGTACCGTTTTCAACATCATGACAGCAATATCACCCTGTATTTTTAATCCTATGTACGGCTTCTATGGCTGCAGACCGATTTTCCTACTAGCCATGATACTGTTACTGATTTCGTCTATTCTGACTGCAACGTCAACTTCGCTGGCCATGTTCTTCATCTTTAGAAGTTTGTCTGGTCTATTTTCTTTTACCTTTATTAATATCGCAGCATCGATTTGTGGACATATCTACGAACCTACTAAAAGATCTACTGCATTGAGCTTGTGTCTCACTGGAACTTTAGCGGCCAGTGCATTTGCTCCCGTCATTGCTGGCGTGATAATCACCTATGCGTCCTGGAGAATCATTTTCTGGGTCCAGACAGGAATCGCCGGTCTTGTATTTGTTCTTGCATTTTTCTTTCTGAAAGAAACCACTCCTGAAGTCCAGTTTGTCAAATGGAGACTGGAGACAGGAAAAAAATTCAAGCTCATCACTATCAATCCTTTCAAAGTGATGTTAGCTTTGCGCGTTCCAACGCTCTTGTTAACAGGAGCAGTGACTTTCTGTTTGTCATTTAACTTTTTTGCATTGCTCACACCTATTAGGTATGTGGTTGATCCTAGATTCAACTTTACTTCTCCTCTTCAGGGTTCGCTATTCTACCTTGCTCCCGGTTGCGGGATGTTTGGGTCTGCATTCTTCGCTGGAAGATACTGCGATTACGTTTTAAAAAAGTGCATCAAGAGAAGAAAAGGAAAACTGGTTAGTGAGGACCGTTTACGTGCTGGTTGGGGATGTCTTTGTGTGATGGCTGGTAGCACTCTGATCTACGGTTGGTCACTTCAAATGAAAAAGGGTGGAATTGTTCTTCCCGTGATCACGATGTTTTGCAATGGATTTGCACAGACTGTGGTGTACACTGCAGTCAACTCGTACTGTGTCAGCAGTATTCCTGAGATTGGATCTCCCGTTGCATTAGGATCTAATTATTTCATCAGAAACGTTGGATCTGCCATCGGATCTGGTGTCACTCTGCCAATGTTTGATTCTATTGGAATTGGATGGGCATCTGTGATTAATGCCGGTCTTATTGGAATATCTCTGGCATGTCAGATAATGTGTGCGTTGCACGGTCGCCGTTTAAGAGTCTCCTGGCTCGAAAAACACGGGTTTCCCGTCTCAGAATCAGCTAACGAAGGTTGTGCGGACGAGGAGAATGCCGCAGAGGTGACACGCCGTGATCCAGAAACTGAATCAGAGTCCGGTGCTGAATCTTCGTGAATACCAAGGACATCTAAAGACCTTGATAACTACTTAATTAGTATTTGAATACTGTGTTTAATCATTTCATTACTTCCCTGCACTACCCCGGGCTTTACTCCGAATAATAGCAACCTTAGCTAGCGGCTTTAAATATTTTATTTTTTTTACATCAGCCAATTCTAATTTTTACAAACTTATTGATTTGATTGTATTGGGACAATTTACACGATATTATCGCTACCTTTTTGTCCTTGTTCACAGAGGGCTCTTTTTTCTACTTTACCCTGTATTTGGACTCGTTTAAACCGTATAACTTTGTTTGATCTTTCCCTACAGATCTATATCCGGCTCAGATACTTGCAAGGACATTGAGGGGTTATCTACTCAATCAGCCTGTCATTTGTGTTTGTTAGAGTCCGGTTTTAGATCCAAGACCGTAATCAAATTACAAGTTCGGTTTCCCTTTTGGATACAAACAAGAGGGTTGATTCAGTGCGATTTTGCAACATTTGTTGTATTCCACATCTAAAAACGACTGATTAAACCGTCTAGCACCATACGGACTCTCCAGATCACTCTATAGAGATCCAGGTCAAACCGCTTGCGCCTGTATAATTAGCGATAAGAAGAAAGAACATTCACTGGCCATTCCCCCATTTTTCTGTCCAAATCAACCAACATCCTAGAACACATACTCGTTTGTTTGCTGTCACAACCATACGTCATGTCAGACCCCAGCGATACAGAAACAAGACTCCCCGGCAGCTTTCCTCAAGAAGACGACCTCGTCGGTATCGGTTCGGCTGTGGATTCGGCTGCTCTCTCTGGTACTGAGGAAGAGATCCAGGAATCTGCTGTGGCCGAATCTAACCAGGACAATACCGAAGAACCGGATTCTGACTTAGAAGGAAGATCAAGAAGTATTAACACAACTGTTGCTCCAGCGTCCACCAGGAAGTTCACCCTCTCGCCCCAGAGACTACTCTCCTCTATCTCCCGAAGATCGTCTCCAATTAAAACTGTCACCCAAATAGCAAATCCCAAGGTTCCATTGTCCAAGATACCAACACCCAGAATTCCATCACCCAAGTTGCCTACTCCTAAATTGCCCTTGTTTTCAGGACACGGATCCTTCAGCTCAGACATGGAAAAACAGTCTATTCAAGGTATATCCAAGTCGTTTGTCAGTTTGTTGACAGCGGCCAGCGTTTCTGCAGGGTTTGAAGACTTTGAAGGAGATCAGGATCTCCAAACAAGTAATGCTGAGGAAACAGATTCAGAGGAAGAATACCAAAACAGGTTCTCCAGCATTACAGGAATTATGGCCAGAAATGATTCAGAAACAGAGCATGCTGATGCCATCGAAGAGTTTGGAGACCAAGAATTTGACGATGCAGACTTCTATGCGTCAGATGTGAATCAAAATGAAGAAGCCGAGGATAATGATCAGGAAACTATAAAGGAAGACAGAAAAGTGCGTCGCACAAGATCAAGGTTCCAACTTTCTGTGGTCAAAAGACTTTCTGCCAACGGGGATGTCACTCAAATTGATAAAAGAGCTCTCGCATTGGCTCAGAAGTTGAAAAAGACATTTGATATTTCAGATGATGATGAGTTCATTAGTGATTATCCATGTTGGTTGATGGGAGATGTTCTGCTCCAAGGCCATCTTTATATTACAAAATTCCATATCCTATTTTTTGCCTTCTTGCCCAAAAAACAAGGAGCAATCAGTAAGAGCGGTGCATTAACTATTAGATCATATCCATCCATGAGGGATCATAGAAAGTGGGCTGTTGTTAGAGACTATGCGTTCTACATTTATGCAAATTCAACAGATCTGTATTTTCCTTCATTGGTGATAGATCTGAGGACTGCTTTAAGAGCCGAAATCAACAAGGATTCAAATAACACCGACCCTAGCAAACCTGTTTGGCTACGCATCATTACCGAGAAAAGGACACATTCATTCCAGGCAGATAATTTAGCTTCTGCAAGATCATGGGTCACATGTTTGAAGAAGCATATATTTGCCTCTAGGAATAGGGGAGATAAGGTTGCAATTAAGATTCCTTTGCCGAACATTGTAGACCTTGAATTAACTTCTGTTATAGGTGTTACTAAGAACTTGAGAATCAAAGTAATTGAAAGTGCTGATACTTTTGCATTAGACGACTACTTCATAATGTTTTTTTCTAGAGGAGAAGAAGCTGTCAATGATATTAAAAGGGTCATCAATGATGCTGGTGTGCAGATAACTGAAGGGCAAGAAACAGAAGAAGAGCCGGGAGTTGGATCTGATATATTGAAGTCTAAAATGGAATTATTAAAAAGATCACCATCGATGGTGGAGACATCAAACAAAACTCGTGCTTCGGGAACATTGAAAACAGCTGCTTCAAATGAAGAAGATGACGATGATATCCCTGAGTTACTGAATTTTAGAGAAAAAAATGTTACTTCTGATGAAGATATGTCTAGAAACATTATATCTGACGAAGACTTTTTAGCTGAGGATGAGGGTCAAGAAGGTGATGAGGAAGAGTTGAATCTCGAAGACAATAAAGAAGATACCAGCAAGGACTCTTCTAATGAAGGATTTAATGATGAGGCAAGCTCTACTACCAATAAAAGAAATTGGTCAACGAGATCATTAGTCCAAGGTATAACTGCATTCACACACAGTTTGATATCCACTATTCCCATGTCTCATTTTGAGGAAAGTTGTGCAATGGTGAGAGCAGAAGATGATCCTTATTTCATCAAGGATTTAGAACAACGTAAGTCTGCCACTGAACGTTTCAGACGTCATTTCTCCTTGACAGATTCCGAAAAGTTGATTGCAACTTATCATGCTTACCTTGTTAAAGGATTACCTACCTATGGTAAAATATACCTAGGTTCTAATGAGATGTGTTTCAGATCAACCATTCCGGGTACTGGAACTATTATGATACTTCCTTTCATGGATATAGAGAATATTAGCAAAGAGAAAGGTTTCAGGTTTGGGTATTCGGGCCTGGTGATTGTGATTCATGGTCACGAAGAGCTTTTCTTTGAATTTCCAACGAATCAAGGTAGAGATGACTGTGAATATCTATTGTTAAAACAAATTGACATGTTCAAAAAGTCGAGTGCTGAGAGTACTATATTAGCTCCAAATAATGGAGAGTCATCAAGCGATGAAAGTTACAAATTAGCAGAATCAAGCACTAGTTTAGCATCGGCAAGATTGAGAATGTTTGAAAACAAAATCAACGATGCAATTGGTATGGATGTCCCTATCATAATAGAAGAGCATCCACTCACCAAAACTAAAGTGCTGCCTTCAAAGTCGTACAAATTCACTTTATTGACAATCGGTTCCCGTGGAGATGTACAGCCTTACATTTCACTGGGAAAAGCGCTTATGAAAGAAGGACACAGAGTGAAGATAGTGACACATACTGAGTTTGAACCTTGGATCAGGAAATATGGAATTGGATACAGTGCAATTGCTGGAGACCCTTCCGAGCTTATGAATCTCATGGTGACTCATCCAACTATAAATTACAACTTCATTAGAGACGCAAAATCTAAATTCAGAGTGTGGATAGATGACCTATTAATTACTTCATGGAAAGCTTGTCAAGATACTGATGTATTGATAGAATCACCATCGTCAATTTGTGGTATACACATAGCTGAAAAACTGCAAATTCCTTACTTCCGGGCATTCACCATGCCTTGGACAAGAACAAGAGCATATCCTCACGCATTTATGGTTCCAGACCAAAAGCTTGGAGGGGCATATAATTATATGACCCATGTTGCTTTTGAAAATGGTTATTGGCGAGGTACTTGCCATCAGGTGAATAAGTGGAGAGTGGAGATTTTAGGGTTACCAAAAACAACTCTAGCTGAGATGAAACAAACTAGTGTTCCATTCCTATATAATATTTCTCCCACTGTTTTCCCACCTTCCGTGGACTTTGCAGAATGGATAAGTGTGACAGGGTATTGGTTTTTGAATGAAAGCGATAATTATCAACCTCCAGAAGAGCTTGTTAACTTCATCGAGAAAGCTAGACAAGACGGAAAGAAGCTAGTGTACATCGGATTTGGGTCTATTGTTGTTTCAAATCCTGCTGAATTAACTCAAGCTATTGTCGATGCTGTGGTTAATGCAGAAGTGAGATGCATACTGAATAAAGGATGGTCTGACAGACTTGGAGGAAATAAAGATCATATAGAGGTACCTCTTCCACCTGAGGTATATAATTTAGGAAACGTGCCACATGATTGGCTATTTCCACAAATTGATGCTGCTGTTCACCATGGTGGTTCTGGTACCACTGGAGCAGCATTAAGATTTGGACTACCTTCTATAATCAAGCCATTCTTCGGAGATCAGAAGTTTTATGCTGGAAGAATTGAGGATCTAGGTTGTGGAATTTCATTAAAAGATCTCAATTCTAAGAGTTTGGCAAAGGCTTTGAAAGAGGTTACTACGAATACAAGAATAATTGAGAAAGCCAAGTTGATTGGAAGCAAGATTCAATCCGAAAATGGTGTCCAGGTTGCTATTGATAAAATATATAGCGAGATGGAATATGCAAAGAGCTTATCTGTGAGTAAGAACCGGAAAACTCCCTCTGTGAAAAGTGATAGTGAAGTGGATGAATTTGAAAATTCCTGGCTACTTATTTAATGAAATGATGATAAATTCTCTTCGGGATTGATTTTGGGTTTTGGTTGGGTAAAGTACCACAGAGTTAGTAGATGACTCATAGTTGTAAGATATTTCAGCTTTTTATTAGTATAGGCGTGTGTTTAAGTTTATTTATGCCTATCAGTATATCATTAAATATTAAAGTGGTGGTTTATTAAGCGAGTATTCTTATTCTAAATGTAAAAGTCCATCCAAAGAGAGAACAACGTGTCAAACTATATATATCATTAGAGATGAAGCAAGTTCATGAAGCAGGAAACTACCAGCTTGCAACGTCTTCAGCTTCTCCAAACACGCTTTCTTTCTTTTCGTCGGCGATCTTTTCATCTTGCCAATCCTCATTGTTACCTTTTGTTTCCATGATATCCTTGAGATTCTCCTTTTCGAATTCTACAATTAGATCATTGATTTCTTTGAATTCCAACAGGAATGCATCATGTCCTTCTGGGGAATGAATTTTCTTCAACGTGGAGTTTGGCATGTTTTTGGAGATGAATATCTGCTCACTAAGGGTGAACAGAGCGTCAGAATCGATACCTATGACAAGAGCTGGGAGAGTTCTAGATTGAAGGGCCTTTGCAGCGTCGTTATCATACTCAGGTCTATCTCTTCCGACATCATGAGTGTCCAATTTTCTGGTTATTGATATGTAACAGTTAGCATCAAATCTATTATGGAACTTTTGTGCCTGGTATCTCAGATAACTTTGAGCAGAAAAGTAATGTTGGGGTCTACGACGATGTCTTGGAGCTCCGACGTTTGAAGTAGATCCTGTAGAATCATTTGCATCTACGTTTCCTTGTATGTCCGCTGCAGAGACAGATGAATCAATGGAGTTTGATCTACTAGCATGTCTGGATTCGAAAGAGCGTCTGCTTCTTGTAGAGGCACCATGGTTGTGTATTTGCCAATTTTCTTCTTTAGGAGAGGCGATTGATGAGGATGAGGAGGCTGCTCCATCGTCAACAGCATCAGAATCCACGATTGCAGAAGAAGCGTTTGAATTGGACACACTTTTCTGTTTCTGCTCTGGATTTGGACTTCCACGGCCGAATCTCGACTCGAATGAGTTTCTGGATCTGTATGTGAGCAGAGCAGCCATTCTAGCTGCTCCCAATCCGTTCTTTGGAGGGTCGTCTAACTTATAGTAGCCGTCATCGTATTTTGGATCTGAATAAATACATTGACGCTGTGCTTCTCCCCAGGAGATACACCAAGCAGAATGTCTTGCACTAGTGGCCAGGGCCACCACACTTTTCACAAACTTTCCATCATCTACAAAACACCACTCAAGAGCCAACATACCTCCCATGGATCCTCCAACACACATTGCAATTTGTTTGACTCCGAGCCAATCCAAAACCAGTTTGTGGATGCGAACATCATCTCTCACAGTACAAATAGGAAACTCAGGTCCATATCTATCTGAATACTCAGGGTCTCTGGTCAAAGGAGATGCAGATCCGTATGGAGACCCCAGAGAGTTGAGACATATCACAAAGAACTTGGAAGGATCAAACGCTTTGTTTCTTCCCAGAAGAGGTCCCCACCAGTCTGAGACATCTGCAGACCCCGTCAATGCATGAGCAATCAACATACAATTGTCTCCCTTTTCGTTCAACTTTCCCCAGGTCTTGAACGCCACAGGAACCTGGTACAAAATCTCCCCCGACTCCAGTTCGAACTTTGAGATCTCGACAATTGTCTGGTTACTCACCAGCCGAGAAAATGGGTTCTCCGGCTGTGATTCCACCACCTTGTACTCAATTGGTTTTTCTGATTCTGTGTTATCCATCGTTTTCTCTCAATTTTGTCTTGTCTTGTTCTTGTTCTTGGTGCTCGCGAGATATCAATGAGTAATATCTAATATCCGTTGCTAAATCTTGTTTTCTTCTGCTGTTATAGTCGATCTATGGCTTCTATGCCTCTATGTTCTCTTTCTGGTTCTTTATCGAAGATATTCGCCCCTATTTATATTGACAACCGGTTCTTATCTTGTTCTCTTTTGCTGTTCTCCCCTTGAACAAGACAATTTGGTAATTTGGAAAAGTCGAAGCGGTTTAAAAGATTTTTCACTCGCCAGGCAAATCCGCAAATCCGGGCAGTGTCCCGTGTGGGTGTGGCTCCTCAAGAACAAAAACCGAGAAAAAAAATTATATATAAAGGACTTCGTTTCTCCTTCTTCTTAGATCAATCCTTGTTCTTTGATGAAATCAACTACAAATCGATTATCCACCAATCTCAATAGACTCCGTTTAAATAATTTTAGAATAAATACCCAAATTCAACCCATTTCCCACCCAAAAAGCCCATGAATCATGCCCATTGCCACGTCCATTCAGGACCCCTGGGCTCTAACTCCCCCATCAACTCCCTCCTTAATCAGCACAATTTCATCAACAAGTTAGATCTAGTTGTTCCATATTCCTCAATAAACAATCCAGACTTCAAAAACATCTTTGAAAACTTCAGTTCACATACAAATATCATAAATTGCAATCTACACTCTCTCTTGGAAGGTTTGCTCAAGCTCTCATCTACTCACTCCAACAATGTCTCAATCGTGGCTCTTGATCGAAATCTGAATAATGAGGATTCTATCTCTGTTATTCACGGGAAACTTAATATCAGACTTACCGCTGAATCTTACTACAAGTCCGGACTTAAAGGTATACAGACAAACGGCTCCAGAAACAGCAATTCCAACGCAAGAAGTAAGATGTTCCGTATCCAGTTCGATCTCGCATCTTTCCAGTCCAGATTCAACAACAACGACAAAAACTACGTCAGATTGGTTTGGTTCGCCGATAATGCATACAAAGATGTCTTTTTCCGATTCGCAGCATTGAACTCAGATGATCTAGTGACCCAATTGGATCAGAATATCAGAACTCAGTCCATTGATCTAAAGACACATCACACAGAACTGGGAAATGTACTGCTTCCAGATCTCACTCCCTCAAAAAACGAATCCTGGCTTCTTGATTCACTTGAATGGTTGACATACGTCTCCATTCTAGGCTCCCAAATATCTGCTACCGACAAAACCGAGTCTTACATATCCTCTTATCCAGAAACTCTGGAGGTGCATTCTACAGAAAAGCTTTATAAAGTGTCAATATATGGTGGCCTTATACCATCAGAACTGACAACTACACTAATAGAACAATTACCGTCATTGTGTCCCTGGTTTGGACTTGTGCAATATGGTGTCAGAGATGCAAACGTTTGCTACGGTCTCAACACAGAGCACAACTTTATAGAAAACGGTGAGAATATAGACGTTGTTCTTATCAACAAGAACATGTTTGTCCTCTGGGAAGTGGTTTCCAGCTCTGATTCTCATTAATTAGACCTTCTCTTGTATAATCCTTTTCTGATTTATTGCATATCGAATATATATATCTATATATACAAGCGGTGATAATAGAATTTCTGGAACTCCATCCAGAAACACCATTCTTCTAATCTATCTTATTTCTTAGTATTAACAGGAGTTTGGTCTTCGATTTCTTCAATTTCCTTTCTAGTCAGATCCTCCTCAGCATCCTCACCGGTCTCACTCTTGGTCAACAATTTGTTCAAGTGACTCTCAGGATCATTGATCAAGTTGTCAAAGGCACCAATCTCTACAATAGATCCCTTAGTATCCAAAACAACTATAGTATCACTCATCTTGATTGTGCTCAATCTGTGAGCTATGCTGATCGTGGTCAATCCAGCCCGTTGTCTTAACTCCAATGTACGCTTAATGGCTTCCTCTGATTTCGCATCTAATGCCGATGTAGCCTCGTCTAAAATTAAGATATTAGGTCCAAGCAGGAGATCACCATTCGAATTGGAGACATCTTCTGACTTCAACTTCTCTTTGACACTATCGTCAACTTTCGATCCTAATAACAATGTTCTGGCCAAAGCTATACGTTGCTTCTGACCTCCACTCAATTGGGCCCCCTTCGAACCAATGACAGTATCAAGTTGATCGGGGAATCCAGATATAAACTTGTTGCAGTTAGCCAGATCTCCAACTTTCTTTATTTCTTCCTCAGTAGCGTCCATTTTTCCGTACGTGATGTTTTCTCTTATTGTTCCGGAGAATAGCATAGGTTCTTGCTGAACAATTCCAACTTGCTGACGGAAGTGAGCTAAACTGATATCCCTCAACTTGTAGCCATTCACAATAATATCACCCGAGTCTGGTTCGTAGTATCTCAATAAAAGTTGAGTGACAGTACTTTTACCACATCCACTAGGACCAACCAAACAAACATGGTCTCCTTTGGAGATAGTCAAATTCAGAGAATTAAACACTTGATGATTTGGTCTAGTAGGATAGTGAAATGAAATGTCTTTAAACTCTATACTTCCGTCAACATTAACTCTTTCTCCTTTGGTTGGAATAATTGCAGGCTTTAGCTTGATGAGTTCAAAAATTCTCTCGGAAGCACCCACTCCCTTCATCAGTTCTGAGTAGAAAGTGGACAGCGAATACACACTTGAAGCGCTGTAAGTAGTGTAGAGAAGATACGATGACAGATCTCCAATACTCATTTCTCCCTGTCTGACCATCTGTGTTCCCATAGAAAGCAAAAAGATTAGGAAAACGTTCCCGATAAAGCCATTTCCAGCATAAAAATAACCATTCAATCTACCTTCGTGGACAGACAGATCATACAGCTTTTTCACCTCTTTCTTGAACTTTCCAACCTCATATGTTTCATTATTGAAGCTTTGGATGGTCTTTGTGAAGTTGAATTGCTCCTCTGAAACTTTTGTAAGGTTTCCCAATTGTTTCTGGATGTCTTTGGAAATCACTTTAATTCGCTTACCAAACACCAAAGCAAAAAAGATCAATGCAGGGAAAAACAGAACCATATATCCAGTCAACTTGACAGATATCATGAGCATCATTGTGATACCAACAAATCCACTGATAGAAGATCTCAAACCGTCACTTATGTTTTGGGTCACAGACCTCGCAACAATTGTAGAATCATTCACCAATCTGGAAATCAGATCACCACTTTTATGGAAGTCCCAAAACTTGGAATCTTGATAAAAGATCTTTTTGAGAATGTTCAATCTCAATTTGGCCATGATTCTTTCTCCAACCTTTCTTAGAAGCACAACTCTTCCAAAATTGGCCAATGATCCCACCATGAAGATCACGGCCATTGCAACATAAAATTTAGGCATTGGAATATCCATTGACATAAAATTGACTGTTTCTGGTTTGATGATGTCTTTGTCTTCCGGGATAGGTTCTCGAACGGTATCGATCACTTTACCTATGATCATCGGAAATAGCATGGAAACAGAAGATGATATACACAGAAATAATATTGCAAGCGAAAGAGTGGGAAGTTCAGGCTTGGTCAACTTGAAAAGTTCTAAAATCTCAGAGAATGATGTGTTGGAGCTTGATTTCTCCTTCGAACTGGATTCTGAGTCTTTTGTATTATCTTTCTCTTTCTCTTTCTCATTTTTAGTAGAATAAGACCTTCTCATATTGGAAAATGATAGAAACTCCTTTAAATTCACTGTATTGCGTACTCTATAAAATTCTGGAACTGCTTTATAATCAATTGATGCTCTGTGACTACCAGTTGAAAGTCCACGGATATGAGCAATGGTTGGTTTCACGACATATCCTGGAACTCGAAATTTAAAGGGTCCAATCATGAATCTAGCCATGGATGGTTTCGACCATAATTGTCCCGCAAGTCCCCGAGATATCACAAGCATTGTATTCACTGCCTCTGAAACGGAAAGCGTAACACATTCAACACCTGTCAGGAGTTCTCTATGGTGTTTTTATGACTATAGGAATCAATTTAATGAACAAAGAGTTCTTTTAAATCGTTTGGTTCAATCACATTTTCTCGTTTTCCGTCAATCTTCTCAGGAAATTTGCACATCTTTACACCATATCCGATAACGTTCGGGGATCAGATTTGGATCTCTCCCCGATCTAAGATATTTTCTTGGAAGCTAATTACAATCCTAGACCACCACCCTGGGGTACTTGTGATTTTGACTAGACTACACTTAAATAGCTTCAAACAGTTCGATTACTGGGAATAATAAAAAAAGATATTGTACATATCTAGAACTAGTCTTTATAAAATCACCAAAGCTGTAGACAAAAAAAACGTCAAAAAAGATAAAAATCGCTAACTCCAATTATATTCACATGAACAGTATGTTGGTTTCATGAACGGGTATCAAATCTATAACATTTTAGCGGGACGACTTTGAAAACGCGGTTTGTCGCCTAGGAGTAGAAACCAATATCAGAATTTCCAATGAAGTCAAATAGCTGATCGAAAGCAAAAGCATTAAAAGGTTCTGAGTCATTAAGAGAAGAGTTTTGTGGTAACGCAGACACATCGAAAGATGGAAGCCAATTGTCATTGACAATTTGCGAAATACCTGGCTCGTTCACAAACGGAGAGACTTTATAAATATCTTCTTGTCCGCTCATTTGATTGTTCACATCTTGCGAAGAGTTTCTGTTATTGTTCACCGAATTCAATGACATCCCAGCGTTCAGTGCAGATGGTTGTTGATAGTAGGCTGGGAACGATGCAGGATCTTGTGCAGGCCATTGATTCATTTGAGGATTTTCTGGTTTGACAGCAATAGTGCCATCAACAGGAAATGGGGTCCCATTTTGAAAAGAAAGATTAGCCTCCATCTTCACTTGTGCCAAAAGATTCACCGTGGTCGCTGGTTCTTTTGCTAGCAAATCAGTCGATCGGGATGGCTGCGATGATATAGCATTTTCTTTGTTTTCCCACGGTTGAGGCATTTGATACACTGGCTCAGTCACCAAAGTTCCACGCTCAGCACTCAGTTTCGGGCCCTCATATGAAGTCTCTCTCTTGTACTTGTAGGAATTCAGCGAGTCATCCAAGATAGTGTTCGAAGAAAATGTCAACTTTGGATCGGAGTTCTTCTCCAAGTCTCCAACAATCTCCTTGTTTGCTGAGTTCACAATCCCATTGATCATTGCGACTTGTTTCAACTTGCTCTCGTAAATGCTCTTCACACTGAAATGAATGAAATCAGCGACCATCCATTTTTTGGAAACCTCTGACAATATCTCTATACAAGTCTGGATTGATTTATGAGCAATTTTAGAAATCTTCTCGTCTTTGTTGTAAAGATGATAGATCATCATCATGCTTGCAGACCAAATACTATAAATAATAAAACAATTATGGTTGTGCACAAGATGGTTTTTCATTAAGTAATCGCCAATCAGTGTGATAAGATATGCAGCCTTAAAGGTAATACCCCAGCAAGGATAGTATTCAATGTCACGTTGATGAGCGAGTGACTTGAGTGGCTTGCTGATAATATTACTTCTATGCACAAATAACAAAGCAGAGTAATATTCCAGAGCCATAGTAGCACCATAAAAGTGTTGAATTTTGGTATCAGAATCTGTTGAAACATTAAATTTCAAATTCTTTGGAAGACTTTCGTACCAATTGACTATCATGAAGTCACACTCTTTGAAAAGAGCCAATGTAGACTTTCCCTCGTGAGGTTCGTTCAGTAATTTATTTTGTTGATCAACCACCTTTCTAATAGTTAGAGAAAGTTTCACCTTGTTTATGAAAAAGTCAACTTCAAGTTTCTTCAAAGGGTCATTTTCTTGATTTTCATCATCATCGTCATCATCTAGAATATCATATAGATCATCCTGGGTCAACATACTAACTTGACATTCTGACATATCAATTGACCAAGCTCTGCTAAAACTAAACGATGCAATAGTATCCTTGATAACAAGACTCCACCATAACCTCTTGTATATTCTTTTGTCCATAGTTGATAACTCCGGAGACTCAGTACGATTTAGATAAAGACCCATGCACTGAGCTGCTGTAGCAGCCATTTTTATGTTGTAATAAGTTCCATTTTTGGAGTTGAGGAGCTTAGAATCCCAGTAGTTTCCAAAGATTAACAGAGACTGAAGAGAAACAATTGAATCCGCTTCTATTCTGGCATCAAACAAAGCTTTTGCACGTTTATTCAAAATTGCACTGATCTCGTTCTGTCTGTCCTTCTGAGCATCGGTCCAGTCTGGTTCCTCATAAACCCTTGATCCTGCAAACAACACAGAATGCAGAAGAAGAAGACTCTTTGGGTTTTTAAGAGTTTTATAGTCTGCAAGAAACTGTTTCTTATTGATAATTGGGGTTTGCGGGTGTAGTACTTTGAAATACACATCAATGTACTTGTTGAACAAATCTTCAGTAGGTAAACAAAAACAACCCAATGCGTTCAGGTAGTTAAAGTCCGTCTCATTCATATTGCATAACTCCAACTCATCAAGATTTCCCTTCTCATGAAGATAATCGATAACCACTTGTTGGACAAAGGTTGTAGAAGCCCCCAAGTAGGAAGTGACAGACAAAGCGTTGACTTCTGTCTTGAGAACCTTGGATGGATCTAGTTTACGAGCAAATAGTTCTGGGTACCTATTGCATGGGTCCCTACGTATAAAAGCAGGAACTGTACTAGTAGAATGACCTTCGGAGGAAGAGTAAGACAACAGATCTCCCCGAGACATAGAGATCCCGGTTGAGTCTGGCGTGTTTTCTGCGAAACCGTTCGTCCCATCCGAATACTCCTGGATCTGATGTTGTTGTATTTCTCTGATTTTGCGACTGGATCTTTTCTTTGGTTCTGGAACCACACATTTGATGTTGAATTGAACGCAATTCGAGCATTTTCCGGGGTATTTCTCGGTAACATCACACTTGACTTTCCTTTCTCTACAGACATAACAGGCTCTGGCAGATCTTGCCCTTTTCTTCTTCTGTTCTATTGGTACTGAACTTTCTGACTTCACCTTTCCTGCTGTTATTTGGCTATCACTAGAAGAGACTCCCTGGTCCTCCGAGTTAGACACAGGAGACGGCACATTCGTGATTCCGCTTACCTTAACAACCATAATCTAACGAAGTGCAACCGAAAATTGCATGGGATCTCGCAAGACAAATGGATAGCTCTTTGAATATTTATCTATCTCCAGATCTGTCTGCTATTCCTTTATAAAAGACTCTTCTACATAAGAAAGAACAAGATAAAGTCTCCGATCAACGAGTTGTATCCCCTTTCTTTTATTTATTTCGGCAAAAAAAAAGATATTCTTTCATGCTTAGCTAAGCACAGAGCTGTCATCTTATATATTTATTATGATACACAAATACTGCGGGGGACGGCACTGAAAGACCTCAGAACACTTGTAGTTCTTCTTGAAATCAGTAGACATAATGGAAATCATTATATACATAGCAGGAATCAATGATATCTGCCAGAAAAAAACCTTCTCACAGCAGATCAAACAGAGCTCAAATATTCGTATCTCGTATAAGTCACGAGATTCTCGTATTTATATCACGAAAACCTTGTTTTCACTAGATCTAGAAGTTTTGGAAAGATAATGTCAGAAGTTTCACCGGAAACACGTTTGAAAACTCCCCGTTGCTCGTAGAACTCACGAATTGGTCCAAGTTGCTTGAAGTAAAGGTCCAGTCGGGTCTTGACAGTGGCTGCGTTGTCGTCGGCACGCTGGAACAACGGCTCACCAGTAACATCGTCCTTGAACGGAACCTTAGGGGGATTGTACTGTAGATTGTATACACGGCCTGAAGAATGGACCCACCGATTTGAAATCCGCTCCACGATCACCTCTGGAGGAACATCCAGCTCCACAACAAGATTAATATTGGCTTTGCTTTCAGACAATGTTTTTTCCAGCTCGATAGCCTGATTCTTAGTACGAGGAAACCCGTCCAGGAGAAACGACGAACCCGTGTTCATCAACCCTTTATTTTTGAGCTCGCCTCCTACAAGCTCAGCCATGAGCCAGTCTGGAAGCAATTGACCCCCCTTAATATACTTTTCGGCGACTTTTCCGATTTGCGACTTCTTGTTGACCTCTGCTCGTAGAATGTCGCCTGTTGAGACAGAGCTCAATTGAGGAACCGCCTTTAACAATCTCGATGTCAGGGTCCCCTTTCCTGCTCCAGGGGCACCCATCAGAACTAATCTCATAGGCTTGAAGGACATGATCAATGTCTTAATAACGATTATCCAGCTTCTTTGACGAAATGTCCTCTTTTCTCTCAATACAGTTCCTTTCAGCTGACCGCTTCAAATGCTCTTGGTCCCCGGATCCTCTTCATCCAGGCTGTGCGTTCTCCCGCCGTTTCGCTAAAGGCCGACCGTCCGGGCATAGTGGAGGGGGAAGAGCCAGGAGGATTGAAGGAAATCAAAGAATCCGGTGCAAGGAGTCCCTTGTCTATTTTTTTTTAGAGAAACAGCCTGATCTGATACAGAACATCTTTGCACAGAGTATAATGATCAGGGATTACATAATATATTTTGTGTTATGTGAGCTCCCCGACACATTTGATCTAGCTGTTTGAAGTCAAGAGGGAAACGGATCAAAAACACAAGTGGTTTAGCATATTGGAACCTGACTAACGCAGATTTTATAAGGGAAACAGGGTCACAACAGTGGACAAAGACCACATCATGTCCGAGGAAAACGTGATGTTTCCCAGCACGACGGAAGACAGAGAACAGGTAGACCAAGAAGGACTCGAGGAACAAAATGGGTACACCGAAGGACAAAGTGATTTGAATAGTGATATTTGCGATATTCAGATGCAGATAGATGACATTGACTTGATTGGAGAGCAATTTCCAGAAACCATCATTGATCGGGGTGAGATGTTGGAAACCAATGACGACCAGGACATCTTATCATCTCCACATAGCAGTTTCTCGTTCACAGATAATGACGATGAGGAGGAGAGAGAGATCGATGGACTGAACAACTTCAACATCATTTTGGAATATCCAGAGCTGAAATTTGAGTACCACGAGTTGTTGGGGTTTGAAGATGAGTACAAAGACTGGTTCAGTTTCAATGATCTGCGCAGTCTCAAGGTTCTGAAGGAGGTTTATGAGAAGGACATTGGATCAGACAGAAAACATTTAGATTTTAATGGAATAAGCAACGACTCAGAAAAGAAGCGGTTCTTGAAGAAGTATATTGATGAATTGAGCCTGAAGAATTCTCAAGTTCTGAAACCTCTTATCTGTCTGACCTATATTGCAATGGGGTCATTTGGACAGATTGAAGATCAATATAAACATAAAGAGGCGATTATCAATAATTCAAGGTTGTTTCTTTCTAGGGAGGTAATTTCTCCAATATTGGAAATTCTCAAGGATCGATCAACTACTCTTACAGATTTCAAGAATGACGAAAAACCGGTGAATTCAAGGTTGTTACAGCTGAGATCTAGCGAGTTTTACTATGCTATTACAATTCTCTACACATTGATCACATGTGTGTTGTGCAACCAAGAGCTCTTTCAAAACGAGGTGAAAACGTTTTCACAGGTGATTGAGGAATCAAATGTGTTGATCCATTTAGTGAAGTCGGTAGACAGTTGGAGGTGGATGACAAGCGAAACATCAGAAAAAGAGCCTAATGTCAATGCTTCAGGCGCTGCCGGACAGCAGAACAGTTCATCTACAGTCTCTACTTCCGGACATTACTTCAAGATAAGAAATGTTGTTATTTTAATTTCAAAGCTGATTCTCATTCAATTTGGGAATAAAGAGAAATTGGATTCAACAAAATCGTTCTTGAAATACAAGTTTGAAGATGGAAAGATGTTCAGAAACACCACTAATCCTTCAGGAACATCTTCTAAAAGTTATGAAGACAGAATAACACCTGTGGACTATCAATTTTATCGGACCGAGCTGATGACTAGATACCCAACGTTCACACCGCCAGAGTACGAGATATCTAAAATTCTTGATATCAGTTTAAAGAACGATCAGGACTCGGAATCTACCATATCAAAACTCATTAACACCTCGTCATTACTTATGAACCAGCAACATAGCATGAAACCAAAGACACACATGACACAGAATGTTGATCCACCTGACATACACATAGCAACTCCTGCTCCCTCGCCTACTTTAACTCCCCAGCATACCGGAAGTTTCAAGAATCATTCCAATATATCAGAACTGGAACATCCCAATGGTCAAGGGAGAAAGAAAATGTTCATAACGCATCCTCATTATGCTAATTTATATCCATTTTCTGACGAAATACCAGTCAGTATCAAAGAGGCAACTGATATATTTTACAGTCACATAACAGAAGATTTTAACTCCACTCAGTTCATATCTACATTTGAAGATTTCATTAAGGAGGAAAAAGGAATAAAGAACGGTGCAAATACAGAAAAAGACAGCAAGTTTATTTATACAGAAGAAGACATCAAAGAAAACCCTATATTTGTTGAAGAAATTACCGCTTTACAACGTGTGGAAAACTTCTATCGTGAGTGTCTGCCATACTTGAATTCTCTAGCTATTATATTAATTCAGATCATATCATCAAACATATTGCCATCGCCTGCTGGAATGAAAACACAACAAGGCTTGACCAGCTATCATGGCCATCAGACTCCTTCGTTGAAACGTCCATTTCATAGCAAAACGCTCACAGAATATGACAAACAGCGACTGGATGTGATTCGGATAAAAGAAACCTGTCTGAAAGGGGCCTCCACTACCATATATTTATTGCTGAAGTGGTTTAAGCTATCTCATGTGCTAAAATTTGAATACTTTTCCTCTTTGCTTTTTGACAATGATCTGTATCTTTCGCTCTTTAAATTGTTAGGAAGCAATCAATTGCAAACTCAGTTTGACAACTCTTTTGATTTCAATGACCCTGAAACCTTACTAAAGAATAGAGTGGTTTATTGTGATTACGAGGTTTTATACAATCTGGATTCATACAACTTTTTCCGGATGGCCTTGTCTTTGTCTGCGGTTGCCAAGAAACCTTACGAAGCACCCTCTGAGGAGCATCAACTGGAATCGATTTTCCAATCTAGTGAAGAGCCATACGATACGTTTATTCCTCCGTTCAATGGCCAATCACGAATCAAGATACTGACCCCTAATCAAAGATACTGCATCATTCTAACCAACTTATTGAGGATTCTTTACCTCACAATATCTAATTTTAAGATCCAGAGAATATACAAGCTGTTAGAGGTTCGTCCGACTGAATCCTTGCGGTTTTATTTGACGTTATACAATGGATCATTCTATAAGCCTATTCTCAAGATCATCAAGCTGTTATGCCCATTCAATGGTAAGAAATGGAGATCGAACAATATGGATTTGATTTCATTTGTGTATCTATTTTACCGTGTTGGTCTGAAGGATCAATGGTTGAACAACATGTTCATATTCAATTTAAACGAGAGACTGAAGAAGTCCTGGGAAAACGAGTATTCTCTGCGTTGTTTGTTGAAGTTTTACAACACCACGAACTACAGAGACCAGATGTTGTGTTTTGGCTATGAAGATGTGACAACCAGCATTCCTGGAATTGATGACGGCTTCTTCCGTTCTGAGCTAGAGAAGCTGATTGGTGAAGAGATCAATGATTATGGAAAGTTGGATGCTACTTGAAGGTGGATGTTGAATCGACGCGTCGAATCTGTATGGTCGAAATATCATGTTCGACACACGCGAAATTTTGAAATCTTAAATGTTTCTCTGTAGACACAATATATTTGTTTACGTTTGTTGGAGATATCCAAACAAGACGTACCTTATTAGACAGAGAGAAGTAGGTTTGTAGACTTTATAAAAACCAGCTGTTTGAGTCTGATAGATGTAAAATAGCTGGATCATGGAGTCCGATCAAATAATCAGCAATTATCTGCTGAGATTGATTAAAACCATCGTTTCTCAGCCCGAATTTGATCTTGACCTGATTATGCAATTGACTCAGGACGTCCTGTCCCTACTGGCCAAATCGTTTTCCGGAGACCAGTCTCCATCATTTCTTGTAGGACTACTGGACAACCACAGAACATACTTCATTAAAGAGGCTAACCAGCCAATCATCTGGGAAAAATTACAACAAACAGTCGAAGAACTATTAATGATCAAAGATCCCGATGAACTGGCCCGCTATCTCATCAAATTGGATTCCTTTGTCAATAGTCAAAGCCGAGGAAACTCTGAGCTGGTCAACAACATGTCATCCGATCTGAACAAGAACAGGAACAGTCGATCTTTCAGCAAATTTGGCAATATGGACTCATCTGCAATAGTCGCAAGTACCAGTTTGAACAACAATAACAGCCAACATCGATATATTTTGTCTTCTCCCGGAATACCCTCTTCCAAGGTAACTTCATTACATAATAGACCAGTATCCCATGACTTTAGATCCACCTCAGCGATGAATACCAGCACTCTGGGAGGCGAGCCCTTGAAGAACTATATAATACCATTTTACTATTCGTCCCCAGATAGTGGGTTGATCCCTGAGTCGGATATAATTAGAAGTTTAGTGTTCACGCTCAGTGGATTTACGTCTGAAATGTTTCCGTTTACAGATGAATCCATCAAACTGCCGGTTAATATCAGTTTTGGTACCTCAGCTCTGCTTCACCAGCTCTTTGAGCTAGCTTTAATATACAAAAAATTGAAGGCAACGTTTAAATATTCAAATGCAATGAGCCAATCACAAATCAAGGTTGCGTTTGTCAGTTTTGTGCAACAAGAGCTACTTAATTACACCAGTGCTGTAAACTCCGTGTTGAGTCAATCTAACTTGGATTCAAACCGTCTGACTCTCAGATCAATTCGCTTGCAATTGAGTGATTTCGTCCCTAAATTGCGTCTTCTTTATTTCTTGACAGGAAAACTCCAAATAATACCAGTGAATGAGTTTTTGAGTCTCCTTCACAGTCTCACTGAAATGGGGGACCCTCTTTTGAGAGACTTTTCAGAAGAAATGTTCAAAGTTTGCGTTGCACCATATTATGAAATAATCAAGAGCTGGCTCTTCAATGGTTCTTTAAATGTTGATGACTCTATTAATGAGAACTTTTTCATAACGGTTATTGATGCTGACAGTAACAAGGACAAATATATAAGTCATCTCCCAAATGAATCGTCAGTTACATTCAAATACGTCCCAACTCGGGTGCCCACCTTTCTTGTAGGAAAGACTGCGGAATCAATCTATCAAATAGGAAAATCGATAATATTCCTAAAAATTCAGTGCAAAGAGATCAACTGGTGCCATGAATTTGGAACAAAGTATTCGAAGATATCAAATATGAAGGGTGATTTTGTTTATTGCAAACCTGATGATCTAGAGTCAATGATTTCACAGCAGTATCAGGAGATAATAAACTATTTATGTTATGTGGTGTATGAAAAATACTCTTTGGTTGACGAGATAGGATATCTGCATGGCCTGTTGTTGATGAACAGAGGTGATTTCATCAACTCACTGATTGTTAAAGGACTGAATATTTTAAACGAATCATCAGCTGCTCTGTCATCACATCAGTTAATAAGAATATTACAAGATTCTATTGATAACTCAAGTGTGAGGCATTATCCAAAAGAGGTTCTTGATAGACTAGATGCTCGTGTTTTAGACATGGGCCATGGTAACATAGGTTGGGATGTTTTCACGCTTGATTTCCAGGTTAAATATCCTATAAACGAGATTTTGGATGGCAGTATGAACTGTTCAAGAGAGTATTTGAGGATGTTCAATTTTCTTTTGAGACTTCAAAAGGTGAACTATCTACTCAATTTGGGCTGGTCGGAATCAAATAAAATCAGAAAAAGCTCCTTGAAGGAAATTGAAAAGAGAACTAAGGTTATCAAAAAGCATCTCAAGACAAATCCTAGATATTCTCCGACATTGATTGACTCTAGATGTATTTGGCTGTCGAAGACATTCAAACGATTAAACATTCTGCGAAATGAGTTTGTCAAGTTTGTCAATATTATAACGAGTTTCTTCGACCTAGAAATAATAGAGAAGAAGTACAAAAAGCTTTGTTCCAGGTTCCAGAAAACAAATGTAGATCATCTGAACATTGTGCGCAATAGCAAGGGCCTCAAAACTCTCAAAGGAAACCGTATTGCTGTTGAACCCTCCTTTTTAAATGAGTTGGGATTGAACAAGCAGGATGAATTACATGAGCCAAAGATGCTCGAATTGAAGTACTACTCCTACAATCTAGACGAACTAACGAAATTGCACCGTGACTATATCACATCGATCACACGTTCCAGGCTGTTTGACACTCACAGTGATTCGTCCAAGGGAAAGAATTCCGGTCAATACTACATCGAACAGATTGACTCTTTTATCTCCACGATTAACCAGTTCATTGGACTAAACGACGAATTCAATAGCCTATTGGTCGACATGTTGTCTGTGACTGAACTTTTAAAAGACGATGGTCACATGGGTCTAATGAATCACGATAAATACGACGATTATCTCAACTCTATCGACGTCAAGCTCAACAAACTGATGGAAAAACTCACCATTGAGATCATTGAGAATTTTGAGGATAACCTTGTGCGCTTCACCGATGACTTGGCCGTTGACACAGATCAAAATCTCCGTTGTCTAGGAATCATGTTAAGTAATTGAATTGAAACTTTCCATATCACTTTCCATATTAATTTAATATACCCGCTTGAACTTCAATTTTGATCATTCTCTTTGTTAGTTATTCCCGGAAAATATCCGAAAAAAACACCCTTTCCCGACTCCCTTGCTCATTCTCCTCATCACAGCCGTTGATCTTTTTGAATGTGGTCATATTTCACCCCTATCTAGTTACCTTTTGTGGCCATGTTCTCTCTTGCCGACCCTGAGATTCATATACTCCGGACTATTTTTCACTCCAGCTGCCCCGCAATCTACCCCGCCGCGGTTGTCCTGATGACATAAGCGAGTGATCAGTTTTTGGTTCAAAGGAAGTTGGAGAACGAGCGTTTGAGGTTAGCGATGATGATCATGACACTGATGAAGAGGACTTGGATAGATGTATTGAGTGGATATAAAAGGTAAAGAAGTATAACTATCTTGAGAAAAGCGAGAACCCAATTCTAATTGAAACAAACCAGGTGGAACATCAGCCTTTTAAGATAACAGAATTGGTGTGAAAAATTCAACGCCATACAAAACAAAATAAGCTAGAGTTGAGTGATTTTACGTTGAATAACTAGTGTTCAACAGAACTATATCAGTTCAAGTGTCTAATTAAGAGAAAACATATAGTTACAAGGGGATAAGATCTCGAGATAACGTTTGTCAGTTTTGGTACGGCTGTTGGAACTGTGCTTACATAATAGATAAGAGTTAGCGGTGATTGAGCTCTGACGATGGATGAAGTTGATGACATTGTTGTTGATACCCGGAAAGGGAGTGTTTTAGTGGACAATCTGAAGTCATTTGCTGCTGGAGGGTTTGGAGGAGTTTGTGCAGTTGTGACGGGCCATCCATTTGACCTGACGAAGGTTCTTCTCCAGACAAATCAGTACAGTAACTCTGTGGAGTGTATCAAGGGAACCCTTGGCAAACATGGTCCACTTGGATTCTACAAGGGGGTTTCTTCTCCTTTACTTGGTGTGACTCCTATGTTTGCTGTTTCGTTTTGGGGATACGATGTTGGAAAGAAGCTGGTGTGTGCTTCTGTTGGCAAGGATCCATTGAACTCTTCACTTTCTATTGGGGAGATCAGTGCGGCTGGGTTCTTCAGTGCTATTCCTACGACTCTTATTGCTGCTCCATTTGAGCGTGTAAAGGTTGTGATGCAAACTTCTAAGGAGAAGGTTGGTTTTGGTGAGACTGTTGCTTCTTTGTACAAACAGGGAGGATTGGCTTCTGTTTTCAAGGGTTCTGCTGCTACTCTTGCTAGGGACGGTCCTGGGTCTGCGTTTTACTTTGCTACATATGAATATTTGAAGAGAAGGTGGACTAAGCCGGGTGAAGATACATCGATTGCGGTGATTATGACTGCTGGTGGTCTTGCTGGTGTTGTTATGTGGACTGCTGTTTTTCCAGTGGATACGATCAAGTCTGTTCAGCAATCTTCGGACACCAAGACCTCTATTTTACAAACTACTCGGAGTATATATGCGAAAGGTGGGATGAAGGCCTTTTTCCCAGGACTTGGTCCTGCTTTGGCGAGAAGTTTTCCTGCGAATGCGGCCACTTTTGCTGGGGTTGAGATAGCGCGGAGGTTTTTGGATAGTTTATTCTAGTTATAAATTGCTGGGTGTATATCTATCTATCTGTATGTATATCATTCTAATGGCTGTGATGTGATGTTGAACGAGCATGGGAAAAGTATTAGTAGTATTAGTAGTATTAGTATTCATAATAGTTTCCAGTTATGGACGGTTGTATTCATTTTTGGAACGGAGCGGAAACATCAGATGACTGTGTTGCGAATCCGGTTGTGACCAGATCAGGCAAATTTTAAGATTCTGGTGATTTTCGAGAAATTATTTGATTTGCGGGTCATTAAAGAAAGGCATGTGTAAAATAAATATATGGACAAAGCTGTTTTTTCTTGGAAGACGGGAATTCGTTGTTGGAGAATCGTATTTAGCTGGAAAAATCCACCAATTCAGATTCAGAAAAGTCAATTGTAACTGATATGGGTATTTTCATTCCGACTTCGAATCTCGTTTATCTGAAAGAGTACAAGTAAGTTATTCGGTGAGGAACATTTGTTGTATATTGCTTGTTTGACGATAGAATACTAACCCAATGACTTTTTCTTTTTTTGTCTAGATATCAATCCGAGGACCGCTCGTTGTTGACCAAATATGTTCTCAAGAGGTTCTGGACATGGTTTGAGCGCATTTTCCCGCTTTCTATGGCCCCTAATATGGTGACCTTATCCGGTCTGTTTTTCATTCTAGGATCCTTGTTATTGGTCTTCTATATGGATCCTAATCTGGACACAGAGTCTCCATGGTGGTGTTATGTGATCTATGCGTTCTCGTTGTTCATGTACCAGACATTTGATGCATGTGATGGGATTCACGCCAGAAGAACAGGCCAATCTGGACCACTTGGGGAGCTGTTTGACCATTGTGTTGACGCGGTGAATACCACTCTGTCAGTTCTCATTTTTGGATCTGTTGCTGGTCTTGGAAGAGGTTGGTGGATCATATTGTCTCAGTTTGCCACTTTGGCCAATTTCTATCTCTCCACCTGGGAAGAGTATTACACTCATAAACTGTTTTTGAGCGAGTGTAGTGGTCCTGTGGAAGGAATCACTCTTCTAGAGGTGTTGTTTCTGGTGACAGCTGTGAAGGGCCACAAGATTTGGAACTTCGAAGTGTTCACTCTTGATCTCTCTTCTTTGGGAAAATCAAGCAATTATCCAATCACTTCTCTGCAATTGTCTATGGTTTTTGGAGCAATATTTCTCTACTTCAATATATATTCTGCTAGAAGAAACGTCATTGCCCAAATCAAAGACCCTAAAGAAAAGGAAAAAGCAACTATGGGATTGATACCATTCTTTACCTATTATGGCTCTGTTTTCCTGCTCTTGATTGTCCATCCGTCTATTCTGACCGTTTACACCTTCCCAATGATGCTCACTATTGGCTCCAGTGTTGCTTTCACTGTCGGAAGAATCATTCTTGCCCATTTGACGAAACAATCCTTCCCACACCATAATCTTCCTCTGTATCTTCCATCTATTCAGATGGCTCTTATCTATGTGATGACCCACATATACTCGTACCTATACGACGATGTTATTCCTCTGGTGGTTTACGTTGGTCTGGGGTTGACTTTGGGAATCCATGCAATGTTCATCACTGACATCATCTACGAAATCACTACGTATCTGGACATCTATGCTTTGAGCATCAAACACCAGAAAGTGTTTTAGATCTTAAACTGGTCACTCATTAGAGACAAAATTCAATTTATGTAGTGCAAAAATAGAGATCTTATATACAAACACACTAAAAAAGTTAACAATACTAGTATTCATATTCGGTCGAACACTCTTTGTTGAACACCCTTCCCTGTGAGTGTCTATCATCTAGCGTCGAACACTCTTATTGAGCTGGTGCTGCCTGTTGACCTTGGAAGGCATTTTCCGATCCTGGAGCAAGCAATTCGTTAGAACTCTGCTGTAGTTGCATCTCCTTCTCCAATTCCATTAGCTGGGTCTCTCCAAAGATGCTCAAAGCCAAAGGAACACCCAATAGAAGAGTGGAAGATGTCAACACCCACAAACCTGAGCCCAATTTGGCTCCCAAGACAGAAATGGACGACTTGGTTTTTGAATATGTGTTTGCGATAAAGGATCTTTGTTCCGGACTGATGATATCCTTTAGGGCCTCGAATCTTTCCAAAAGAGTCTCGTTTTCGTCAAAGGTATCTTCCTCATCATCATCAGAGTCTGATTCACTCTCTTCATCATCTTCTTCGAATTCCTCTTTGGTCACTTTGGCACCCAATGTCTCTTCAACAACAATTCCAGTGGCGTCCACTTGGGCCTCGACTTCGTCTTGAATTTGGGTTAATTTCACCATATTGATTTTGTTTCTCTGTTCTCAAAATGTCTCGATCTTGTGACCTATTGTGAACTTCTGGTTTGTCTGTATCAAAACTGTTTTTGTCCCGCTCTCTCTTCACTCCATATGTTATTGTACCATATATAAGCTCCAGTACTATATTTTCCACTACTGAAAAATTTTCGACTGCGAAAATTGGCTTATCCGGGTGACACAGACCACTATTAATCAAACGACGACTAACAGGTTTCTACTTACAAGGAAATCACTATCTAATCGATCCATTTATTAAGACTTCAACACATTGAAGAGGTCTAATTGTCCTTCACAACTTTATTCAGATGTCCAAATATAACAAACTTCTTTGGTCGGAATGGAAACCCTGATCTAATACTTAAACCCATCTTCCTTCATACTAAAAATACATAATAATACATTTCCGTCATAAACCCAGTTCTCCATTCTTATTGACATGTACTCAACATATGGCTAATCACCTTCAATAATTGTTCATTCTCGCAAGCAGCACTCACCCTCTCCTTGTCGTTCAACTGTTTGTTCACCTGGTTCTCGCTCTGGTGCGATCCCTCCTTCAAAAGAATTACAATTCTGAACCGTTTCGGAAGACATCTCTCCAATCTAACACGGATCCCGAGTCCAATCAATGTAGCCAGCGAACAATGAGTAATAGTAGGAGTGATTCTGACCAACACTTCGCCAATCTTCGACTTGTCGCTTGGATTCGTAACCTTAATATCGCCCAAATTGACAACAGCTAGTTGACCCAACGTCAATGGATGCTCTGGATCTGAAATGTGCGAAATCAAATCATAAATCTCCTGTGGATCAATTTGGTCCTCTTCTTCCTGTTCGTTGTCCAAATCCATGTCAATATCCTCTAACCCAGAAGAAAGCGAGTCCAGGTCATCATCCACTAATGCCGGAAGATCTAGAACCTCCTGACTTTCATCCTGTCTATGTTTTCTAATTGCCGGAGTAAATAGAGACAAGTTCAGCAGATTTGAGTAGATCAATGATTCTTGTTCCTTTTCCAGATCCCATTCTCTCTTGTTGGCTTTCCCATCGTAATCTGATCTCTTGGGAAGTTGACTGACATCCAGCACCTTTGGATTCAAGTTGATAGGGTTTGAAATATCTGCCATGATTTATTTCTGATCTTATTAACTGTAAACTGTCTTGATTAATTAGTTTTCTGGAACAAAACTCCTTTATTGGTTGTATTAAAGAAGACTAATCTCTTTGTTCTGGGATTCTTGTTCACAAGGGAATTTGAATTATTAATTCGGTCGTGTGACAAACCCAAATTCACAGGTCCCGCAAATCCATCCTTTTGGCTTATCTCTGAAAAAAAGTATATAAACCCCCGTATTTTTCCTCTTTTTCCTCTTTGTTCTTTGTCTTTTGAACAAGTCACAGACATCTGCTTTTCTTGGTCGTTGTTCAAGGGCCCAAATGACGAAAAAAAGCAAGAAAACGGTCATAATTGGCCTCAGCGGAGCCTCAAGTTCGGGGAAAACAACCATCTCAAAAATTCTTAAACAACTTCTCCCAGACTCTATCCTACTCCATGAAGACGACTTCTATTTTCCTGATGAACAAATACCTTACGATCCCAAACTCAAAGAGCAAAACTGGGACAGTCCAGAAGCAATCGATTTTGATAAATTGAAAAAAGTGCTCACTTCTTTCAAAAATGATCCTGAATACCAGTACCCCACACAGACAAAAGAAGTTGAGAACCCCGATATCGCACTCTCACCGATCTCAGTCGCTGAAATTCGACAAAAGATAGAATCTAAACTCAAAAGTATTGCAACAACCGTCCAATTTGTGTTGTTGGATGGCTTCCTGCTGTTCCATGATGAGGAATTGATCAACCTGTTGGATATTAAGTTGTTCTACAAAACAGATTACGATACTCTATATCGCAGAAGAACAAATAGAAAATACATCATAGATAATGGAATTTGGGTTGACCCCCCGGGGTACTTTGCCGACCTGGTTTGGCCTGAATATTATAAAAACCATAAACATTTATTTATTGATGGTGACAACGAACAGACCGTCAAATCAAACACGACAGACTTGAACGAATACGCCAAAAAGCTGGGTATAATACCATTTAATAACGACGATAATACGTCTTTCAACAATCTCATAAACACTACTATCGATACAATCTTACAGACTATCTAACTAAATATTGTTTCTATTAATTGTACATTAATGATAGATTTACTTATACTTCTATTTCTTTGGTTTCTTTGATTTCTTGTTGATAAGTTTCATCTCTTGCGAGTAAATCTGCTCTGATGTTTCCCCATCCCCTTTTCTTTTGGTTCCAGACTTTAGACTCACTACTCCCTTTGTTTTCACAGCTTTATTCAGACTGCTCTTGTTACCCCAATCACTTCCGTGTTCGCTGATAGCATATTTCTCGAGGTTCAACGAGTTGATCAACTCTCTCTGCTTTTCTTTCAAAGCACTCACAGCCTGATTACCAGATTCATTAAGATCATCAACCAGCTCTTTTTCTATTCCTTCGATATCTGTCACTTCTCTAGCTTCACCATTCATCTCCTTTACATCTTCGTCCTCCTCTAGTTCTGGCATTTCTTCCACAATTGATTGACGAAGTAAATCCCTGAAGTAAGTGGAGACTTTTCTAATAATTTTCGCAAACATGGCCATCACCTGGTTAGATTGAATATTAAGTTCTTTAGCGATCTGATCCATGTCTTTGTGCTGAAGTCCAACAGCAACTAAAATTGCGGTTTGAACATGAGAAAGACTAATCTCTTTGGAGATTTTACCTTGGAAATAGAGATGTGATATGTATGGTAACATGTCAACAATAACATGATAGTCAATCAAGTTATTGGAATAGGATTCCAAACGCTTAAGATCAAATGATGAGAATTCTCTATCAAGCTCTGGTTTAGTCAATGATTCTGAACTTTCCAAGATGTCTGCCTTTGTGGAATCAAGAAGACTCAACGCCTGAACTGAAGGTAGAGACTTAAAATTGTAAGACAGCAGATTGACAAATCTCTTATGGAAGTCCTTGGCATATTCGCTCAACCAACGGTTTTCCCTGTTCTCCAACACCTTCAACATCACGCAGGTATATTCTCCAGTCAAGTCATTAGCAGTTTGTCTAAGGTAAACAGGGGTGTATCCAGCATTTCTCCAAAACTTGTACAGTTGTGGGGTCAATCCATAGGAGACTCCCAAATAGTTCAAGAAATAAGGTGCCTTGTGGGACAGGCTGATGAACAATGGGGGCAAGTTATCTTCCTTTCTTGGCTTGATCTCCTCTTTAAGAGTAGAGTTTTCAATCTCTGAATCTGATAGTCTTTTTAATGAGAACGAATCATCTTGGAATGATCCACTTTCACTAATATCAGCGAATTTTCCTTCGAAATAGTCTCTCAGAAGATCTAAAGCTCTTGAACCGTATCCCATACTCATATATTCTGGGTTTGTTGCAATTCTGACAACTCTTGCACCTGATAGAGAAGCAAAGTCATCGTCCTGGAATTGCTGTGAAATTAACCACGGAATCAAATCACCGCCAGCTCTCACACCTCTATTCAAACTGCTCTTGACGCTTTCTTTTGAAATTTCTCCCTCTAGTGCTATCTGAACAACACACAAAGGAGTTGGAATAGATCCATCTTTTCCAGCATCTGGACCAAATAGTGCAAACAGTTGGTGAGCTGGGGCATCAGACATCAATTGCAAGTCATTTGGAGAGTTCTTGTAATGAGATGAGACAAATAGAGCCATCATTTTCTGCAGGAAAGCCTCGGAAACCGGATCATATGAGAACAAAGTGTCTCTATTAATGTAGAAAAGGTTACATTCGCTTGGATGAGGACAACCTCTTGTATTATACTTTGAGTTCTTGGTTAACTTTGCATCGAGACACAACAGTTTATTCAACCAAGCTTCAACAGGATCTCCAGGAGCGTATCTGATTGGCTCATCAAGAACAACCTCAACTAAATTACGAGACTTGATATCAAGATCAATATTCTTCTTGTTGTCTCTTGAAATCACCTGGGTTTGGGTGTTATCTTGAACAATAGAGTTGGATTGATCTCTAAGCTGTTGTATTAACTTTAATGACAATGATCTACCGGTACCTTCATAACCATTGATAGTTGAGGCCATGAAAACAAGATATGGTCCAAGTAATTTCTTAACAACAGGCAATGGGATGGCTGCAGCCTCATCTATGATCACAAGTTCAGCTTGACCGAGAACATGGTTATCTGTAGGAGAAATATATTGGATTGTTTGTCTGTGTGCGGATCTCTTGACGTCAACTCTGACAATCGCTTTATCAAAAGAAGGATTAGTGGACTGAATGATATCATAATCTTGATGTTCGACATACCCCATGGCATCAAATCCTTTAAAAATGAACTCGAACAGGGTCTTCAAGTTCTCTGGTGAAGGAGATGTCACAAAGATGTTGGAATAATCTTGCGCAATGGCAGCAGATATGGCTATTCCCAGTGCTGCAGACTTACCACGACCTCTACCGGCTGTCAAAGTCACTGTAGTCTTCAACGACTTGTCAGCAATAGAGTCAATGAATCTGAGAATGGCTTCTGCTTGATTCACGGTTTTTGCTAGAGCAACGAGAGATCCAGCAGGTTGTGTGTCTTCAAGACTTTCTTTCAGTTCTTTCAGTTCCTTTTCCTTAGGGGTAATCTCATCATCATCTTTAGGAGGGAGACGTTTAACGTTTCTTCCTCCAGAAACAGGGAGAACATTCAACTCGTCGTCCAACACCAAACAAGTCCTACAGTCAGACAACGACAAAAGAAATCTTTCATTGAATCTGGCAACCACATCATTGTGGGCTTCTGTCCTGTAACGTGAATGAATGTCCATAGTCATAGTGTATAGTTGCTTCAAAGAAGTCATCGATTTAAGCAAGATGACAACAAGTCCTCCTCCCTCGACAGTCTCGATTGTTCTTGCCATTAGATTGGGTGTCAACCCTTCGAAATCCTGAAGAATGCACATTCCATAGGTATTACCCAAAATCTTTTCTGTCTCTTTGTAATAAACGTATCTGATATGTTGATTGGAGATAAAGGCTTCAAATGGATCTAGCTCGTTGGCTTCTCTCTGGCCTCTCTTGATTTCCTTCTTGATCTTATCCTCTCTTTTCTTTCTGTGAGATGTGAACCCCAATAGTTTTTTCTTGTATGCCCACAAGATCGATTTGTTCATCTTGAGGTCAGCATTCATCATCAGATAGTGCAAATTAGGAATCTGATTTCTTGAACGGTCTCCCACCATGATGATAAAGCTTCTCTCTCTCGTTTGAACTCCATTTCGGATTAGAGAAGCTATCCGTGAGTCCAATGCCTTTTTCTTGTGCCCACTCATGTTTTATCTACAAGATTTTGTTTGTTTTAACCACTAACAATAACCGTTATTCCTCTTATTCTCTTCTTTAACGAGCCCTCAAATAGCTCTTTAGATTTGAATATCTAAAAAATTTTCAAAAAAATCTTTTTTGAGTATTACACGAGCTCAGGGCTGTGTTTAAAAAAGGATTTTTTTACGGCGTCAACTAGAGAGGATAAGGGGGGTTTGAAAAGAGGAAACAACGTTATTAACCCAGCTTCTCAGCTGGCGAACCATCATATAATTGGAGAGTCAAACAATTGAGTGTTTTCAATTTGGTTCAATGGTCAATTTAGGAGAAAAAGAGAGAGAAATGGGGCACGAAAACACAACTCCAACAAAAAAAAGGAGAATAGCACCAAACAAAGATAGAGACAGTAAAAACGAGACACATTCTTTCAAAAAACAGAGGAAAAAGGAGCAAAAACCAATACAAACTAACTCAGTTGTTCAAATTCAAAAACTTGAAAAACAAGCTTCAATTAGCCCAAAAATTGCACCTAGATCAAAATCTCTGTTCTCGATTGGTCCTCCCTTTCAGAATACAGTCCATCAGAACAGATTGGTCTCTGCTGATGGAGTACAACTTGATCCGGTGATAGATGCTAGAATTGATCGTGGATTCAAACAGGATGACGTTGGGAACTGGATAGGTTATAAAAGAAACTACTTCTCTTTGGTGGCCAGCTTCCGTTTTGCAAATCTAAATTTCGATTCTTTTAAAAGCTGCAAGTATCTAATTTTGGAGAACGGCGGGATCGTGAAAAGTTTACATCTACAAGTTTCAGCCTATTGTGTTTCTTCCGGAAACTGCATACCATTGTACAAACTAACGGCCCAAAGAAAAATCACAGATCGAGATGTCCCGGAAACAGCATTTGTCATACCCGGTCAGCTTCCCTCACATGAGATTGTCAAGGAGACAGTAAACTTGAAAAAGAAAGATAAACTGGCTAGACACCATCAATCGTTCTTCTATCAAAAACAAGAAGAGGACAAAAGAAACTCCATCATTTTCAACTATCAGGGTGAAAATGTTCCAACAGTTGCTAGGTTTGACCGTCTACAATTTGCGTCCATGGGCTGTTCCATCTCCAAATGTACATTACAGGTGAGACTAATGTGTCGTCTCAAGTCAGGATACTTTCAGCAGATAGCGAGCACTGTGACACCGCCCTTGTCTATTCGTACTCGTTCTCCTTCTGTTTACAAAAAAGAGGAGGACAGGAAGCTCGATGAAAACTTCTCCTCTTCTGATCGCACCAAATATCAATCAAATAGTCTCCGAAGTCAACAGATGATCCCTACTTTCATAAACAGCACACAGCAGAACTATATTTCTACAAGAAACCCAGCATTGAAAAAGCGAAGATGGGAGACATTGGGGATCAGTATGACGCCCCCATCAACAATGACTGTTTCCCAGATTGAGGCAACAAGCAACACCATAGACGACGACTTGTTCAAGTTTCCGCATAGCACCCCTAAATTCAATCTTATTCTGGGACTATCATCACCAAACAACATAAATATATATCCTGATAGCATGGAAAATAGTCCAGTCCAGTTTTGTACACCGACGACTGTATTCAATGTATCTGCTATTTCACAGGACACAGTTAATTCTGAGATGGCAAAAAAGAAAATGAAGTTTTGGCAAGATATTGGAAATATGAATGTAAATGAAAGCAATACAAGACCCTCATCATTACTGGAATCCAAAGATGGAGCCAGAGGAAACGTCTCCGAGTTGTTTCGGCAGTATTAAAATGAAGTTTGGGTGAGATAGATCATTTTTCTTATCTTATCAGAAGAATAAGAATATTCCTCGAGCCGCCAAAATTTTTTCCAGGAAAAATTTTTATGTTGAAGAAACTCTACCTATGCAAGACATTAAATCAAAATATAGGTATTAAAGAGCACAATAGAAGAATGAACACACTCAGTATCTCTCAATTTAGAAATCATGATTGAGGAAGAGACAAACAAATTTGTTCGAGAGACTGAAGAAGTAATCGAGAATAAGCCTATAGAGAAAGACATTGAGGAGCTTCCAGAAGAAGAACCAAAACAAACCATTGCAGATGGAAGAGATTTACAAGAACCTGAGGTCATCATTCAACAAGAGATAGAGGAACCAGCTAGTATAACTGAATTGGGTGAATTTAAGAAAAATTCTCCTACTAAGGAGAACTCTGACGAAAAAAACGAACAAGTTGTGGATAGTGAAGATCGAAGCTCAGAACAGAAAGAAGTTATGGACGATGATAAGCAACTATCAGAGCCACTTGTTGATGAAAGTGAGGAGAAGACCGATCTGCCTATAAATGAGAAAGAATCCAAAGTTGAAATAGATGACATATTTGATGAAAGTAAAGAGATGCATTATTCATCTGACGAGCTGGAAGAAGATGGCTCTTCTAAAAGTGAGTCCGGATCGGATTCAGAATCAGAATCGGAATCAGATTCCGACTCTTCTTCAGATTCAGATTCAAATTCAGATTCAAGTTCCTCATCCAGTAGTGAAGAGGAATCTGAAGAGGAAAGGGTTGTACCACTAGGGTCTGATGATGAAGACGAGGTGAACGACGATGGCCCAATTCGATCCAAAAACGAAATTATAGACGAGAATGCACCAGAACTACCCAAAGATTTCACGATTGACCCAAACGCAGCGATTCAATATATTGGAGATGTGACTGCCCTGGTGGAGAAAAGTGCTGTTATTAGAGCCAATTCTTCCGGTGAAATCAAAGTTTTGAAGGAAGGCTCAGTCTTATGTTTTGAAGATAGAACTCCGTTAGGGCCTCTTTTTGAGATATTTGGACGTTTACAGTCACCATCCTACAGAGTGAAATTTAATGATTCTGAAAAATTTGAATCAATGAGAGAAAAGATCGGTGCAAAAGTGTACTATGTGGTCCCTGGATCTCAGTTTATGTTGACATCACAGATTAAAGCTATCAAAGGCAGTGATGCTAGTAACTGGAACGATGAAGAGATACCTGAAGAAGAGCAAGAGTTTTCCGATGATGAGAAAGAGGCAGCAATGAAGGCATTGAAGAAAAAGAGAAAGCAAAACAAAAAGGACAAGAAAGAAGGAAAAAATCAAGCACAACCTGATCCTAAGAGGCAAAAGCCTGATGCAAAATCGAATATTGCTCAACTACCTAATCATTTCAAGTCACAATTGACGTCCCTCCCCATCTCAAAACCAAATGCAAAGAAAATACAACAAAGAAACTTTCAACTGGAATCGGTTCAAACTGATGGTCAACCTGTGAGCCAACCTGTGAGCCAACCTGTGAGCCAACCTGTGAGCCAACCTGTGAGCCAACCTGTGAGCCAACCTGTGAGCCAACCTGTGAGCCAACCTGTGAGCCAACCTGTGAGCCAACCTGTTGCTAATCCTGTGATACAATGGCAACAGCAGCCCCATCAAATTATAAATTCCCAAATGTCTGTACCAACCCAAAGGGGTGAAGGAAATGCACATTTGATACAGCAAATACAGCAAATGCCACCCCAGGTGCTACAACAAATGACTCAGCTATTACAACTAGCCTCTTCGCAACCATCTTCTCAACCTCCTGATTATCAAGCCCAATTTAATCCACCTCCCGTTCCACAGACACAATACCAACAAAACTATCAGCAAAGCTATCAACAGCATTATCCAGCACAGCAGATGCAGTTTCCACAAGCGGGGGCTATTGGACAGGTACAACACCAATTTTCCCAACTGAATCAAACAAGCTTCGCATCCATTTCTTCAAATAATACTTCAAATGGGTACCAACCTCAGCAACAACAACAGAATTGGTATCCTCAATATCAAGAAGCTGCCCGTCCTGAACCAAGATCATCTGATCAGCAGGATCAACATTCAAGCCTGGGCCATAGTCACGATTCTCCATCATCTGATGATAATTACGATCCTTCTAATTATTAGATCTCTTTGGATATTCTATATTTTATTAACAGGATAGCTGCATTAATAAATACTTAATATGCATTGGTAATATACAGAATTAATCAAATATACACTTGTGTTTATAGATATCATTGTGATAGTTTTTTGAGGCTTTCACTGGCAACCGATAAAGCCTCCTTTGGAAATCCCGCTAGCTCGGCTATTTCTAGAGCATGTGAATGTGAGCTGATTCCCTTTTGCAATTTGTGGTTGAATATAACTTTCTCATCAATGGGTAGGCTTCCACTGTTGATCCGTTTCAAACTAGTTTGGTAAAAGTCTATTTGGCCACACATATCCTTGTCAGTTGAAATCAATTTGGATAATTCTGGTCCATAATGTGTAGCAAAAAGAACTTTACATTTATTATGCTTGATAAGGTGGGATAAACTAGCAAATGCAATTGAAATGCCTTCAACAGTCGAAGTTCCCCTTCCCAACTCATCAACAATCGCAAGCGAGCGCTCAGTAGAATCTCTCAATACAATGGCAGTCTCGTTCATTTCCACCATAAAAGAGGATTGATGTCTGTAGATATTATCAGAGGAGCCTACTCTGGTAAATATCTTATCAATTATCCCAATGTCGGCTTTTTCAGCAGGAACAAAGCATCCCATTTGGGCTAAAATCGCAATAATAGCATTCTGTCTCAGAAAAGTACTTTTTCCACCCATGTTTGGACCTGTGATCACCCAAGCAGAGCTTGAATTTAAGTGACAGGAGTTTGAGGTGAAATTTTCAACCCCAATAACCTTTCCTCGAAGACCTTCCTCCACAACAAGATGCCTACCATTCTTTATATCAAAACGTGTACTTTTGTCAATATTGGGACATAGAAGGTTCTTTTCTCTAGCCAGGGAAGCAAAAGAGACCGTAATGTCTAATTGCTCTATAATCGGAGAGACTTTGCGCAAATCAGAACCCAACTCCAAGAGGTTCTGTTTGAGATCTTCCAGCACAACATTTTCCTCCAATGTGATTTCTTGTTCACACTTGATTAATTTATTACCAAGCTCTTTCCACTCAGTATTATGTAACTTTATGGAGGTTTTAGATTTTTCTTTGTAATCTAAATCAAGATCCACAATTAGAGCCGAGAGAACCTTATTAGAGGTTTTGATTTCAACTAGAAATTCTGCTGACCTGATATCCCTTATTAATTTAATAGGACCTTTACATCCGTGCTTTTCAAACTCTTCTTTTAGCTGTTTACTCAACTTTTCATGTTTTTTAACTAAATTGTCGTAATCATTCCTCAGTTTCTTCAATCGACGTGATGCAGTGGGTTGGAGAGACCATGTATATCTCAGAATGTCCGAATCAAACCTATTGTCTGGCTTTGATATCATAGTTCTTGGGTTCACGGTATCAAGGATTCGCCTTGAAAGTGCGATGAGTCGAGAAGCGTTTTCAAAATCTTTGAACAAAGGCAATAGGTACTTCTTTAACGACTTGTTTGATGAATCATTTATGATATCAAGAATCTCCTGTATATAAGAAATGGTGTTTCCCAATTCAAGATATTCTGAAAGTTCTGCTTTATTATTGTCTGCTCTCCTTATGATTCTGCTTATATCTGACGTTTTTTTGAGGATCAAAGTAAGATCCTCAACAAATAAAGTCTCCTTCAAAAATAAAGAAACAAGGTTCTGTCTCTTTTCTATCTCCTTGAGATCTGTCGAAGGCGCTAGAAGCCAGGTATTTAATAACCTGGAACCTGGAATGGTAACTGTTCTATCAATTATATGAGCTAATGCTCCCACTTTAAAACCTCCTATCATTGTTTCTGTGAGTTCTAAGTCTTGAGCTGCTCGGGGGTCAATCTGCATCAAGGTATCAGGAAGAGATCGTTTAGGCAGCTGAAAATTTGTCTTGTAGTTGGGGAGACAATCGTCCAAATAATGAAGGAGTATTGTTGAGGCACTTACCTCTTTGAGGGTGAAAGATTGGAGTATAGTGCTAACCAACTTCTTGTTTTCTGAGAATTTTTCAACAAAATCGGCTAGTTTCTTTTTTGTGGAAGGACAGGAGTACCTAGTGATGTAGTACTTTTTCAGGTCACCCAGCTCTGGAAACCATCTGCCACTGATCAGAGAATCTACATCGATATCATTTGCAAGAATGATTTCGCTTGGATTAATTCTGGTGACGTTAGCCATGATATCGTTGAAAGATGTTTCGAGAACATAAAATGATCCTAAACCAACATCGACCCAACAGAGCCCAATTTTCAGAGAACTAACGTCTTTTTTGAAGGGATCTTCTGGAAACACAATACTTAGAAGATAGTTATTTCTGTGATAGTCTCTCAGCCCCTCATCTATTATGGATCCTGGGGTAACGAGACGACTGACAGGTCGTTCTATAACGTTTTTAACTGGATTATGTTTCTGATCACACAGGACAGCCTTGTAACCGAGTCCAAATATAATCTGAAGATACTTATCTATTTTGTAATCGGGAAATCCAGCAAATGGAACGTCTTGATTTTTCAGTCTTTTCTTTGTGAGTGTAAGGCCAAGAAGGGTAGCATATTTTTCTGCCTGGTTAAAATACAGCTCGTAGAATGACCCAACCTGTATAAGAACAACATACTCTGCATCCGTTCTTTCTGAGTATTCATCAATGATGTCTTTCATTCCTTGGTAGAAATCTGTTAGGGAGTTTTCTGTTGTTCGGGACCCCAAATCCTCGATATCGAATTGAGGTTGATCTGAAGATGTCTCCTTGTTCTTGGATCCTCTTTTCCTGCGAGGTTTTGTGTTATGCAATTCAGAAGACTCTGATTTTATCTTAGTTCTATTACTTACCACAGGAAGATTGTCCAGCTCAAGTCTGTATGAATTTGGCTCTTGTTTTACCTGCTGTTGAGTTCTTGGGGAAAAGGAACTAAGTCCACGAAGGACTGATGGAATTATACGTTGTATACCATGATTGAGAATTCTGACAGATGGAACCCTATTTCGTGTACAGAATGTTAACATTCTGGGTTCTAATTCATGTTTTTTTTGAAGCAAAGAGGTGTCAATTGTTGAAAAAACCAGAAAGAGATTGCCTTATATAGTCCCTTAGAATTGGCACGATCCGCACTGAATAAGGACATTGATCGGTCGCGCTTCACCTTTGTCCCTGCGGAAACGGGATAAGCCCGCCTAACGTTTTTTTTTTTCTCTGCACTATTTTTGAATTGACTTGTTGTACAACACTCAAATGGGGATATTTCAGCCTGGAAACCCGAAACAAAACAAGGACACTCAGATAAAGAGTTCCCTGTACTGCTTTGTTAATAGAAGTCAGAGGCAGAATAACAAAAGGGAACTACACTAGGTGATCCCCCATAGAGTTGCTAGACAACAGCTTTCTTCAGCAAACATTTAAGTTGATCAACAGACACAGCGCTATACAAGCAAGAGGATATAAATTAATGAACAGTGGTTCCAAAAGGGGCTGAAATCATGAGCACATGTGAGTCGAACATTCCAGTGGTCCTAGATGTACTTGGACCCACAGATACGGCCAACGGACAGGTATCGGACCAATACGACGATCCTCAAATTCCAACCTCCAAACAGAAACAGCCCGACAACATTAAGATGAACACAGAACTCAACGGAGATACCAGGCGATCCACGAAATCTTCTTTGTTCGACATGGAAAACATAAGCAAGATTAGTAACGGTGAGATGAAGATCAAGAAGTATGAAGTGACAACCCCTGCTAGCTACAATCTTGTGAATGACTCTCACCAGCTCCCATCGCAGGAGGAACTCAACGAGAAAGACGAGATCAAGGACGAGCAAAAGAACGATGAGGAGGATGAGGAAACGAACGAGGACGAGGAAAAGGGTAAGGGCAACGAGAAGGACGAGGACGAGGATGAGGACAAAGAAAAGGAGAAGGAGAAACAACCAACATCCAAGAGGTCGAGCCTTCGTGCACGAACAGGGTCGGTGAACTCGCAGTCCATTGCTTTTGATCCAACTCGTAGGGGTTCAAAAGACACTGTCAGGACAACAGGAAGACAGTCCTTTGTCACGGCCGCTTCCACAGCTTCGGCTGCTGCCGGGATCTCCAGTGGAGTGGACAGAGCCGCGTATATAGAAGATAACTCCATTGCTATTCCAGAAGCATACGCTCAAACTGACTACGCACATGCAACAGGTACCGATAGATATAGCCAACAAACAGTTTCAAATAGGCACAAATTTTCCAGGGGTGGATCGTTCAATATACCACATCAGAGAAAGAAATCTAGAGCAAAAACTGATGACAGATACGTTATCCCAGGACAGAGAGTGGTAGAGGGACACCACAGCTACATAATGGTATACAACATGATTACAGGAATAAGAGTTGCAGTCTCCAGATGTTCCAAGGTTCCAGGACCCATCAAAGAGGAAGATTTTTCACAGGTTTCCAAGTTAATTTTTGATATGGAAGGAAATACAATGACTCCATCAACTAAATATGAATTCAAGTTTAAGGATTATGCTCCGGAGGCATTTAGACATCTCAGATCTATATTTGGGATTGATCCTGCTGACTATCTTCTTTCGCTGACAGAAAGAGTCAGTCTCACTGAACTGGGGTCGCCTGGAAAGAGTGGTTCATTTTTTTACTATTCCCGAGATTATAGATATATCATCAAGACCATCCATCATTCAGAACATAAACACTTGAGAAGAGTGTTGAAACGCTATTATGAATACGTGAAAGAAAATCCTAATACGATGATCAGCCAATTTTATGGATTACACAGACTGAAAATGCACTCCAAAAGAGGTATTCAGAAGATTCATTTCCTGGTGATGAATAATTTATTTCCACCTCATAGGGAGCTACACGAAAAGTTTGACCTGAAGGGGTCTACATATGGCAGGATCACGAATGTGGAAAAGGCAAAAGCTCAAGGAAAGACATCTTTTGTCTTGAAAGATCTAAATTGGTTGCAAGAGAAACGCAAACTGAATCTTGGGCCTACCAAGAAAAAAGCAATCCTGCAGCAACTCACCACTGATATCAGACTGCTTGAGGAATTAAATATAATGGATTATTCTTTACTTATAGGGATACACGATTTGAATTTGGCTGCTCTGGAAGATCCAGACAACCAACTAGCTAATTTTGATCCACCAGAGATTCAACGACAGCTTGCGTCGACTGCTCAGGCAAGCTTTTATATGGAGAGTGATGGTGGTATTGTTGCGACGGATGAGAACGATGAGGAGCTTCCGGTAGTGTATTATATGGGGGTGATTGACTGTTTGACCAATTATTCAACCTTCAAGAGGTTGGAAACGTTTTTCCGTTCTCTCAATCATAAGCGAGAGACTATCAGTGCTGTCCCCCCGATTGAGTATGGAGAGAGATTCTTGAAGTTTATGAAAGATGCAATGACCCCAGACACCCCAGAAGCCGATTCTTGATGAGAAGGTTTTGCCATTTTTGCTAAGTTATACGGTTTGTTTCATCCCCCAGATATTAATTTAACGTCTAGGACGTGTTATTGGCCAATGGTAAGGGAACTAAATAGATAATAATAACAAAAGTACATATTATGGTTGAAATCAAAAGTAAAAACAGACTAAACAGATAAAAAGAGAATCGAATGCCAATGGCCTATACAGCACCTATTGGAACGATATTGGATAAAATGGCTCGCTCCTAACTTTCTTTTCGTTCAGAAGGAATTAAAATAACTAGAAGTACAATTAAACGGGATCTTATTTCAAAGCTTAGTGGATAAAGATAAATCTAGAATATTCAGAAGCTCTCTAGCTTTCAATAACTGGGGCCTCATCCATATATTCATTAGTCTCAGCTGTCTCTGGAGCTTCTTCTGCAACCGGCTCTTCTTCGGCTGGAATGTCCTGTTCGGCAACAGGAGCATCACCTGTAACAGGTGCAGCAGAATCAAACTCTGACTCAACAACAGGCTCATCCTTCCTAGCATAGGAGATGTGCAAACTACGTTTTCCGTATTCATAGTTATCTAGTTGACCAATAGCCTGTGCAGCACCTTCTGCCTCCTTGAATTTGACAACGGCAGTTCCTGCTGGTCTGTTGAGTTTGTCGTATTGCAATTCAGCTCTATCGACTGTGGCAATACTTCCAAACAAATCAAAGAGGTCAGACTCTGAGGTTTCCCATGGTAGGTTTTTCACATAAACAGTATCGGATGGCTCACCATCTCCAACAACTCCGATGACAAAGTCTGAATTTTTTGACTCCACTTTAGCAGGACCTGTAGACTCTCTAGCACTTCCTTTACCTGGTCTGACATCGATTCTTCTGCCCTCAAGCTCATATCCATTGAGTTCTTCAATTGCCCTAGTTGCAAACTCTGGTTTTTCAAAAACAACTGTTCCGAATCCTTTGGATCTTCCTCTGTAGTCCTCCCTGACATCGGCTCTGATTATATCACCACAAGGCTTGAACAGGTCTTTGAGATCTTGCCATCTGGTGCTGAATGGAAGATTACCAACAAAAACTTCGCATCCTTCTGGAGGTGGGGCACCCTGGAATCTCTTGGAACCTTCAAATGAGGCGTTTCTGTCACCTCCTCTGAAAGATGAGTCACGGGACTCTCTGAACTTCTCTTCCTTCTCTGGAGGTGGAAGATCTTCTCTGACAAAGATCTCACGTCCTTTGAACATTGTTCTATCGTACTTGGAAATGGCCTCATCCACCAACTCTTTGCTTGCAAATTCAACAGTTCCCATTCCTCTTGGTCTTCCATGGGAAGTGACAATGTCTGCCCGGACAACTTCTCCAACCTCTTTGAAATAGTCCTTTAGATCGTACCAAGTGGTTCCGTATGGCAGGTTTCCAATGAAAATGGAATTAGCATGAACTCTGCTGCTCTTAATTTCATATTCTCTAATGTTCTTTTCTCTCTGACCTCTTTGCTCAAATCTTGCTGGGGGTCTACTAGATCTGTACGATCCGTATCTTGATCCACCTCTGAAGTTATCGCCGCCCCTGTACGAAGAATAATGTCCTTTTCTGTTATCTCTTCTATCATCTCTTCTATCAAAGTTTCTACGAGGAGGAGATCTCGATCTTCTTCTCTCATCATCTCTTCTAGGAGATCTGGAACGATCCTTTAATAAATAAAAAACTCTTTGTTAGTCCATCTATGACAGGAAAATATCTTAGCTAGAAAGCATCAGCAATACATAAATCTTTAAAAACAGCAACACCCAACACGATTTAATATCCAGAAACTGACCAATGCAATCCAGAACTTCTAACTAATGCACATTGATTCGATTCCGTAAATGTAGCTGCCAGATTATCTTTGTCTTGACCGATTAATCCCTATCTTTGTTATTTAACATACTCTTCTATACTCATCGATTTCCATACCGTCAGACATCTTGAAGAACTTTACGGTTTTTTGTATTTTAAAGTCTCTATAGTCGTTTCTATTTCTAAAAGCGACAATCTGAGCCTGATGTAACAAACTTCAACTTTCCTTGACCTTTTTTCAACTCCTTTAACACAAGCAAACCTCCTCACTTAAATCCATCGTCAACTCTGCAAAACCAACAATCAAAAGCCCTCCATCTGAAAAATTTTAGATGGCCTCCCCAGTCGCGTCTATCGACGCTTCTCGTGGGATTCCGGGATCTCGAAATCTTATCGCCCCTCCTCGATAATCCAATGCATTTCTATCTATCACTCTGCGCAGAGTCTTCAACCCCCTATAGAATTGTAAAAATGAACTCAAAACTCTACAACCTCTGCTATTATATGATATAATGACATCAATAACTAATAATACATAGAGAATATAAAACGGAAAATTAGACACCTTCAATTCAAATAGCCTTTACAGCCAGGAGCACCACATAGACATGGAATACGCTCCGCATCATTGGTCTCTCTTTCAAACTTGTAATCATACGTGAGCTCCTCGTTAGCTGCAATGTCCCGCAGAGCATAAATCACAATACGTTTCTTTCCTTCAACTTTGATGATCTTCGCTGTGCATGAAGGAACACAGCAATGATTGATAAATCTCGCAATCCCCCCCTTCTTCGACGCATCAATCACCGTGTTCTCATCAATACGGAACAGATACGATGAACCAATACCAGACCGCAGATACTTTTTCTCACGAACCTCAGCAACCTGTTGCCGGATTCGTTCTCCCACATACTCAATAATCATCTCTTTAGCAGCAATAGGCTCAAGTGAATACAACCCCCAGTTGTGGATTGCAGAACGGGCAAACTGGACAGGCTTCTTACGTTTTGTCAATTGGTTCAAATCTAGAATATCAGTCTCTGACCCTAGCATCTGTTTCTGTGCTGATATATCCGCAGCGAACCTCCTATTATTAGCTCTGTTCACTCTTGAGCTATGTGTATTATTGGCCTGCATAGCAGCTTCATTTTCATCCTCATATTGAATAGTATTTAAAGGCTTGTGCACCTTACGGCGGTGCAACAGGTATTCAGACTTCAATTTATCTGGAATCTTGTAGTATCCTTGTGTTCTAAAAGAACCACTAGAGTTCTGAAGACTCTCATTGTTCACTATCTCATCAACAAAGCTAAATGCATCTCGGTCCTCTTGAGTGACATCAACAGCCTCAAGTAATTTTGCTGTCTTGGCCTTCTCTTCCTTCTGTCTCCAACTCCAGTATCTGATGTCTTTAATTTCACTTGACCGAGGCAAAGATGCAAATGCCTTCTTTGCCAATTCGAAATCTTCCTGATCCTTGATGATATTTTGGAAGCACTCCAGATCAAAATCCATTGCACTGAAGTCATCTTCATAGACACACTTAGGTGGTCCAGGGGAAGGCCTGTAAATTATATCAACGCCACTGAAATCTGTTGGTTCCTGTTCGTGATCGTGATCCTCTTCCTCATCTTCGGACTTCACATCAACTTCCATCTCATCAACCTTTTTACCTAAGGTCTCAGGCGATGTTGGTTGTGAGATTGTACTGGTCTTTGAGCTGTCCTTTAATTCATGAACATCATCTTCTTCTGAGGATGAAGTGATTTCATCAGCCATTCTTCTGATTAGTTTCTGTCTCTTATTGACTTTAGATGATTCTGGTAAAGAACGTTTCGATGACCCAGCATTGTCCTCAGGCTTCTCATCTTCAGATTCCCTTTCAGAGTCATCATCTGACGAACTTGCCTCTTCATCAGAAAAGTTCAATGCATGAGCCATTGGAACGACATTCAACTTCCTTTTATAAGAAGCTTTACTTGTTGTTTTTCCGTTTTCAGAGCCTTGCCTTCTAAATGCAGATAATGAAGATATTGGAATTGACTGATGGTGAACAGTGACAGAAGACAAACCCACTGATTGTGTTTGAGAATCCTGGTTCTTGATCTTTTGATCTTCTTGTTGTTTTTTCTTTAGCTCTTCTTGCTCTTTGTACTTTTCCAAAACCTCTTTGTATTTTTCATCATCCAATATTTTCATTAATGTTGGACCTATTATCTTCTCTCTGAGATCCTTCAACAGATAATTATGGAATTCTTTAATCAGTATGGATTTCGCATGGCCAACAGGACCAATCTTTTCTCCAATTCTAGTTTCACTCATCTTGTCATCAGGGACAACAAATTCCATATACATACGATATTTATGGAAATGTCTACCATCTTCCAAATCAAAACATTTCTCAGCTTCTTTGATTTCATTGAATACAACATAAAACCCTGACTTATGAGTCAAAATCCTGTCAAAATTGTGTTTGGATAATGTTTTTCTAATATCAGATGAATTGACATGACGAGTGCTAACGAACTTATCATGAATGAATATGAATGGCCGTTTGGCAATATGACGATCAAAGTTTGGAGGTAAAGTGAAGTTCGAAAATGGCCTGATATGACGATCATGGGTCGAGAGTTTAACTTGAACAGTATCTTCTGTTTCAGCTGATGAACCAGTAAAGATTTCAGACAAAGAACTAAGTCCATTGGATCCCATATACAATTGTTGTTTGTCTTTTGGAAGCACAGTTGATGGAGGTGGAGGTGGTCGTGAAGAATGCTCCTTTTTAGGTTTTGGTGCTCTTGAGGCTATTTTGGATTGTTGTTCTTTGAGCTCTGCTTCCCTTCTTTGTTTTTCTTTCTCTCTTAAAACAGTCATCTTCTTAGCTTCAAGAATCTTGTTGAAAACTTCTTGGTGTAACTTGTCATTAACATTGATACCACATTTGATTGTAGTTCCACCCAGGGTTAGTTTTTTATTTGCAGACGCAACTGCCTTCAATGCAGATTGATGGGCCTGCTCAACATCACCGCGATACGAAAGTATACACAGACCTAGTGGAACCGCTGTTACAGGATCATCGACTCCTTTGATCTCTGCGATTTTTCCAAACTGAGCAAAATTATTCCGGATAATAATCAATGGAGTTGAGGAAGAATAGTTCCATATAACAATCTCTCCCGAAGGTTGCGGACCTACCGAGTTCTTATCATACTTGTATTTTGGAATAGGCAAGGAACTGTGAATTCTACGATGTAGCTTGTGGGAATGATACTTAGCGTATGCTGGATGAGTCTTCAATCTTGGATCGCCGGATGGTTTTGCATTTTTGGAATCAGCATATGTATAAATTGGACTGCTACCTTTAGCGGGATCTTTCTTAAGATCGGGATCATAAGTTATCCTAAAACTTCTGACAGACTTGGGAATGCTGGTTTTGGCTTTCATTATTTGATCTATGTGATGGTTCTGCAACGAGCAACTAGTATAGTCATAATTCACGCGTAAGACATCTGAATGAACGCTCGGTGGCCGTGTCGATCCATTGGACTTTACATGATGTGGGGTTTGGGGGCTATTATTACTAGCTCCGGTGTAGCTGCTGGTTCTTACAACGGGAGAAGCATACCTTGGATGGTCTCCATAGTAGCCCTCATACCCTTCGTACTCGTTGTAATCGTCGTAGCGATCTGGATATGCCTCATACCATTTAGAACCTGCATAATAACCATCCAGTCTTTCGGCTCCATGGTTGTGTCCTCTGACTTCTTTGGAGACATGTGGCCGTTGGGATGGATAGCGCAATATGTCACCGGACTGGGTATTAGGACGCGCAAACACACGACCTCCATTACGACCGTAACTTGCACCAGGCGGCGGTCTGAGGTCTCTATAAGCCATGATTATACTTTAAAAAGACGACGACCAAACGTGTGCCGTATATGGCCAAACCACAACAACCAGTCTTTGGAAATTTCAATGCGATCAACAACCTTTCCCTTTCACGGTACTGTTTTGTCGTAATGTCTCTTGACTGGAGTTACAATGTTCTGTTGGAATCCAAATTGTTTCACCAACTTTGATGAAACTCACCAAAATCACTTCTCTACTGTTCCTATTATTCCTTGGTCGTCGACTCCTTGTTACCGGATTTATATCACAAGACTCTCCCCTTAGCCTTTGTCTTACTAGTTTGATTTCCAAAATTTTATTTGCACTGGAAAATCCAAGACACCCCAAAAACTCATTTGGTTCTTGCACTAAAAAGATAAACCTGAGATTTAGACAAGGGGTTCTATTTTGTAGATACAGAAACATGTTCCACACAGTACAACGAAGGTCATGTTTTTAGCATATCGCAACTAAAATCGATTATTATAAATAGTGGAGTATCTCCTCCCATCAATTTCTTTCAAGAATGTCGGAACGGTTCGTGGCCTCAGACGACATTAACAACGAAGATCTCAAGGAACAAGAACAACAAGAGGAATCTGACCTCAACCAGTACGTTCAGGACCAAAATCTTCAGGAAAGGAAGTCCTTGGTACAACAATTACGTGAAAATAGATTCAAAAAGTACAAAGAATACAAAGAAAAATTAGAGTCCACCAACTCTCTCTACAAACTTAAAAACAGAGACCTACAATACTACGACCAGCTGCAATCAAAGAAGCTAGAAAAACACCAGAAGGAGGTTTTAGAAGAGTCCAAGCAATTAGAAGAGTTCAGAATACTACGAAAGTCCAAAGAAACCAACCAACAGACCAGTTCTGATGAAAAAGACCTCGTCTCTTCCATCGATACCTCCCCCAAGAGAAAATACGATCACAATCTGAAAGGAATGATAATAAAGAGACAGAAAAAGACAGTAAAAGAACAACCGGATAATTTATTGAAGGATGAAGCCTCAAAGCAATCAAAAACCCATGTTCCAGATACGGAATCAACCACATCAACTTCAACCACTGATCAGCCTAAAGAGACCTCTACTTCATTATTGAACCTCGGATATAGCTCCTCCAGTGAAGAAGAATCTTAGTATCAATTTAGATCTAGACAATCTGGACTTGTACTTCTATTTTGAACAGTTATCCATTGTTTTTCAGTGACTTTTGCTCCTTCATAAACGTTGTTACACTCTCATTTGAGAGGAACTGATTGCATTGACTGGTGTAAAGATGTGAAAAATCTCGAGCCTCAAAATTTTCCACTTCAAGTTGGATAAAACTGTATCATTATTTAGAGTTCGGTAGTTGTTGGACACAATATCGATCCGATTTTCTACCAACTGATTAAGAGCAGCTAACATATTTTCATCAAACAAATAATCATATACAGTGAATACGGTCAATAGATCAATATGTTTGCCAATTTTCTAAGACCGTTGCTGCAACGAACTTTTGTCTTAACAGAGTCGATGGGTCTCCAGACAAGAAATTTGTCCAAGACTCGTAGGGCCGCTTACAAAAGATGGAGAAAGACTGGAGATGGTTACAAGAGAGGAAAGCAAGGTAGAAAACACGGAAATGCAGGCTTTTCTGATAGGGTGTTGAGCAAGCGTAGTGGTACGGCATACGCAACTAACCAACAAGCTCATCAGTTGAAGAAGCTAATGCCATACTCCTGATCTCGTGACCTAACAACAATTACCAAACTTTGTATATATATTTACCAGTGAATTTAGCTGTTGGCATAACTTACTAATGCACTTCGAAAATCGATTTATTCGTACATGCAAATTTCTAGGACTATATGAATTAATGTAGACTGTGTGGTCGTTATGAGGTTTCCTCTATTTTTGTTTCTTTCCATTCATTGGTTTGAGCATCTCTGGTCAGCACCGATGTAGGGAAGTAATGATAGTTAACCTTCAATGTTTGTGCAAATGGAACATTGTCGAAAGAAACTATTCTGATCTTACAGTAAGACGATTCTTTAATCGTCTTGACAACATTCAAAAACTCATTCAGAGTAGGGGTAGGATGTTCATTGACGTGGGTAATGAAATTAGTAATTCCGATAGTGTAGAATCTCGATGGGGAACCTTGTGTTGTTGACGTGCAATAGACACGAGACGGTAGGCTTTTGATGATTTGTCTGACTCCGTGATGAGGTTCTTGCAAAACTGCTCCACACCAGTTCACAACCTGAGTTGTAATGAAGTCTTTGGAGTATGATAATTTAACCTGGAGATCCACAATCTTCTTGTGTCTCACTATTTTGAATGCTAATTCAGAGACGCCTGGAGATAGTTCTCTAATAACACGATCAATGTCTCTAAATCTAGTGATCAGAGTATCATTTGCGCTTAGAATTATATCTCCGTGTCTCAAATTTGAGGATAATTGGTTATTCATATCTACACTTACCTTAGGAACTGAAAGGAATTGTAGCTTTTCCGATGAATTTTCTTCCATTTTAGTAATCCAGTCCTCAGGAACTCCATTTATTCTCGCACTGAGAATTGAAACGGTACTGAACTCAACATCAATAATTCGAAGATTAGGCTGACCCCCATTCTTGAGAAATTCCAACTCCCAAAGTATGTCTGTGACATCAAGACCCATAGAGTAAACTTTATCTTCATCCCCATCAAAGGCCAGCCAAAATGCTCTGACTTTTCCATCTTTAGAGCAAAGCAACCCAGAACCACATTGTTGTCCCAAGTTAGAGTCAATCAAAATAGACTCCATGTTTGTCGCCTTGAATCTAGGGGAATTAGAACAAGTCGGCAAGTTAATAACAGTGATATCGCTGACTTTTGTTTCATCCACAACCACTCTCAAGTTTTTATTATATCCAATAAAGATGACCTTCTCACCCCTCTCTAGAGGTTTATCGCTAAACTCTGGAGTTTGAACAGGAGCAAGAACTAAAGAAGGATCATACTTAACAATAGCATAACCCTTGGTTGGATGCAAAAACACAACCTTTCCATCAATGATAATGGATTCAGATATAGTAACAGTAACGTCAACAAGATCATGAGGAATACAATATCTTGAAGTCAATAAATATCCACTTTTAGAATCAATAACAACACCATAAACTCTTCTTGAATATGATGTAAAGGAATCCAGGGGGATTGGAATAGTAGAGTGACAAAGAGCAAAGGATCTGTCTAGGTGTTTACAACTGTCAAATTCTATAGGTAATCCAATGAATTTTGCATTCTTGGGTGAAGGTGCAACTGGATCCAATGGTTTATCTTGAATGTCAGTAAAATCCCACAGGCCAGTTTCATCATTTCTTGTTGCCAAATGAAATGTTGAGTTCCAATGTCTATCTATGTGTACCACTTTGAACAAAGGAACATGGAGATCTGTCAAATGACGATATTTCAATGTAACGAATGCTCTATCCGGGATTTGCTTCATAATCTCAATAAAACCATCCAGATTCTCAATGTCCTTGTCATCAATTGAATCAATCAGCCAGCCATTCGTGATGTTGTTTCCCAAAATAAATGCTCCTGCAGCATTGCTAACATAAACTCCCTTAATTGGGATAGCATATATTCTCGCAAGTTGGTAACTTAAATCGTTGAACGTACCCCCACACACTGTGAGATATCTGTTAGGAGTTATTCTGTGCAAGTCATCAACAACACATTTGACAGTCAAGTCCTTTCCACCTCTTTGAATGAGAATGGTGATCTCTTTTCCAACATTCGAATCCAGAATCTCATCAACTGTAATGAAAGTTGAAATTAGTTGTTCATTAATAGAAATCAAACAATCTCCTTCCTTAATCAACCCGTCTACAGGTCCATTTGGCAAGGTGACAGAGGATACCAACAAACCATTCAAAGATGGGAAAGTTTCTCTCATCACCTTCTCGGTATCTGGCCTTAATCCTAGTCTCTTACACTTGTCAAAAGGTTCCAACAACCATTGTAGTTGAATAGTTCCCCTTGTGACTGGCTCATTATTCTGAACACAAGTCAGTGCTCTTAGAACCCTGTGAACAGGCAAGAAGAAATCGGTTGATGATTCAGTATTACCTCCTGCTTGTAATGCAATTGCATATCCATCAATATTAACCACCGGAGAACCTGATGATCCACCGGATGCAGAAGCTGCTGCTTGAATATATTCTGTGTTAAAATCGTTGTATGAGTTTGGGCCGTAATCAGGAGCATTTCTATCCAATCTTGATATGAAACCGGAGAGAATAGATAGCTTTTCTCCTGAATCATTACCTATAACTCTAATCTCTGCTCCCACTTTTGCTAATTCTGGTTTTAACTTTAATTCTTTCACCTCCATGTATTTGATGTCTTTGGGGTTGAATTTGAGGAACCCAAAATCATGAACAGGGTCTCTGTAAATTGGTTTGACTTCACACTCCTCATGATTGTCAAACACAGCATATCCTACAAAAGGACCAGGACCAACAACATGTCTGTTAGTCAAAATGATTCCCATTTTGGAGTCGACTATGAAACCTGTTGCCTCACTGCAGAGTGCACTCTCTGTGTCAAAGTTGGCCACCTGCGAGAAATGGATGGAAACAACACATTTCACCACCTCCTCTACTGTCTTTTGCCATTTTGGATGTGATTCGGCTTCTGGTGGAAGATCGTAATTGTAATCTATGTCACTTTCGATGTCACTTTCGATGTCATCATCTGAGCTCACAGACATTTGATCTTGATCTCTGAGTTTTTTCGAAAATCCGTTGGATGTGTCCATGAAATCATCATCTGGAGCTCTTTTCCTTGGAATAGCAGAATCTATTGGTGACATTCTGGTCTCAATTCAGAGAACATATAGAAAATGAAAAACAAGTCAAATACAAGGAACAAATGCTTAAAAAACAAATCAATTTAGTCTCTATTTACATCTTCGATATTAGAAATCTACGATAGCCAAAAAAATTTTCCACCGCACGCGGCAGGATCTGAAAAACTTGGAGATCTACCCATGGAAAGAGACGACCCAGCAAGGTACAAAACGTAATCGGGGAGCTCCCATTGCACGATATGTTTGGGGTTATCAGGGGAAATTTTAGCTGAACGGTCAACGGGAGTTGAAACCTTCAATGAGGGGGTAGATTCAGACTTTATTTTTGATTTTTGTGAGCCATTTATTATATTCGTCTGTCATTCGACCAGAAAAATAGCATGTTTCCACGTTGATAAAGGAATTCAACGATGGTATTCCAAAAGGAAGCTCTCTTTCTGATTCAAGACAATATAGATCCTCTAGATCTCGTATCCATTTCTCATCATTACAGAGGATCTCTATCAGCTTGATCCATTGTAAAATTTCCTGGAATTTAAGGCCTCCATTCTGAAGAACCTGCAGATTCTTAAGAAACTTGGACTTGAATCCCAATTGATTATCAACCTTATCATGATTCAACTTTAGATATGCAATTGACACAAGACCACAAAGCAATCCCCACGGATTCTTTGTTCTATAGTAGTAATCTGTATATGTTTTTAATATGTTCCTTGTAATGTCCTCGGGAAGATAGAATCTGTTGCAAAATGAAACTAAATGGGATGTTGTAATAATCGAATCATTATAAAGAGATCTATCGGCCATTGATTTGACTTTATATCCCTTCTTCCGTCCTCTTTTCCCTGGTTGAGGTGTTCCCTCTTCCTCCAAAAACTCGTTCTTCTCGTCTGCGGCAGCCATCAACTGTTCTCTTATGGACGATCCTGACAGAGGCTGATCCTTCAATGAAACATTTTTAAAAACTTTAGATGAAGGTGTTGACTCAGGTGTATTGTATGCTGAAATTCCGGAGTTTCTCTGCTTGGGAGTTCGATTATTGGTAACCTCTTTCTTTCCTGGGGTTGAGGTTGGTGTTGCCAACTGAACAACACGTTTTTTAGTTGGAGTTGATGGAATGTCTTCTTCTCTTTTGTGTTTTCTTGGAGATTGTCTATCATTTCTATTGCTGAACCCGTTTTTGAAATCCGTCAGAACGGAGCGTACTTTCCTTTTGGGTATTGGGATCTTGAGCAGAGACGGCTCTGGTAAGTCAAGTTTGTCCATCAGTTTCTCTACAGTGAGATAGCAACATAGGTGACAACGTGCAATTTCTAATTGAGAGGGAAGAGAACATTTTGATTTGGAAGACAAATATAAGAGATTGGCATAATCCACTAGCTCCTTGGGATACGGTTCAGGTTTGGAGGGAATTATGTCTTTCAAGACACTTACAATGAAAATATTTGACATATCTGTAAGTGATTATTCTTGAACAGCACTATCAATGGAATCAGGAACTCCTTGTTTATGAAGTAATGAATCTATTTTAAAAGGAATCAAAATCAAGACGGAGAGAGATCAAAACCTTGAAACCAGCCCTTTTTAGACCCATCTAGGAAAATTTCCTATTTCAGACATATAAGTGTCTCAATCACGAAAAAATCAAAACCAAACCATCCGTGCACCGTCTCAAGTTGTTTCTGCCAGTAATGAGTACGGGTCAATTTCTCCTCAGGTTTTTTGTGATTTTATAGAAGTTGAACGTTATTGGATAGAGGAAAGCATGAATGTTTAGACAAACAGGTTGAAAGATCAAAGATTATAGATCAATTTGGGAAGCTCTTCGCATTTAATTCATAAATTATTGACATCTACACTGATCAACAATGCTTAGATCAATTACCCAATGTGCCTCCATTGGCAGACAGTCTTCGTTGACTGCTGGAAGAATGTTCCACAGTGGACGTGTGATGATGAATGACAAGAAACAGGTTTCTGTGGTCAACCAAATTCTCCAAGAGTCATCAAACCAAAAGGAATTGATTAGTGGTGCTCCAGAGGAGATGTCCGCTCCAAATTCAAGATTGGTCAGAATTTACAAGGAAGCAAAATCGGCAACACAATCAGGTACCAGCAACTCCAAGTATTGGAAAATAGAGTGGGATGTTCCTAGCAGAGGATATAGATGGGAAAACGATCTCACTGGTTATCAATCGTCTAGTGACTACATGCAAGCCACAAGGATCAATTTTGATACGAAGGAGAGCGCCATCAACTTTGCTACCAATCACGGATGGGACTACTTCATCCAGGAACCAAAGACTAGAAAGTTTAAGAAGAAGGAATACTCATCCAACTTCTTCCATTCCCCAGGTCCTTTGAAGTTCATTAGAACAAAATAAACCCGGACTCTGCATATTTATTTATTATGTCTATCTTATTTATTTTTGAATTATTTATTTATTGGTATACGGTATTATTTATTTATTTACCAATGATCGATACACTTATTTATTGAGAATCTAACACAACCAGCATTGTAATGACTGTACATCTAATACACTGAAACTAATTGAAATCGATTACTTTCGTGATGAAATAAACACCAAAATCCAACACTGGTTGTCGTCAAGTCTGAACAGAAAAAGATAAGGACAGTGGTAATGTCAGATATGGTTAGTTCCAGTCCAACAAAGAAAGACAGATGTTATATACAGAATTATAAAAAACATGAAACAACAAAGGAGACGAAGTGATGGATAAAAAGAACAGTCTCTCTGTCTATCTTTTCTCCTTCATTGACTTAGATCAACTCGTTTGTAGACGAAATTGGATGTGATCATCTAAGGGGTTTTAAACAGTGATACCAGCGTTTCTCATAATCTCATTAACCTTCTCAGATAGCACTGGGTCTTGTCTAATCTTAAGTTGCATCTTTGAGGCTTCCATTAGTGAGATCGCTTGGGTTCTATCCTCGCTTGATCTTGCCAACACACATGCTTCTTCAAAAAGTTTAATAGCCTCTTCAACCCTTTGTTGTTGCAAGTAGACTTGACCAAGGTTCAATCTAGCAACCTCGGACTTTGGATCAAGAATGCATGCCTTATCCAGAACAGCGACACATTGTTCAACATCTCCCGATCTTTGGTAGATAGCAGATTTGTTGATCAAAGGCAATGAACCAATGTTGAATGAAGGTAGAGCCTCTTGTAATCTTGCAGCCGTATCAAATTGTTTCAAAGCACCTTTGAGGTCTTGTCTGTCAAATAAGATTTCTCCGTAGTAATTTGGAACTTCTGGGGAAGTTGGGAAATTCAACTTAGCTTCCTTAAATAATTCATCACATTGGTTAGTTTCACCTTGTCTGTAAGCAATGCAAGCAAGTTGAATGTAAGCATAAACGTTATTCTTGTTCAATTTCTTAGCCTTTTCAAAATTCTTTTGAGCCTTGGATAGATCACCCATCAAGTAGTAAATTTGACCATAATGGTAGTAAATATCTGGATCTTCTGGATTCAATTTGATAGCCTTGAGGAATTCAGCCTCAGAGGAAATATAGTCACCTTTATCAGCATTGATCAAACCGAGTATGACATGGGTTCTTGGTCTAGCCTGTAGCTCCAACGACTTATCTAAGCAAACAACAGCAGATGCAATTTCAGTTCTTAGGAAATCAAAGGCACCCTTGTATTCGTATGCTAAAGCAGCAATTTGAGCAGATGTGTTCGATGGATCGGCTTCGTAACTTGAAACAGCCTGATTGAATAAAACATCAGCTTCTTGGTAACCTTCATTGGAATCAGCCTTCATCTTATTGAGAGCTTGAACAAGGAAACTTGAAGGAGTGTTTGGTTCATACTTCGACTCATCAAGATCAATATCTTCAGTAGAAAAGGCACCGAAAAATGATGAAAGAGAAGATGAAGATGGTAGCTCCTTTGGTAGGTCTGAATATTGTTCTTCATTAATCTTATTGGACAACTTCTTCAAAACTCTTTCCAAAATGGTCTCATTTGATCTGTCATTCAAACCACCATAAATAGTCAATGCTGTGAGGTCATACATGGCTTCGTCATATTTCTTGATGTTTTCGTAAGCATGTGCTCTTCTTAACAAACACTTAGAGTAACCTGGGTTGATCTCAAGAGCTTTTGTACAGTCCTCGATAGACTTCTCATTGTCCTCTAAAGCAGAGTAACAAGCCGCTCTGTTGGCATAGAAAACAGGATCAACTTTACAAAGTAAAGCATCAGAATAACAGTCAATGGCAGTTTGGAAGTTCTTCTTCTTGAAATAACTGTTACCGGCCTCCTTCAAGGCCAAAGCCCATTTCTCTCTTTCCTCCTCTGGCAATGAATCAACAACATCTTGCTTCAATTCTGGAAGTCCTGTCTCCCCATTGAGTGGAAAAATATCTGAAGGCCATTTTTGGGTAGAAACGGCGTTGGAACCCTCATCTGTAGTCTTCTTCTTCTTCTTCGACTTTGATTTCTTCTTCTTCTTTGAAGCTTCACCTTCTGTAGTGGTATCTGTACTCTGCTGGCTCAAATAGTACAATAGTCCTGCGACAGAACCGACACCAACCACTGCAGAGACAGCGATTGCCACCTTGTGCGCAGAAACAAATCTCGAAACCGACGAATCTGACATTCTGTTATCCAACTAGCAAAAGCTGTAATATACCACTATGTCAATGTCTGGATTCTTTGTTATGTGCAAATTGTACCTTATTAACGAAGATTCTATGTAATGTTAACAAGTTACTTTTGGTCAATATTAAATCTCCGGATTTCTGAGTGCTGATACTCTCCAAAACAAATAATTTATCTTATGCTAACTAAAATACTCTGCTTTTCGCAATCCCCAGCGAAATTTTTCACCTGGTAATCAATTACTCGTTCTCTCCCCTTTGAAAATATTTGGGAAAAGGGGAAAAGAGCATAACCATCAGGGACATGTACGTTTCCTATAGATTCTCAAAATCTGTGCACGGATGACACTTGTGTCATTTGCGGCTGTGTAATGTTATTTTTCCCCAACATCTGAACTTTTAGATTTCTCGAGAAATAGATCTTTAAACGTGCCAGACAATAGTTATTTGAAAAGCCCAGTTTAATTTGAAACAGGACCTGTAGTATACATCTGACGCAATAATAACCAAACGAAAGATACAGACATTAGGGGGTGAAAACACGAAAGGTTAGCTACTAAGTGACGCAAGTCTTGAAGTAAGATACACAGTTGTGAAACCCCTCATAGAAATCACTAGGCACAGGAAACAGAACCCAACACTTTGCAAGAGAATAAATTTTGATAAAACAAGCTAGTCATGTCACTTGGGATTCAGAGAAAATTAGTATCATCTTTTGCGGCGGCGTATCAAACTATTTCCCATATCAAGAAGCCGGCAGCTTCCTCTGTGAAGGTCTCTTCAGCTGCCTCAGACACTTCAGTGGATTCTAGTGAGCTAGGCCAGGCTTCTGAGTGGAACAACACCACATCCGCATCAAAGACAGCTTACCGAGCATCAACGTCTCCTTCAGGTGTTCCTTTATCAAAAATTTTGAGCAATACATTTCCTCTCTCCTATAAGGAGTCATTCAGACATTATTGGAGAAGAAACAAGTTGGATGCAATCCAGGATGATTTGCTAGCCACTCTTCCTTTCTATCCTGAACCATCAAAAACCCACAAAGCGCAAGTTATCAAAACACCAGTAGATGCTCAGGGAAACTATATTAATGAATTTTATATCTCTCCGTTAAGTCCTTCAGCTTCCAACAAACACCTGGTTTTTATACACGGCTATGGAGCAGGACTTGGTTTTTTCCTGAAGAACTTGAAGGCCATTGCAGAAGAGAGACCAGATTGGCACATTCATGCTATTGATCTTCTGGGATATGGCTGTTCTTCTCGTCCAAAGTTTCCCTACCATGAGCCATATTCTAACTATGAGAAGATAGAATCTTGGTTTGTTGAGTCATTAAACACCTGGTTCACTGAACGAGGTCTCTCTAAAGATAACACACTGGTGATAGCCCATTCGATGGGAGCATATTTGACATGTCTCACCAACTTTAAATACCCAGATTTGTTCAAAAAGCTGCTCCTTGTTTCTCCTGCAGGTATTTATAGTACCAGACAACCCGAGATCCCAGCTTGGTTCGAAAAGTTATGGAATCGTAATGTCTCCCCATTTGCACTCGTTCGAAATGCTGGGCCGCTTGGATCATACTTCGTTTCTGGATGGACATCAAGAAGATTTTCAAAGGATCAGAGCGTTTTGAATCCTGTCGAACAGAAACTCATGCATATGTATACATATGCCATATTTAATGCTAGGGGATCAGGAGAGTACATGTTAAACTACATGCTCGCACCAGGAGCTATACCAAGAAACCCATTGCTTCATCGTATCCAAAACCTCAAATGTGATAGTGCTTGGTATTACGGAAGTCATGACTGGATGGATAAAATGGGTGGAATCGAGTCATGTAAAAAATTAAGAAGCAAAGGTCTGAATACCGATTTGACTATAATCGAAGATAGTGGTCACCATATCTATCTAGATAATTTCAAAAAGTTTAATGAGCTGATGATCGGTCAAATGGATTCATTTGTTTGATTTCAAGAGAAAAGTTGTTTCAGACACAATCCTTTCTGAAATGCATTGTAGATTTACATACATATATATACACGGTTATAGATACTACAGTAGAATAGTATAAATACATATACTGAAGTATAAGGTCATATAAGGAAACTCATGTTAACTAGATAAAGATGATTAGGTACAATTCAAGCCCACTATAAAGCAGAGGTTCACAAAACAGCAACTGTAAGGCTTTGGAAATCAATGACCAGATAAATGGTTTGGAAAATTAGACATCGTAACACAAACACACAGAAGGATCAATTCCTTAAATAACGTCATTAAATGGAAAAATGATGCGATAGCTTCCCGAGAGCCTGATATAGGAATATTCATATTTAATTAGATTCAGTGGCATATAATGCATCAACTCTGTCTTGCACACTCTTGAGAATATCTCTCCTCTTTAACTTCTGTGCACTGGTGACAAATCCACTCTCTGGAGTCCATTCCTCATCAACTAAAACACTACCGAGGATCAGTTCAATTCCTACCAATCCTTGACTTTTACCGGTCTGAACCAAGCTCTTTGTGTATTCCCTGGCAAGTTTTTGATCATTGACAACGTTTGCCAAGTGGAATTCTTCATCTTTCTTCACCAAACCCAATTTAATGGATAGCTCTTTAGCTGCAGCCTCATTTGGCACAATGATGGCGATTGGCTTAACTTTTGTCTCGTCAGCATAACAGCAAATATTCAACACCAATGAATTCGATCTATAAACAGATTCGAGCTTCTCCAATGCAATATATTCACCATTCTGAGTTTTAACTAAATTCTTCTTTCTGTCAATAAGTTTTAGTTGACCTGTTGCTGTCCATTGACCAATATCTCCGGTAGAAAACCAGCCCTTTTCATAACCAAAAGCATTCTTGGTTTCCTCTTCGTTCTTGTAATATTCTGAGGTAACAGGGGCTCCCTTGATTAGCACTTCACCTTGGTTATTCTTAGCATAATAACCAGCCTCTGGAACATCAATAAGCTTAACAGTAATTGAACCAACTAACGCACCAGCAACATCATACTCAAAGTGGTTAGGGTCTGTAATACATGTGTTGGCAACGGTTTCAGTAAGACCGTATCCTAGTAACAAAGTAGCAATAGTGTTTGAGATGAAAATTTGAGTGGAGACTGCAATTGGAGAACCACCATTCAATAATAATCTGAGGTGACCACCTGTAGCGGTCTTAATCTTTTTAAAGATGAAATTGTCAACCAAGGAAGGAATACCAGGAATCGAATACTTCTTACATGCAATCTTGGCTTTGTAAGCAGCCCAAAAAACTCTTTGGGTTGTAAGAGGCTGCTTCTCTATTTGTGTCAATATTCCCTTTCTGACGCTCTCCCAAACGGCTGCAACACCAACCATGATAGTAGGCTTGAAAGTCTTCATATCACCTTCACAGTTCTTGGTCGAGGCATCAGTAAGAGTTTTGACAGTAGCGTAACCAACAAGACTTCCCCATGCAAAGGCGACCAATTCAAATGCCAATTCAAAGATGTGGGCAAGAGGTAAAAAGGCAATAACTCTGTCTGTAGTATTGACGGTATCCACGGACACGACTTCGTAAATACCACCAAGACCAGCAATCAAGTTTTCCTGTGTCAAAACAACACCTTTTGGAGTACCAGTGGATCCTGATGTGTACATGATACAAGCAAGACTCTTAGGTGTTGATGGGTGAGGTGGAATGTCGGAATGCTTTTCACCAAGCTTGATGATATCGTCATAGGAAATCACTTCAATGTCCGGTCTCACTTCCTTAATCTTATCAACCGCCTCCTTGGCACTCTTGTAAAGTCTTCCATCTCCTCTTTTGTCTTCGGGATCGATAGGCGAACTGTGAATAATGTATCTGACGGTTAAGGCCTTCTTTAAAGGGTTGATCAACTTGGCTAATAATTCGTTGTCGGTGAAAATACCCACAGAGCCAGTTTCGACCAAAGAGTGGGTGAGACCTTGTTCACCTAAAGTATCATATGCAGTCACAATAGGAATGTCTTGGGTTTGAGCGGCAAGAAAGGTTCTCATCCACTTTGCGGAAGTGGATGCGAAGACGTGTAATCTATCGGTGTTGCCAGGCGAGACGCCGAGCTTTGCTAGACCTCTACCATAAGCATTGATGATAGTGTTGAGCTCTTCGAAAGTGATAGACTTGTAGTCAGACATCTCATAGTATGTCCATTCCTTCTCCACCTCAACAGGTTTGCCATCTATGATCTTCTTCACCATTTTCTTTTCAAAGTGGACATTCTTGAGATCTCTAGTAGCCTGGACTGGGGCATTAGCTCCGTGCCTCTCAAGACACTCCTGGAAGTACTCAGTGACAGTTGTACATTTGAAACCATTAGGACGAAGACGAGGAGATTCCTTAGCCTTGTAGAACCGTCTAGGAGCAGTCTCTCCCTCCTTTGCTTCTCCAACGGGAACGTTAACTTGGAACACCATCTTTCAAACAATTGTGGTCAAATACGAAATGACGGTGTCTCTGAGAATTTGTTGAACCTTGTTATTATAAAGCAAGATGTTGTGTAATATAGTTTCCTATCACTAGAATAATAAAGTGATAGATCCTAAAAAACAAAATAAAATCCTGGACCAAATGCCTCTTCAATCTGGTGCTGTTAGCAAGAAAAAAAATTTCCCTGCTCTAATTGCTTATATTCCGAATCGCCTTCTACTTCAATCCAAACAAACCAGATACTGAAAATCATCACAAAGAAAGATAAAACCAGAAGGGCGGCGGGCGTAGTGTTACTGCGATAGATCCACCACAATTCCTGCTGTTGATCGTCGTGACATCATGCTCAGGAGGCCGTAGCCCGTTCTGGCCCTCCGAGCATACCATGTCGCCCTCCATAGTTTATGGAGCATCTACACCTGCTTCCTGATTTCGAGAGAGATCTGTTGGGCTGCACGATACACCGGAAAAAAAATCAGCACAGGACCGCTCGCTATTCACATGTTCACAGACAAACGCATCACTTATTATCCGAATAATAGTCGCTGGACGCATAACGCAATCCAAAATAAAGCTATGCCAAATACTCCAGCAAAGCCGAAGCCTTCAGCGGTGACGGAGCCCATCACCTTGTGCCATAGCATGATGGGGAAGATATAGGATATGTTGCCTGGAGGATATTAGTCTCACAGGTACATTACCCCTTAGTCCCACAGATAAACACTAAAGTACACACATCTCCCTGCAAATTCAGGTCATTCTTATCTCGCCCCTCCAACAACAGACTGCACTTTAATTTCCCCTCAGCCCAACAATTTTGCCCTCGAATTGTCTCCCTTACAAATTATAATACTCACACTTCTGGGCCAAAAAAACGACCAAAATTTTTGAGAAAAAACCTATATGGTGCAGAGATGCTATGATTCTGTGTTTTTTTGAAATTGATCCTTTTGCACTGCCGTGAATTGTCAAAAAACTGAAATTTTGATTGACGGCCGCTGGTTGGCGTCTATCGGCGTCTATCGACGCCAGCTAGCTTGTTTCCATGGTTTTCGGAATGATTTACTCGGCCCCTTCTCACTGACACATTAACAACTAGTTGCCAAAGAAGGAAGATCTTGAAAAATGGCCAGTACCAAGTGATCCATCAAATCCGAACCCAGTTCAATCTGGGAGTTGAGTACCAGGTTAAAGTATACGGTTCCGCTCTTTCTAGCTGCTCTTTTCCACATGTAAACGGATCAAACATCTTTGATCATGCCAGATCGGTGTTTTTTAGGTCTCACAATCGCACACATTTTATAATTTTGGTTGATTTATTTCTTCACAAAAGTTACACTTGTCACTTTACAAGATCTGTAAAAATGTGTACCCTTGGAACTATATATAGGTTGGGAACGGGGACGGGAACGAAACGAGATTTTTCACAAGACCATTAATTCCAGGCACAGTGACGGCGAAATAGGAAAATTCCTAACCATGCCCAGATTTTTACAAAAGATTATCTATTGTTCGCAAACCCAGCTGTTGCATATGATTTTTGGATTATGTGAGAAATCATGAAATGGGAAGTGAACCAAATGGATGCAGTCCCTTTATAACATCTATTGTTCTGTCTATATACGTAATGATTGACGGAAATTTCATCTAAGTTGCTGATCAACAGCTTCAATCTGTCCGGTCAGGTGATCTGTGCTGCCAAATTTCAATATAGTCCCATCCAGAACGTCCGACTTCTTCACATCCACTACTGTCACGCTGGTGTTATATGGAACCTTCAAATCCTCCGGCTTAAGCCCTTCGCCCAGCTTGTATCCCGATTGCGAATACAGGTATCCAATCAAGTTGGTGATCACACCGCCGTGAGTGCAAACCAGAACATTGCGATGTCCGTGTATTCCAGCATCCTTCACAATTGTCTCCCATTCCTTCGATAGACGGGCCAATAGTTCCTTCTTTGTCTCCCCCATATTCTTAAAATCTGGTCCATATTTTTCAAGCGCATCCTTAAGGTACATACCCTCAACAGGACCCATCGCACGTTCCCGAAGATTGCTTGTGCTGCGTATCTTATATCCCGATTTCGAATCATGGTGTTCAGTGATTTTTGAAATTGTTTGCATACACCTTGTCAGATCCGATGTGATAAACTCGTCAATTTCGAGATCTTTCAGGTATTGGCCAACTAGACCTGCTTGTTCAACTCCTTTATCATTTAGAGGAACATCTTTATGTCCTTGTAGTATCTTCAAGCTATTCCACGGTGTTTGTCCGTGTCGAACGATGAAAATTCTCACCTTTGAATTGTCAGAGTTGAGCGGCTGAGCGACAGTCATTCCCGTACAATTGTCTTCTGGTGTGGTTCTTGAAATTGCAGTCCCAATATGTTATGACATAGAATTCTAACTAATCTTGAAGTAACTACGTTATCCATTCAGAATCTCTTCGATATAATGCTGACCGAGTGCTTATGTAATTTCCATCTTTGTATGAAGCACAAAATCTTTTTAGGTCCAGTAAAAAAGACCGTTCGTTCGTTACCCGGAGCTGGTGGTTTTTTTTTTTCATTCATACTTTGATCCTCCGTATATCTATGTGCTCCAACAAGACTGAAAAAAGATCATCTCTAAAAGACACAAGTCCTAATCTAAGAAGAGCAATACAGAACAAATTAGTGGCAGAGGTTTGATCACTCAGCAAATTTGGAAATGCTTTCTAACAAGTTGCTGTCGTCTGCTGCTTGGAGGCACCAACAAAGACAGTTTTCTGCTTCTAGTAGAAACCAGTCCATTTTGGATTACTTCAAATTCTATAAAAAACAGTCAGAACCAGTCAAGCCAACCAAAGATACAAAAGAAGTTATCAGAGAAATTGAATCCAAGGAAACTGATGTGGATATCAAGCCAAAAATTGAAATCCTGGGAGCAAGAAATCCTCTTTCTGGAGATAAACAAGAAATATTGAAAAACTTGAACGGTTTTGTGGTTCATCGTTGGGTGCCTACTGAGAACAGATTTGCAAAGAGGATCACAGAAGTTGCTGATAAACAGACACAGTATGTTGAGGTTATAAAAACAATGCTAACGGAGATAGCTACCTTTAATTTCCCATCAATAAAAGCTGACTCCATTGATCTTTCTGATATCAAGCTAGATAACTTGGTTCAGAGATTTGAAGTTTTAAAACAGGTTCAAATGAAGTTCGGTTTGACAATCCCTGATATTAAACTATCTCAACTCAGTTCACTAGATAAGGTTGAGTCATATTTAGTGGAACATCTAAATCCATCGAAGGTTCATATCAACGAGAAAGTTCCTGATGCTGTTCATTTCAACCCTGCGGAATTCGAAGGTACCAATATTAGTGTTGGTAAATGGGTGTTTGAAAAGGAAAAGGCCAAGGAGTTCCGTAAGGTATTGAGAAAGGTGAATGCTCTCGAGAAAAAGCAGTTCGAGGACTACCAAAAAACAAACCGTCTGTGAAGTACGCAGAATAGCTAAACCTTGTATATATAAATAAATCAGTTACACCCATTGTGAACCCCATAGAAAGACACTGATATCATTATTGTCCGTATTAAGTTTATTTAAACATTATAAATGGTCGCACACTTTCATTAAGTGTTTGTAAAAAGAAGGTTTAAAAAGAGGTATCAGAAACTGAATGAAATAAAAGAAAACAAAAATATTCCTTGAACAAGATATTCATTAGTTGCATCTAGCAATTATTTCCGAGACAAGGTGAATGCCACGACAATTGATGCAGCCAATGCAAATAATGCACCAGGAAGTAACAACTCATGGACCATGTCATGAGTATCTGAATAGTTCTCAGATTTTTTGTATTTAGTAGGTAATGATTTCGATTCAACATTGACTGGGTCATCTGGGTGATGAACCAGCAAATCAATCTTATCCTTACTTAAGTTGGAAAGTAGAAAAACACAGTCTTTCAAATCTTGATCTGATGTGATTGCAACCAAGTCTCCCTCATCGTCCACATAAGAGATAGCAAAGTGATCTGCCTGCTCAAGTCTACGCTGGTTTGGAGCCTCCCCTTTGACTGAGGCTTCTGTTAAAGCTTTGATCTCTTGTTTTGATAATTTGGATTCAATCAATTCTCTCATTGTGCTCAATCCCTCATTTGGCTTGCAGCTGATTCTGTGGGTTCTGCCTTGTGGAGATTTAAATTTGAAGAAGAAGGTTTCATCAAAGTCAACTTCCACAGTTGTAGGCTTAGTACTAGAAGTTGTATCATGGGCCCCTGAGAACGAGATAGAATCAGATGGTTTCACAATGTCATGAGTTGAAACGTTAAATTGAGCAAGTTCTGATTGTGTAACATCTCCTAATGCATGGCTTCCAACTGAATGCACGGAGTTAGTGTCACTATCTAAAGACGTCCAAAATTTATTCCAGGCAGGCCCTTCTCTTTCATCAGCAGATCCAACATCGGAGTCAGAACCGGTTAAAGATTGAATTGATTGTAATTGATTTAGAGTGTGATAGGTAAGTTTGAGAACATCCACAACGGCTATTATCTCGCTTGATTCGTCGTCTACCACAGGTAAGTTCAAGTATTTACCATCAAACATCTGTCTCAAAGCCTGATGAATCGATGTACTTGCAAATGAATATGATGGCTTTGGAGTCATCACACGAATCACCGAACAGGTTCTTGGATCAGTTCCTGCTGCAATCACTCTCAAAACAATATCCTTGGAGGTGAAAATTCCAGTAACCTCATCGTTGTTTTTAGAATCCTTGACGAGAACTGCAGTTGTTTTATTGTCCTTCATCAAAATGGCAGCATCATAAACGGAGGTCTTGATGTCACAACAAACTGGAGCGGTGGAATCCGAAATCACAGTGTTCAAGGTAGGGCCATTTATCAAGTTCTTCAAGTTTTCAAAATATTTGATCACATGCAAAGGCTGATTGGCAGTACCGATTTCTTCACTGACACCCTCCATAGCCTCATATAATTTCTTTGAGCTTTCATACATTCTCTCGAGCTTTGTCATTGCCTCGTTGTAACATTTAGTAATATCCAGAACACCAACGATCTGATTGTCGTCGTTAATGACCGGCAAATGCCTAAAACCTTTGCTAACCATTAACGAAAGAGCTTCGGAGGCAAGAGTGGAAATCTTAGCACACATAGGATTTGGAGTCATAATCTGATCGATGGTTGTTTGATTAGCGTTCAGATTAGAACCCACGATACGAAATGCCAGATCTTTGGCGGTGAAGATACCAATCAAAAGCTGATTGTCATCTACAACCAACACACAGTTTTCCTTGGTGACTGACATCAACTGAGCTGCCTCATAAACAGTATTTGCAGGTTTACATATCACAGCCTCCGAAGGTTTCAACGACATGACGGTACCTGGCACGCCGTTGGCTCCTTTGGTTTTCTTAGAAGGAGAACCAAGATTGGTAGTTAAACTAACGTTGTTTTTCTTTCTGAGATCATTTTCAATCTTCCTTCTGATTTGATCATCCTTCTTTGTTTGTCTTTTTCTTGTTGACTCTAGAAGATCAAGCCCTCCTGAAAGACTACCAGATTGAGGACCCGGAGTAGATGGATTCGACAGAGAAGAGTTGGTTTTTCTTGGAGATCTGACGGTACTGTCTGAGGCCAACATGGTAACAAAAGTTGCTGCTATTTGATTTTATATAGAGCTATCAAATTCCTCTTGATTTTGAACACAGCAAAGATATATAACGTTTATTTTCATGAAGTTTTCTAACGCTTTGATATTATCATATTTAATTCTCAACTGCAATCAAAAAATCTTCTTAAAAATGATAAATATAAACAAATTTCCTTTTTGGGCCAAATCAAAAATCTGTTTGACTCCAGCCATATCTATCACCGCCACTGCATGGCCACATCGATTTTTAGTATCCTTTGTTTAATAACAGGAGCTTATTTAGCTGAAGCGGTGGGGTTCTCCCTACGATTCCTCATTATTGAGATGAAATGTGACTGATGGATGAATATTCTTTCAAAGTATATTATTCGGCTTTAACAGGAAAAAACATTGATTGAAGATTGAAAAGAACCGGAAGATATATTAAAATTAAAACCGAAATCGATTATCCCCGACGGGCAGGATTGAAGATCAGATATCAACTTTTGGATCAGAAACCATAGAGCTTTTCATCTCACCAGCACATAAGTGCGTCAGATTACTCTAGGACAAGAATACTTGGAGGGGGATGCTTTCCATCATAATAGTTGTGACCAATCAAAGACTTATTGTTCTCGAAAAAAGTGAAAATGAAGAAGGATCAGTGGTGAGCTTTTCATTTTCTGATAATCTTGCTAACTAATACAAAACATTAACACATTTTTAATTGGCCCAGATTTCCAAATGAATAGATTCATTCATTTGGAATGAGAGAAGAGGTGGTTCTATGAAGCTTTTGTGTCCATCTTTTCTGAGGGAGAGAATTGTGTATGTTACAAAGAGGATCTCTCTAAAAAGGTGCTATCGAGACAAGAAACCTCCTACCGCGGGTCTCCCTATTTCTGGTATCAGGCTTACATAAAAGAGGCGCATTATTGCCTGTGAAAAGAAAGGCTCTGCAGTAGAAGCCTGCTCTCGACCAGGAAGTTTTCGGGCCGCATTTTATTGTTTTTGGAAAGGGAGCTAAAAACGTCGATAGACGCAGTCTAATAAAGGATCAGTAAAAGGTTCGGATGTTATCAGTTTCGGCCTAGAAACGTTTGCCGAACATCAGCAATAATCATCGACAGCATTCCTCTTGATCTCTCTCCACCAGCAATTGAACAAACACTAGTGCTGTAATTCGGCGTAGTCGGGTAAATTTGGCCGACCTTGTGCATTTTTTCTAACGGGTTCAGAGAACAAACAATAAATTGCTCAAAACCCGTATATACTTTTGCCCCTAGTGCCGGAAGTTGCACCTAGATAAATAGCTGACAAAATTAATTCCAACTGGCAGCAAAGCTTAGTTTACGATTCTTGCACCGCACACACGGAGTTCGGGGGTCTTAATACTAATTCATGTGAAGAATGAGATCAGGTGAATACGTCGTTTAGAGCTACAATTGTTTGATATATTAAGGTGTTTTAGAAAAAAAAATCTAGAAAAGCAAAAACATAAGAGACACTTTGAAGTTTCTTGATTAACTTTTAAATCATTGTTGTCGTCTCTTACGGATCACAATGACTTCTAGGGGCTACAGTGATAGATATGACCCACACGAGAATGGGGATGTGCCCGATGAGAGTGAAAGGAAGAAAAGTAAGAGAACTACAAAGGCGTGTGATTTTTGCAGAAGTAAAAAAGTCAAGTGCGACGGTCAAATCGAATGTCAGAATTGTCGAAGTCATAAGGTCCAATGTACCTATAATCACATTTCTAAGAAACGGTCGCAGCCTAAGAGGTCTGGGATCTCAAAAAGAGGGTCTGTAAGTCACCCTTCTTTTCCAAAAGCAGCTCCTACACCCTCCATTGCAAAAAATCAACATGGATCTGCTCCAACAAAGCATAAGTCAAAAGTGAAGGCATCGAAAATCCATATCCCAGATCCTGAAATTAATTTAGAATCTCGTCTATCAAAGATCGAAACCATGATGAGCATACTGTTCAAAAAGTTAGCCCCTGAGGAAGGAACCAAGTTAGAAGAAAAATCGCTTGAGACTGAGAATGAAGCCTCTCCTGTTTTTGATGGTGAACCTCGCCATCCAATACTTGATCCTTCAGAACTAGGCTCTTCAGAAATTAAGTATGAAGTTCCACAGAGGACAGATCATGCTGGCCGTAGTTTAGAAGAGCGGTTTTATGGTGCACATTCTGCATTTTCTGTGTTCTCACGTAAAGGATTGAGGTGGTTGAGCAACAAACTTAAGGAGCCTAAGGCCATGTATCCTTTGAAAGCTTTAATGTCTTATAGTACAGCATTTGAAGGTGAAGCTCTGGCATTATGGTTGAAACCCATCAAAAATGCCGTTCCTGCACCTTTGCCGTCACGTAATATCATTGATACAATTGTTGAGGTGGTCAAGTCTTATGTATCTGGAAGTGCTCTCCTTGACCTGCCACATTTATATAAGAGGTTGACTTTATATTGTGATCATAGAGATGGGTTCATTCCTGACCCACAATTCTCTGTGTCAGATTCCCTTTTCATGAGCAGCGGTCTATTAATGTGCGCGTCGGTCGCTTGTGAAATTCTGAGTACTAACAACAAGGCAAATGATAATCTTGACCTTTTAGAAGAACTTAGAAATATACAAAAAGAACTTCTTGATTCGTCTTTATACTATTTCCATTCAGTTTCCCTTCTTTTTGATGGTTTTGTTGGAATCCAAGGTACTCTAATACTGGCTGCATATACAGACTGTTCTTCCTTAATTCAGGTATCTGGATTCCTAACCACGACCGCTATTCGACAAGCACAAGAGCTTGGTCTTCATAGACAGGAGCGGTATATTGGTCTAACTCCTTCAGAAGCCTACCAAAAAATATCAGTTTGGTGGGCATGTTATATTTTTGATAAGGAGTTATGTCTTAAGTGTGGTAGGCCCGTTCTGAATGACTACGATATCGCCACTCCTCCACTTCCCGGATTTGAAGATATATGGGCTTTACCTTCTGAAAGGTATCCCGATGGAAGGCATAAAAGAGAGGTGAAACGGTCTTTGATTTTGTCAAAATTAACGACACTTCTTGAAATCAAAGATGATTTGAAGCTGAAGTCATTCGAACTCTATATTCTATATGATTTAGCCTGCATCACCTCTAAAACCTATACAGACCTCTTTTCAGCCACTTCACTCATGGGAAAAACAAAAGCACAGGTCAATCAGACCATATCATCCTTGTTGCACGATCTAGAGTGCTGGAGACTTTGCATCCCCGAAAGTATAAGACCGGTTATGCATCTCACTAAGGAGGATCTTGAAAGATGTTCTCCTCATGACTACCCAGAAGTTGAAAGTATGTTCCTTCATTATGTTGTTATGGGTTTTCATTTGAAATATTACTACTTGCAGACTGTTATTGCCACTGTTCGTATACGACTTGATTGGGAGGCAGACGTTCCAGATGGGTCTTTAAAAGCTCAACCTAATATCCATGATAATGTCAATTTCGAAAAGATCGTTCTCGCTGCAACTAGATCAATTTTGAATGTGGTGACTAAAATTGATTGCAAGCTGTATTTGAATATGAGTCTATTCATCTTCTATCCATTCTGTACTTTCATGGCTCTTTGTATTCAAATCATTCAGAACCCCAATTATCCGGAAGTGGAAAGTGATATTAATTTATTATATCGTGTCTCGAAGGATTTTTTCACTGTTATTGAAGACCATCAACCCTCTTCATCTATCAAATGGAAGTTGATGAACCAAGTCACCAAATCCCTTTTGTACATGACCAGCATTTGGCTGAAGAAAAACTACCCAAATATGAATCTGGATTTTGGGCATCATTTAGACGATGTTGTGGAGATCGCCAAAAAGGAGGAAGCAAAAGTAAAAGCAGCCAAAGAACATCATATGGATAGAAAAGGGGGCGAAGATTATGACCATTCTCGGGATATGCACCAATCACAAGTTGCAAAAAATGAAGGTTCACATCCTTCTGATATAGGAAATGGTAGTTTGACCCCTGATAATAATGTGCCACTTGCATGTGAACCTATGGTGCATAGTGTTCCAAAATCGCAACCTGACGGGATGAGTTTATTCTCTCCTTTCAAAACTAATGACCAACAGCCAGGTTTACAATCAGCATTTTACAACATGCCTAAAAGCACAGGCTTAACTCCCTACAACAGTGAGGATTCATTTCTTGATGATTTACAAACGGATGGAGGGTTGTTTCAAAATATGTTCAGTGTCCCTAATTATCTGTTAGACTTGGAAGGTTCAGGTACCTTTTTCAACAACAGCATACCAACCGATCTTATGAATCTTGTTAATGATGATGAATAAATAGGGTATGATAATCGAATTAGATTGAATTGCCTTGCCTAGAAATGATGTATCTCTAATTTATTTTTTATAGTTATATCTGTACATATCTTTAACTATACATGTGTTTTCATCTTTCTATTCTGTTTCTAAATTTTATAACTTGACGTCGCTCTTGAGAGCAAGATTGACTGCAGTATGAGCTGCACCAAAACCAGCCTGGTAGCCATATCCTGCCAAACCACTCACGTGAACAAGATACCTGTTTGGACCCCTTGTTTCCTTCTCAATACGAATTCCACCTTCTCTTGCCGGTCTCAAACCACAAGCAACTCGGATTATTTCAAGATTATCACCAACTTCTGGATATATTTCTTTGGTTCTTTCAAGTATATCTTCGGTTTCGTGACCCCAGGTATCAGCGCACCAATTTCCCTTTTGAAGATATCCTCCAAGGACTACTTGATCTTTCGAATCAGGTCTAGGAATTATGTAAGTGACATCTTTTAACCCCCATCTCAGTCTATTCTCGTTAATATGAGGGGCTTTGATTACAACCACCTGGCCTCTTGCGGGATACACTTTATCATCTTCGGCTCCTTTCAAAAATCTGGCACCAATACCAGTACAATTGAACACAGTATGAGTGCGAGGGCTGATATAGGCATCATCCACATGCCCAACCTTACGTCTAATGAATGTAACCCCTTTGGATATCAGATACTTTTGTAAGTTTTCGAGAAAGAATGGACAATTAAAGTTCCAAGTACTGTATGAGATACCAAACTTTGCTCCCTCGGGTAAATCATCTTGATCCAGGACAACAAAATCTTTCAGATATGTACTTAATGAGTAGAGTTTTGCTGAATTTGGAGCATAATCCCAATATTCTGTGCAAGGACGGTTATCCAAACCGCATCCAGGTCCAAGTTTTCCTCTGATACGAGCCAAATTTGTGTAGGTAAGTTTATCGAATCTCGAGGTCTGTTCATCGTTTGGGGAAATACAGGAGAAGTTACCACCAGCCCATGGTGAGGTGTAGTTGATTGATTGATCTCCAGGCAAGTATTCAGCCAGAACTGTGATTTCAGAGGGGTTTACCCCTTTTTCAACTAGATTCAGAACGGTGTACAAACCGACGATTCCACTTCCAATTACGACGTATTGTGACATTTTGGTTCCTGTAGGGCGTTGTTGTTCAAATCAAGAGAACTCTTGTATCTCAGCTTTTATTTCCACTACGTGGTCTGGAGATGTGTATTTATTCGCAAATAATAATATTTTACTATACTAGTTGTATTGTATCATACCACTTGTGACTCATTAAAATCTTGCGAGGTTCATTTATCGATAATCTATCAGTGAGTGAATTTATTTTTTTGGCTTATTTGGAAATATTTCCGCTCTATCAGAAAAACTAAATGTAAATCCGGGGAAAATCTCCTGGAAAGAACCCTTCTGAAATTAACCTGTTTAAATTTCGTACAAGTCGTTCCCCCTCCAGGAAGCAACGCAAGACCAAATTCAATCACATCTCTACCTCAGCTTGTTCATTTCTCATTCGTGTAGTGCACAATGAACTTTTCATCTAAAGTAGGACAACTAATAGCACAAATAATAATTGCCTACTTCGCCACAGTGGTATTGCCAAGACTAACAGGTCAGGTCCTTCTCGATCAGTCAGAGTTCTCCCATGTTTGTGTTTTTCAAACTTCTCTCGACTTCTGTCACCACAGACTCAAAGGCCGATATTCTAGTTCCTGTGGAAACAAGCAATGGTTTGAAATTGGGGGAACAACAGTAATTTTTTAATCCTTGAGACCGATAGATAAAGGGGGGATACAATGTCTATTTATATGTATGAAGAGTTAGTTGAATTGTTAATGTTTGTTGTATTTCCAAAATCTGCTTGTCTTCTTGCTCTAGTTCTAGGTCTTTTTTCCTCTCTTTAGGAATTAAAATTGCGCTTCCGCTTTTTCCTGCACAGCCACATAATTGACCTGTCAAGAAAGTGTGGAGAAGATATTTCTTTTGTCTTCCTGGTAGTGTAACTGGCTTCGATGCAATGACTCCTTGTTTTGAGGCATTTTCTTAGGCTCTCACGTTGTCTTGGTATTGCCTCGAACGATGGGCTCTTGCGGAACATAGTAACTGCCATGTGAAGAATAGCCAAATTGGCGGTTTTTACTCCGAGAAACGTCAACAAATTCTTCTCAGAGTCATGCTCAATTAGAATTTTTGTGCGGCGCTATCTGAGGATGGCTTTCCTTGCCCTAGGGTCTGGCCAGGTATTTATATTATATATATATTTAAAGAACACAGTGTAACAAAATGATAGATTGGAGATTTTGGTTGGTAATAACAGTGCACATTAGAATACATAGGCCAATTCTTCAAGATCCCGTTTGCAATCGATTTGATTGGCATTCAAAATGACATTGAACCTGCTAAGCTACCCAGATAACGTGGTGAGCCAGATCGTGGAGAAACTGAGGGGGAAAAAAGATCTTGTGAATCTAAGCAGAACAAATAGGTTTTTGAATCACTACTCAAACAGAAAGCTCTACTCAAACTTGTTGCTAGTGGATCATGTCTACAATTTACAGCCTCTAGACGGTTCGTGGGAACAGGGATCAAAATTCACGGTTTTGGCGGCAGAGAATTTCGATCTGTTTCTCCGGACACTCTCCTCTAATAGAGCCCTTATCGGCATGATACAACGGTTTCTCATTTGCTCCCATAGCAATAACGTTGATGGACTTGACTGGTTGGTCGGACAGCTGATAGAATATAAACACTCCCACCATCAAGCTCCGTTGCTTGGACTCAAGGAATTCAAAATCTTGAACGAGACTACAGCATACAAGTTCCTCTACTTCAATAAAGAGTATGTCAAGTCTAGGAAATTGAAGGCTTCATCACGATCCGAATTGTTATATGAAAACGATGAAGATGCCTTCAATCAGTATCGTGGTTTCGACACCTCAAACTCCCTGGCTGTCTCTCTGCAAAGTTACCAGCTAGTTAACATAACTGAGCTGAATGATCTACCTTTGGAAACCAAGGAAATCTGTATCAACACCTCCAACAGATACCAGGATTCTGGTTTTGTTCTTACGAATGGACTTTCTCAGGTATTTGATAACTTGCATTCGTTGGAGCTGTTGAATCCGGAGTCCGTTAATTGCTTCTTCAAACAGTTGGTTTTCGAGCACATACATTTCGAATCTCTTACCAGACTGTCATTGAATCTCAATACTTTACAACCAATGGAATTGATCTCTGGTTGTATAGATTTTAGCAATCTGGAATCTTTTGAGTTAAAGTTCAAACAGCAAACGATGGATGATAATGATTGCCACCCGAACTTACAATTGGTGGACTTCTTTTATTCAAACTTCAACCATTTGAAAAAGCTCTCTATCATTCATTTGAACCCTAATAATTTATTGAAAAACTCATCATTGTTAGCACAACATGCTCTCAAAGATTCTAATCTTTCTCACTGTTTGATCAATAGGTTTGAGTCTTTTGACAATGGTAGGACTCAAATTGAGTACCTCAATTTGAGTTTGAATAATTTTGCATTGCTCCCTCCTCTGAGTTTTAACACAAGGGAGATGAAAACACACTTTGTCATTGACGATGTGTATCTTGACGATAAGCGGGAGCTATTCACCAGAATCCTAAATTTAAAACATTTGGAAACCTTGATCATCCCTGATTTTTTTTATAACTGGAAGCCGTTCTTGAATTTGAAGGCTGATGGCCGTATTGAAAGGGTTTGTGACTTGGACACCTCTAATTATCTGTTCAGTGGCTGTTCATGTGAATCTTGCAATGAAGCACGGTACTTGATGGAGTTGTATGCATCAAAGCTGCATCTGAGAGGGGGCAATATTGCCTCAGTTTACAATTTCCTAGTTGGTATTCTCTTCAAGAGAATGACAAATTTTGAAACAAGTTCAGGGCTAGATTTACTTAAGTATCCGTTCTTGGATTCTGTGAAGATATCGAACTACGGATATCTTGACTTAGATATTCTGCGATTAACTCAACTAATGCTGCACAACATGGTTGAAGATTTACTATTTTTTGCTGCTCACTTCCCTCAGCTCAAGGTTATTTGTCTGGGTGGTATTCTCATAAACCTAAGGAAAGATAGTGAAGGATTAAATTTTGAAGCTCCTTATGAGAATTGGAGTTGGCACTCTTCAGGAATTTCTGCAATACAAGCTTGACTATTTCACCCGAAAAAGTTCATATTTTAATTTACTTCATTTGTGTTTTCATGCCTGATTTCCAGCATTGCTATGTTCGCTCTTCATCAGTTCTATACGATTTAACGAAAAGTTCTCAATCACTTACCTCTACCTCTTCAACTAGTAGTATGATTTGTATCTTGTACTTGTGACTATCGAACATTTGCGTCGATCGACGTGGTAAAAGACCAAAAAAATTATTCTTGGTGTATATGTTTACAAATTTCCTCTTTGGGTATATAAATTGTTACCGCTTATGGTGGTCTGGAAGTTGGCCCAGTCTAATGGATCACATAGATGAAGTTAGGGAGTGAGAATGATTTAAGGGATTGTAGACTTCAATGAATGATAAAAAGACAGGATAGCACTTGAAAACACTCTTTTTGTGTTGGTATACCTTTGGCTATTGCGGATAATGGAAAGAGGCAAAATATTATCAGGATTCAAGAGCCCAGGAACATTTAGCGTGCCCGGGGGATTTCCATCAGCGGAAAGGATCAAAGATGGGAGACCAGAATCGGGGCTATTCAATTCTAATATGAATACAGTTTTGACAAGTACACCTCCAAGATCCAAGGTGGAACACAAGATAGGAACACCTTCCTCATCTTCCTTCAGATTCACTCCTACTAATGGACGGAAGCTCTATCCGGATTTGAAGTCCCCAGAGTCCTGTGGGGTGTCCCCAAAGGAAGATTTGGAATGTGATACAAGTTACCAGGATAAAGAAAACATCTCGTTCACAAATGAGATGGATCATTTACAGAAGAAGTTGTTTTCGTCTAAATTGAGTACTTCAGTACTAAACGAATTCAATGATAGATATCAACAGGTTAGATCAGAAAACCTGCTTAATATTCAAAAGTTGAACAGCACAACTTCCAATGAACAGATGAGTCGAAGAGCATCAAGTAGGTTTGCTAGTGATCATCGTGGAAGGTTCAATAGAATGGAGTCCATATCATCACATTACGCTGCAAGAAGAGCAGCTAAACAGGGCCAGGCTAGTCGTATTGTTCCAAAATCAGCAGAGCGTAGAATGATACAATCATCTGAACCTTCATCGTTTTCTTCAAGCAAAAAGCAGACTCCAGGAGATAAAAGAGGAGTTCTTGAAGACCTCGGAAGTGCCTCAAAGAGAATAAAAGTTCTTTCTGGAGGATTCAAGGAAATTGTTAACCAGGTAGAAAGTCCAACAAGGCCACAAGTTGAAAAACAGAAGATTATGGAGCAACAATTACAGAAGCTACAGAACCAGGGCCAACGACAAATACTAGAAAATCCTATACCAGAACTCAAATTCAATAGTAAGCCGCCTACACCTACCAGTTCAGCTGGAAGCAGCACTCCAGGAGCCAGTTCTATTTTGAGACCCGTTTCGAGTCAGAAGTCTATATCTTCTCGCAAACTAACTAATAGTGGACCAACTTCCAGTTTTCATTCAAGATTGCCTTCCTACGCGTTGCCAACAAAATCCTCCATTAGCCGGTCTGACTCGATGGCCTCCAAAATGTCTTCATTACCCCATCTTAACCGTCCTGATCCCACCAAACCTTCCAAGATTGTTCGTTCGAAGACAATGCAGGAAATCTCTCCTTCCAGATCAGGACATAATATACCAAAACTATCATCAAATAGTCGAATTCCCGATCTGAAAGCAACATCTCGTCTGCCAACTTCGGCTTCATCCAGGGACCTATCTCGATCCTCCAGCTCCTCGATTCTCAGTTCAACGCTAGCTGGTTCCTCTAGATTGAAGAACTCTGTCACTTCATCCAGTATCCCTCGTCTAGTCAAATTACAGGGACATAATAATACACTGTCAAACACCTCTATAACTGACAAAGATAGAGCTTCAAGGCCCTGGAGGTATTGAAAAGTCAGTCTTTTGTCTAATTTAATTATTTGTGAACTTAGAACATGACATGAACCGTAAACTCTGATTCTATTATATACCGCTTTCAAATATTATGAATGAATCCTATTGAAAAATGATCTTTCCCATTGTAACTGCTGTCGTACTGCTGTTTCCTCGATGTTGTTTGAGTTCCCAATAATGTCCTTTATCTCTTATCAGTGGTGCCTGTTGCGTAATAATTGGAAATATGATGCCAGATAAGCCGCACTTTCAATGAACCTTTTTTTTTCAATTTTCATCAGCAATCTGAACTTTTATAAATATTGACCAAGTATTTTCTCATTAAATATTTGGTGATCTGGTATACAGTCGGTTTGTTGATTCTGCTCTTTCTCGAAAGCAACTGCATGTTGACTTCGATAGTTGTTTAACGCTCGACAATTGACCTGTTGACCCGATGACCGATGGAAAAGTGAAACACCATGCTGATTACACCAGCTTCAATACCTCTGGAACCTCCTCAAAGGAAGAACAACTGCAACAGGTAGTGGATTCATATGAGGCTCTTTCATTGGGCCAGGATAATTGGGTATGCAATCTAGCAAACTGTAGCTCCTTGGTCTGGCATTGTTACAATGAAGGTCTCTCCCGCAATGTCAATTGGGCAGGATTCTACCTATTGGATCCGAAAGATCGTGATCAATTGATCCTCGGTCCATTTTTAGGGAAGGTGGCATGTCAAACAATCCGTATTGGCAATGGAGTCTGTGGAACTGCTGCTAAGTCTCAGAAAACCCAACTGGTCCCTGATGTTAATAAGTTTCCAGGGCATATTGCATGTGATGGGGGAACTAACAGTGAAATAGTCGTCCCAATAATAATCAATGGCAAGACAGTAGGTGTCCTTGATATAGATTGTCTAGATCTTAACGGATTCGACGAGGTTGATCAAAAATTCTTAGAACAATTGGTTGACCTAATATCCAAGTCTTGCGATTTCGGTGATATACTAAAATAACCTTGATTTACAACTATATATCCTTCACAAATAACAAATCATTGAAATCAGACTCTTTTGCATATTAAAAACTTTAATCTATTAATTCCTACTTTTAATTGACTTTTAAATGATAACCAGTGATTGGGCATAAATCAAGGTGATGATTATTCCTGAGATTCGCTCTCTCCACTATCTACCTCAGGCATTATGTTAGATTGAGGCTGTATATCGTGCTTGAGAGCCATGGACCCTAATGGAATATCGATCTCCTCGCTCCCCTCGTTCTCATTTATGCCATCTTCATCTTCGACATCACTGATATCATAATGCATCCCAATCCTGCTTTCTATATCTGTTGTAACAGCTCTTGATCTCCGCTTCATTTTGTTTTTTTTGATTATATAACTGTGATAGTAGTTGGACCCAGCAATAGCGACCACCGAGCCAGCAACGTTCGAAAGAATATCTAGGACATCAAATGTTCGATATGGTGATATGACAGGTTGAATGAACTCACTCCCAACTCCTCCTATGACCGTGCATATAATGAAAGCAAAGTTTCTAACTGTTCTGAGCGAGTTAGATTCTAGGATCCAATAGAACAGAAAGCTCATTATGAAAAACATCGTGAAATGAAGCAATTTGTCATGCGGTAGGGAGATATTGGCGAATCCCAAGTACCCTGATAGCACTATTGTTAAAGTGAATCCTATTTGACCTCAATTTCATCATTGTTAGTCCTATTTCCACTGGTAATTAGCAGATCTAAATCCTTTTTGGAAAACTTACCGAGTAATACTTTCTTTCTGAGTCTCATTTGTTTATTTTTTCTGTTCAAACCTTCATTATTATACCACTTCTCGGCACTCCGCACGCCGTTTTCTGTCTTGAATATACTGTTTCTATGTGTATCAGGATGGCACTGCTTGTATCATAAACTTTCTTTGTCGCTCAATCACCTGGTAAGAGTGTCATTTTAATAATTTTGAGTTTACGAGATCTTACTATGTTGCGTTGCTTATGTCATCGACAGATAGTGATATAACTTATTTTTGAAGTGACTAGATTAATATGATCTATTGTTATATCTTGGGGAACCACAGAGTTAACAAATTATATACAAGGTGAAAGTTGCACATAGCACGGCAAATAACTAATTATAATAGATAGATAACAAAAGGAAATATCACCAGAAATTTTATAGATAATTGAAATACAGAAAGAGCAAGAATTACTACTGACGGAAATCGGAAACAAGACAAGATACAAAAGGTTCTATTAATGATACACCAAGTGGTGATTACAGATATAACATGTCAAGCAGTGGTGGACGACTGAAGGCTATCAAATGTGGGATTTGTGGAAACAGAAATAATGATGATCAGTCAAGATCACGAAAAGTTGTCTTTTATTGTTCATCATGTATCAACTTTAAGGTTCTCAAAGTCAAGTTAAATATCACTAATCTAGAATATTTTAATGGAATTTGTTCTGATGAGATTCAAAATGTGTTATCAGATTGTATTAATGGGCATAGCTCGGAGTTTTTGAAGAAATATCTGAGTGGAGATCTCCACAATGAAGCTGTGATAGGAAGTAAGGAGTTCGAGCAATTGGCCCCTTCTTTAGACTCAAGGGCACGATTGGCTTATATGTTACTTCATGTGGAGCTGTCACAGTTTAAAAAGAATCTGCAACAAATTGAAAATAGTGTCAAACAGCGGGGAGTTGAAAACTCTAAACTGCGACTGAAGCTGTCAGAAATAAGGGGGCAAATAAACCAAAAGCGCCGTCAAATTGCTCTAAACTCAGAGTTATTGCAGAAACAACGAACAGCAAATTTTAAAGAAATAGATGAATCTCTGCAAGAAATTAAAGATGAGAAACTCAGTAATACAATTAAGCTGATAAACCAATCTAGGATGAATCACTTAAAGCAGTTGATTGAGTTCTCCAACTTTAAAGTTGTGGATGAAAAGAGAGAATCTAGCGTAATTCAAGAGGTGAACACTTTTAGCAACATAGCCAAAAGCAAATACAGTGATAAAAGTCTTGACAGATTGAATTGCAATTTGATGAATAACCTGCGCAATAAAATGCAGTCTGAATCGCTGGATTTCAAAACTTTACTGTTTTTCAGTCCCATTCTACCGTTGTCTAGGTATTTGAATTACTCATCTAACTTAGTCAATACTTCTCTGGAAAAGGTATCAGACTTCATAAGGTTAATGGCATTATACCTTGATGTTGATTTGCCTTTTCCAATATCATTTTTTGACCAAAGTGATGTTAATCTCGATAATTATGCGGAACTAGACAGACCAAGGCCTATAATCTCTCATAGGCAGTATTCGGAGCACTATCCTTTATATCTTGATCATTCTAACGACAAAGTTATTAATGTTGAGGGCCTTGTCGACATGACTAACTCCCAATTGATGACATTTTGTTCAGGGATAGCTCGTTTATTAATAGATATTTTGGTCTTGATATCAAACACTTCAGAGCATTTGAAGACAGTTAATTACAAATTTGAGGAGCTACTGCGCCTTGATGAACTCCTTCAAATACTGATAGAAAATGTATCTCCTGCTAGATCAAATATTGAGGAGGAAGAAGTGGGTAGCTCAGTTTCTGTTAAAGAACCTAATTCAAAAGAATCTAAACAATCGTCTCCCCGGAAAGCCCTACTTTCGACAGTAATGTTTGGTTTATGGGGTAAAAGGCATCGTGAATTAAGGGAATCAATTTATGATTCGCATGAAAGTAGACAACACAATGAAAAAATAGCATCTCCTGAATCGTATAAAGCGGTTGAATTTCATCAGCTTGATACCCAATATCTATTGAAACAAATAAAAGAAGAAACAATTGACTTACAATCTAAGATCGTTTCCAATAATATCATGCCATATTCTTCGTCAGGTTCTTCCCTCTCCTTAGGAATTGCACCGATTAATTATAATATTACAATGGAAAACTCTTCTGACAATAATCATAATGACGATATTGAAGAATGGAGTTCATTTTCGCCAAACTTTCCAGACCCTGAGTGGCTCTCCAAGAGATTATGTGACTACTTTATATCTGAAATTACCAAACACATTGATGTTGATATGATGGGAAATACTGCAGCTACTATTACGGAATCCATTTCATCTACCTCTACCTCTACATATCAACAGATCACATATAACTCTACAGCAAACAGTGGTGCTAACCGGTCAGCCAACACAGAATCAATGTCTCTAAGATTCAAAACTGCACCTCTGTCTTCTATGAACACGATCCCTATATACCAATCAAATGGAACAGTGAGTCATAAGTCAACTAATACTGCTGCAGCTTCTGATCAACTCAATGAGCAGCGAAACTCTTCAAAGCCCATTTCTCGCGCAAGTCGATTTCATCCAGTTGATCAGAATACCGTCCCGCTTTCTGTTTCTCCCCATAATAATGGTTCCAGTGACAAACAAATTGTGTCTAACAAATCTTCGAAGACTGAAAAGACATCTAACATCGACAATTGGGAAGTAATTTGAGACCATCGTTAAATGACATATCAATATTAAATATATATATACGCATGTGTGAATGTAATAGTGTGTTTTTACGTTAGTTTCATGGCAAGATATCCATGGAGAGCTTCTACCCACTGTTTTACTTAATGAATATTTTAACGATTATTGACCTGCCCCACAAACTCCAATTACGAATGTTACTGGCAAGCGCATTGAGTGTTATCAAAACCGCAACCCCTTAAAATGTGTTGCTCCTACAAAATTTGTTACCCTCTTTTTTTGTAAAAACATCCGTACACGTGTAAATCTCGTGCTGCTTCGAAAAGCCAGAAAGAGAACGAAAATGGTCGCATTGGTTGTTAGTTATACTGCAAGAGAACTAGTGTCCAAGAATATTGAGTTGATTCTTAGCAATAATTACCTACTTAAAAGCTGATATCCTGAAATACTTTTGTTGTTTTATCACATTTGGTCGACTGGAAGAAACAATTATTGAATTTGAATACTTTTTGGTGTTTCAAATTAATAGCTCAGTCAGTAATTAACTTTAAAGACACCTTTGTAAATTCAGATTTGGTCAAACTACTATACACTAGGTATTCTAATAGTCTGCACAAGTATCATAGAGGTTGAGTGAGATGTTGTCCGATAAAGAATTGTGTAAGTCTTTTACTTCTAATGTGTGACCTCAATATGATTGCGCCAACGTTGTCTATTGAGGCTAATCAATGGATTTGAAATTTAATAATACTAACAGTTAATTTGTTCTATAGACGAGTTAAACAAAAAGGCTGTTACAGAGGGTTTCAACATTAAGCCTCGTGTTAGTTATAATACAGTCGGTGGTGTCAATGGTCCTCTAGTCATCTTGGATAATGTGAAATTCCCAAGATATAATGAAATTGTGAATTTGACATTGCCAGATGGAACTGTCAGAGCAGGTCAAGTTCTTGAAGTCAAGGGAGAAAGAGCCGTTGTTCAAGTCTTTGAAGGTACCTCTGGTATTGATGTGAAGAAAACAAGAGTTGAGCTCACTGGCCAGAACTTAAAGATTGCGGTTTCAGAAGATACTTTAGGTAGAGTCTTTGATGGTTCCGGAAGACCTATTGATAACGGTCCAAGAGTGTTTGCTGAAGATTACCTTGATATCAATGGTTCTCCAATTAACCCATTTGCTCGTATTTATCCTGAAGAAATGATTTCTACTGGTATCTCTGCTATTGATACCATGAACTCCATTGCTAGAGGACAAAAGATTCCAATTTTCTCTGCTTCCGGTTTACCTCACAATGAAATCGCTGCCCAAATTTGTAGACAAGCAGGTTTAGTGAGACCAACCAAGGATGTTCATGATGGTCATGAAGAGAACTTCTGTATTGTTTTCGCCGCTATGGGTGTTAACTTGGAAACTTCCAGATTCTTTAAGCAAGATTTCGAAGAAAATGGTTCTCTGGATAGAACCTCGTTATTCTTGAACTTGGCAAATGATCCAACTATTGAAAGAATCATTACTCCAAGATTGGCATTGACCACAGCCGAATATTTAGCATATCAGACAGAAAGACATGTCTTGACCATCTTGACCGATATGTCATCTTATGCCGATGCATTGAGAGAAGTTTCTGCTGCAAGAGAAGAAGTTCCAGGTAGAAGAGGTTACCCAGGTTATATGTATACCGATTTGTCGACAATTTACGAAAGAGCTGGTAGAGTTGAAGGAAGAAATGGATCGATCACTCAAATTCCTATCTTGACTATGCCTAACGACGATATCACACACCCTATTCCTGATTTGACTGGTTATATCACAGAGGGACAGATTTCTGTTGATAGACAACTATATAACAGAGGTATCTATCCACCAATTAACGTTCTTCCATCACTTTCCAGATTGATGAAGAGTGCTATTGGTGAAGGTATGACTAGAAAGGATCATGGTGATGTTTCCAACCAGTTGTATGCTAAGTATGCCATTGGTAGAGATGCAGCAGCAATGAAGGCTGTTGTTGGTGAGGAGGCATTATCAACAGAAGATAAGCTTTCCCTGGAGTTCTTGGAAAAATTCGAAAAGACTTTCATTTCTCAAGGTGCATATGAGAACAGAACTATCTTTGAATCTCTTGACCAAGCATGGTCTCTTTTAAGAATCTATCCAAAGGAGATGCTTAACAGAATCTCTCCAAAGATCTTGTCTGAGTTCTACGACCGTGAAAGAACCGATGCTGAGGAACCAGAAGCTCCTGTTGTTGAAGCTTAAGGTCGAAACAAAATCAAATAAGTTCTAGAATTAACAATTTCATTATTCCATTTCATCTTCAGGAAGCTCGTAGCTTGTTGCCTATTTTTCTTTCATGGTCATATACTCAAGACTGTTGTGTATCAACAATTTTTCTACAATCAGCCAGCAGACTCTTTAGATCTTCTAGTTATAAAAGAAATGAAAATGCCGAAGAATGTACGGAGAAACTAGCTCCATCGTTGGGTCTATTTTTGCTTCTTTCTAAATTTTGTTTTAGTTTTAATATCGATATAATATCCAGATCTACCACATGTAGCAGTAATAATTTAAGTGCACAAACTAGATTTCGAGGTTTTTTATTTGCGAGTGAGCTTATCAGACTTGAAAATGAAGTACCATTTATCAAACAGGAATGTTTTAGTTAACATAAGTTTACCAATGTGAACTATTTTCATTGACTATTTCTACTGTTTGATATTTCAGAGAGCAGATCGATTTTTTATTCATCTTGACATAGAGACTTCATACTTCATTATTTTAAGCGTCGGCAAAAATAGATATAAAGGTGGCTGTGCTTCGGTAAATGACGTAATAGGAAGCAGCTAACATCTAGCCTCCACAAAAAAAAAAGGTCTGTTTTTCCACAGATGATATTCTTGTTTAATTTACAAGAGGGGAAGACACTCTGTAAAAGTCCAGAAAGGTGTAGATAGAGTTATGGAATAAGAGACGCATTGAAACACATATGATGGAGATACTTGTAAGACAGTCATCATTTCAAAAGAGACAGAATGAGGAGTATGAACGGCGCAAAGTTAAATCATTGCTTGATTTACCCCCAGAGATCCTTTACAATATATTCAAACTTGTACCCAATGAGCTCAAGATGACATGTAAGTCATGCTATCTGATGTACAATGACTGTTATTGTGAAAAATTGGTGAACGAACTAGGAAGTGATATCATTTATAACATTGCAATGTTTAATCTTCCATATCTAGTTGATTACATCAGATCATTCGACTACTGGAGAAAAGAAATCCGTGAAATAGTGAGCAATTATTACGACCTACCTGATTATGAGCAGGAATTTTCTGTTAGACGAATGATGGATCCTTCAGAGGTAGTTCATTGTAAATATGTGAAGGATTCTTGGAAACTAATTTACGGAATATACAAGAATAGAAGATTATTTGTCGAGTATCAAGATTACCAGATAGATGAACCGCAGTCACATTTAACAGGAAGCATGCTCCATATAAACAAGACATATCTTGTTAAGTACAAGAAGAGGATCCAATTATCGGCCGATTTGTACAACCTATCATGTGGAATCATCATACAGAATGCCCTAGGTCTGGGAAGCATGAATTTTAAGGTGATCAGGACCGACACAAACGAAGAGCTATTAAATTTTTTCCCGGCTACCAATATTAATGATCTTGTTCCCCATGGTAAGTTTGTGATGTTAGATCTAGGATATTTCACTGTTGCGCCAAAAATTCCTGCAAAAAAAGCGAATGAAATTGGATGGGTAAGTCCTACTATAAACTCCCAAGATAAACTTGTCGAAGTGGAAATCATAATGGAGGAAACGGGACTTTACCTCAAGTCAGGATTTATCATATGCTATATAGATGTCAACGCATATCCATCACCATTAAAAAAAGTGGATAAAACTAGTGGTTTAGTGATACCGAGTGAGGAAAAAAAATGGATAGCCTGGTCAGTGGACAATCAGCAGCCGACCCCAGAGAATGTTGTTAATTTACTTCTCAAGAGACTATACAAGTCGATAAATAAACTTGGCCTTTTGAAGCCAATCCCCTCTCCTTTCCAGAGAATTGGAAGTTTTGCTGCGATATCCAAACGTCGAAGTTCCATTGGTAGTAAGCGAAGAAAGGGCACAAGGGCATTCACTAGTGCGATTGAAATGAGCCATTTGTTAGACACTGAAGCTGAACGACAGGAGTCTCTCTATGGAGACAATCAGACTGTGGCAGGAACCTATTCGGAGATGTCTCATGATGTGGATGAGGAACCACTGAATGTTGATATTGAAACATACAACCGAGATTTCTTCTCCAAATATAATGAGCAGACAAACGAACTGTTGACCAGGACATTTAGATTTCTCACAATTATTGACAGACGGAACTATGAGGCTTCTATTTCGAAGAGCCAGAAGAGTAAAAGGCAGGTGAGGCGGGATGAGCCTTTGAAGTGGAAGCTTCCTACTATTTGTGAGCTTTAGCGATTAGACAGACATTCGACCTAATTTCTTATTTATAGCTTAGCTACGAAACTAATGATAATTATAGTGTGATTTCTGTTGTAATGTAAAAGAGAAACATTGACTTAGCTATTAATCGAAATGGAATACTTTACGTTTCTCTGATAAAGCAAAAAAAAAAAGGGTTAACACTTATGATCACACCCAGGATCGAACTGGGGACCATCTGCGTGTTAAGCAGATGCCATAACCAACTAGACCATGCGACCTTCAGTGCTGCATGTGAAAATTTTCTGATGTACATATCGGGGAATTCACTCTAGCTCCGATCCGATTCTTGTTTAAGGGAAGAATGAGTGAATATTGTTTTAGTTTTAGACAGATATGACAAGTGATGACATATTTAAACGATAAGATCCAACTACTGGATGCAGTTTACTGCCGAATATTGTACTGAGAGATGAATTTGGCTGAAAGCGCTTATAGAATTGCTAAAGTAGATTCAGACATCTTAGAACGTCATTGGCTGCACATTTTGTTAGATTTTTGAACAGCTACACATACAAGAAGTGGCTCCTTTCCATTGGCATTGTTTCACATCTTTTCAACCAGTCTTGTGTAGCTGAAAGTGCCCAAATTGTTCTTGTCCTTTTTCTTCGAACGATCTGTCTTTTTATTGCGCTCAAAGTGTTGGAAAATTTTTTTTGCCATCACAGATTGGGGGGGGGGAAGCTCAAAAAAAAAAAAGAGCTTCAACAGAACTCCGTTCTGGGACGGCAACTTTATACTGGAAAACGGCAAAAAAGAAGTGTTAATCAACCGAATTGAGGAATAGATCCTAAAGAACCCAACTGCAAGAAATACAGCAGATAATCTAAACCAACATTGGTGGTCATACAGCAAGAAACAGTTGCACTCCCTTGTTATTTACTTGCTCTAGCAAAACCCCAAGCGATCTGCCCTAAGACGACGCCCATTCATTTAGCCTTGAAGAATAGCTACCGAACCCTGGAATCATCATTGAGGACTATCAAAAAGTTGACAAGCACAATTGATCTTAAAACGATATCGGATACATCCCTTTTATTGCTTTATCTTTTGCAACTCATATTCTAAAAGACTTATCCTTGATTTTCCACCTACATCCTTGATCAAAGATCCCAGCCCATTGCTCATATTTTGCTTTACTCATTACAAACACACTGACCATGGCATCTTCTGAATCACTGTTTGACACCAATTTCGTTTCCGAGCCTTCCTCTTCTGGAGATATCTTACCCGGTGACGTGGATCTGGGAAAGACTCTCATCACATACAGAATTCTAGTTTCAAGAAGAGAGGCCGGAGCTATCATCGGAAAGAATGGTGACTGCATCACCAAAATTAGAGAGGAAACAAATATCAAAGCCGGTGTCTCCAAAGTAGTCGAGGGCTGTATTGACCGTATATTAACAGTGACCGGTATCGTCGATAATGTCCCTGAAGCTCTTGTGTTATTTGCAAAAGCTATCACCGAATCGAATACCCAGGCCATTGCTACTGCTTCTGCAAGCGGAACAGATCCAACTTCTCTCATCAGTTACAATTTCTTCCCACTTAAAGCTTTGCTGCCTGGACCTTCTCCTTTGGATCCATCCTACTCCGAAACTTTGAGTCTCAGACTCCTAGTTCCCCACCCACAAATGGGTACTCTAATTGGAAAAGGTGGAGCAAGAATCAAAGCCATACAGGAAAACTATAACATCAAGATGGTTGCTTCTAAAGATTACTTGAGAAATTCAACAGAGCGAATAGTCGAGGTTCAAGGTACTGCCGAGAACTTGAAGGGTGCCTTGACAATGATCTCTAGATGCTTGCTACATGACTACCATGGAGTGGTGGCTACTATCTACTATACACCATCACCACGCCATCCTCCCTTCAGAGGAGGTGCTAGAGTTGATTCCAGACTTCCTAATGGAGGAATTGTTAATGACAAAGAGGTCACTGAGAAGACCAGCTTTCCTGGGGACTTTGTTGGAGCCCTCATCGGTAAGAGAGGTTCTAGAATTCAAGAGATCAGGAGAAACTCAGGTTGTACCATCAATATCGAGGCGGAAGATAACGAAGATGGTCAGAGAGTGTTCACATTGACCGGAATTCCTTCAAGTGTTGACAGAGCACTGGCATCTCTATACTCCTATTTCGATAGAGAAAAACAGAGACGTGACGAACTTGTGCAAGAGGTGCAATAAAATACAGAACAACGCCGCAATTACGCTATATTGGCTCCATATGATCCATCTGCTTGGTTGTATCTGATTTCAAACGATAACGATTTTTTTTGGCTTATTATCAAGACTCACTTACTCAGAACTGGACATTAACTACCAATACTTTCTGTTTTTTTTTTACTTTTACTTTTATCTCTTTGAAACCACTTTGTGTTTTTTTGTTTTCTTTTCCTTTATATTTGTTTGATTAGCTTGAAATATGTACACAACTTTTGAGTTCTTTAGTTTGTTTTTTGTTTTGATGCTTATCTTATGTTATACTTCTTATTCAATGATGTGCAACATGTTAAATGGAACTTCTGTTGCATGATTTTATGAGAGATTAGCTGTGAATATCGATGTAGCTATTTTCTGTCACGTGATAAATAGTTATCGCATCCCCAAAAAAATCCATAAGTGGGTCTTCTCTTACGTAGGGCCGCAAAAGAAGTAATCAACTAATATTTCGGTGACTTTTTTTAAACGTCTTCCATGAATTTTGCTCTCACCTTACACTCGTTCTTGTATCGAAAGTTGGGTGCCTCTAGCCGTTTCTATCGTATCTTTTTCATCCAGATATTTCAGGCACAGTGACTTATTTATTAGATCTTGCAGTTGCTGATTGCACAGCCGTATATTAGTAATATAATCTAATGGGTTTTCCCATCCCACCTACATGGGAAGCTCATGTTATTCATAAATTTGAAATATCTGTTGTGTTCGAACTGGTGACGAGGGTTTACAAGGTAATTGGTATTTGAAATCAAGAATAATAAACAATACAACTGTATATATGTATATGGACTATCAGAAAATTTGTATCATTTGATGAATTATAGAAGAATTAATGGGGAAATCTGGCTCTGGAGTAGTAGAGTCTCAAAATAGCCATTCTATGACTGACAAGATGGACGAAGTATCAATAGAAAGTAGCGATTCCACAACCGCTTCAGAAGTTAGGCCAGAAACCGTTGCAGGCTTCGAAGGAAATGGGTCTTCCGGGAACAATAGATCTTCAGCTGCCTCATATCTAGATGAATTACGCAGGAATGATACCCATCAAAGTTTACAACCCGATCAGTATGACTTGGATATTATGATGTCCCATCATCTCTCCAACAGGATATCCAATGAAAGTCCAATACATGGTGAAATAGAAAAAGAGATAGATAGAGATCCTAATGAGGTTGTGATCGAGCCTGGAGACAAGTACGATATATCACAGATGTCGACTAAAAGAAAATGGATAATTACTATTACACTTGCTTTGATAGCCTTGACAGTGTGTGTTCTTTCGAGTTGTTGGTCTTTGGCAACACCTATTCAAAAGAAGTACCACATAGTGCACGAGCTGTACGTTTTGGGAGTCTCTTTCTTTGTGCTGGGTATGGGAGTTGGTCCTCTGTTCCTGTCTCCTATCAGCGAGTTTTATGGTAGAAAGATCACATATATATGTGGACTATCTCTCTGTATTGTATTCCAGATAATTATGTGTGTTGTCCACAACTATGGATGTATAATATTCTCAAGATTCATGATTGGACTGTTTGGATCCGTGTTTCTGTCTGTTGCTCCAGGAACGATCTCAGATCTCTTCACCAAGGAGACTCTGGGAGTCCCAATGACGTTATATTCGTTGAGTCTTTTTCTGGGACCTAGCCTTGGTCCCTTACTTTCTGGAATTGTCACACACTTTGCTGGAAGCGGCTATATGTGGACTTTCTACGCATTATTGATCTTCACAGGATCATTATTTGGGCTATTGTTACTAATTGTCCCTGAAACGTACATGCCAATACTGACCAAATGGAAGGCTATTGAGCTGAGAAAGTCTACAGGTAATTTGGATTATTATGCCCCCCTGGAAAAAAATGAACAAGCACTATTCAAAGCAATTTTGAGGGCTCCAAGGAGACCTTTGTCTCTACTGATATTCGATCCAATGATGACAGTCCTATGTTTTTATTCAGGAGTGGTATTAGGTATTGTTTATCTATTCTTCTTCTCTATCCCATTTGTTTTTTCAAAAGTTTGGCATTTCAACGTTATAGAGCAGGGATTGGCATTTCTCGGAATGACTATTGGAATGGTGGTCTCCTCATTCTCATCCGTTTACTTCTCACGACTTTATCTAAAATTATGCTCTAAACATGGATCTCCCCAACCAGAGTATAGATTCCCGCAATTAATAGTAGGCGGAATTACAGCACCTCTGTCTTTGATCATAATGGCATTTGTGACCTACAAACAGTGTCACTGGATCGGGGCAATTATTATGGCCGGCTGTTATGGTGCTTCTAGTGGTTTAATTATCTCTGGAATCCTTACTTATATCACTGATGCTTATAAACTATATGCTGCATCGGGGTCTGCTGCAAACTCTTTTGTTAGGTCTCTACTGGCTGCTATATTCCCTCTGTTCGGCCTCCAGATGTATGAGCATTTAGGGGTTCATTTTGCTACTCTATTGCTAGGATGTGTTGCCCTTCTTCTAGCACCTGTCCCTCTACTCTTCTACAAGTATGGAAAGAGACTAAGACAGAGGAGTAGATATGCATGGGCTAAATAGACACAATACTTGATAGATTTACTATTAATTACAGTATGTAATCAGCATTCAGCTAATCAAATAGTAAGATATATTTTAGAGATTATTTATGCGGCAGCCTCAACAGCAACCTCTTGTTCTGGTTCGTCAGCAGATGGCTTGTAGTCAGTAACATATGGCTCAGCAACAAGCTCGTCTTCCTTTGGATCCAAGACCTTAACGTAATCTGGAAGAGCCTTTGGACCTCTTCTGTTGGTAGCTGGGTCCTTCATGATCTTGACCTTAATACCAAGAACACCTTGTCTCAACAAAACGTGTCTAGTAGCGATATCAATGAAATCGTTAACTGGTTGACCAGAGTGGATCATGAAACCGTCACCGAACTTCATAGCCTTAGCTCTAGCACCCTTGGACTTACCAGAGATGACAACCTCAACACCCTTGGCACCAGACTCCATAACGTATCTGATAACACCGTAGGCAGCTCTTCTGACAGCCAAACCATTCAATAGCTTGTATTTCAAGGACTCACATTGAGTGACAGCAGATAAACCTCTGTCTTGGACTCTCTCAGCGTATAGAACGATGGAATCTGGAGCGAACTTGAATCTCTTTTGGATCAATGAAGTCAATTCTCTGATTCTTCTACCCTTCTCACCTAGAACCTTTTGAGTGTTGGTGGCAGAGATGATAACCTCAGTCTTGGTTGGGGTGATTCTGACTTCGACACCAGCGTAACCTTCTTCTGGAAGTTCTCTGGTGAAGAATTCGTTCAACTCGGCGTAGAAAACACCGTCAGCAACTAGCTTTCTCTTCTTGGAAAAGTTGGCAACCATTTTGATATATATTATAGGTTTTGATATGATCTTCAACAGAACTTAATTATATACAAAGTCAAAGTTACTTTAATCTAAAGATATTTTTGAGCATTCACTAGGTGAGGTCTCAAGCTTTCCCTGTACTACAAAGCTCTGGTCTGAGCAAAAACCTAAAAATTTTTCAAATCAAGAAATTTCAGTCGTGTCTATCCTAATATTTACAGGGTTTTACCACCTTTATAAAGTCATGTGATGTAAGGTGTAAAGATGTATAATATTTAAGCCGTCCTCTCCACACCTGTTTTAGATGAGATTTCTGAGATTAGGTTCGCTGTCTATTGTCTCTTACAGTCGGAAATCAAGAAAAAAAACAAACGGCATTCTGGCAGTGCTCGCTTCACTTACCTAGTTGGTTAGTAGTTTAAGGGGCTTTGGACACGGTTGAGGAAGTTGAGACAGATGGGTATGAAATTTTAACCCATTTGAAGGGGCTGAGAAGATACAGGAGAGTGTTCTCAGGTGTATCAGCTGCCGAAGGAACACAAGGCAAACTTACAACAAAAGGTTTGTGATAAGCAGAATCCCGTTTGCTAGCGGCTTATGTGAAAGGTGACACTTTACAGTGAAAGAAGGGCACAATCTAAAGGCTGGCCCTCAAATGATGATAGTCAACAATAGAGGATCCTGTGGAAGTTTGAGCTCTATTACCAAGTTTGTAACATCTGCGACAACCTGCTTGGTAGGTTGCATCATCTGGTCCGGATTCTGTGCGTGAGCTAAGGCAAAGATGCTCTAGTGGTTCTGCACCGGCATTAGAAGATAAAAGATGAAGGGCTAGCTGGCGTGGCAGCGTGGTGGTTGCTTGTGGGCAAGCGCAGGAGAGGAAAAATAGATCCCTCCAAGGCTCCGTCCGCATTTGGGCATTTGGGGCAAGAAAGCGAACTAGGCCCCCGGCATGCTAGAGACACGAGAATATCTCGCGAATTGTTTCTGTCTAAGAAAACGTCGAGCGAAGGCATTTTCCAAGCCTGAGAGACAGGACAGGACAATATCCCCCCCTGGAAGTCGAGGTATGATGGCTGTGCAAGAATGTCGCATTGGGTTTTGAAACATTGGCGGTGGGTGGTGGTGGTAGAGGTGGTGCATTGAATGTTCATTGCAGTCATAATTTGCAGAGGAATACAAGCAGAAATGGATCAGCATGGGTGAGCCTGAACAGGGGAATCTGGAATTGGAAAGCTAGTGTCCACAGACTAGTTTATAGATCTAGAGAAAAATAGAAGTTACGGAACGTTGGAGTGTAATTTGGACCAAAAAATCGTCACGTCTTCTAACATAGTTGTATGTTCAACTATTTGTTTTCAGCCAAAAGTCACTCATTATCACATAAAGCATCTTGCAATAATACAAGATTGATAGAATGCAAAAAATGACACAGACACAGATAACATTTAATGTGAGTGATTACTACGAGATCAAGGATATCGTGGGGGAAGGAGCCTATGGAATAGTGTGCTCAGCTATATATAAGCCTTCGCAGCAGAAGGTTGCAATCAAAAAGATACAGCCTTTTGAGAGAACCATGTTCTGTCTGCGGACTCTCAGAGAGCTCAAACTGCTTAAGCATTTCAACCACGAGAATATCATAGGGATTTTGGATATTCAGATTCCATACGACTTTGAGAGCTTCAACGAGGTGTACTTAATTCAAGAGTTGATGGAAACCGATCTACACCGCGTCATTAGAACACAAAGTCTTAGCGATAACCACTGCCAGTACTTCATTTACCAAACCCTCAGAGCTCTCAAGGCACTCCACTCTGCAAATGTTCTTCATAGAGATTTAAAGCCTTCCAATCTGCTTCTGAATTCAAATTGTGACCTCAAAATTTGTGATTTTGGGCTTGCCAGATCAGTAGCTTCTCAGGAGGATAACTTTGGCTTCATGACAGAATACGTCGCCACAAGGTGGTACCGTGCTCCAGAAATCATGTTGACGTTTCAGGAGTACACCACCGCTATTGATGTGTGGTCTGTGGGATGCATTTTGGCTGAAATGCTGTCGGGCAAGCCGCTATTTCCAGGAACAGATTATCACAACCAACTCTGGCTGATCATTGACATTTTGGGGACCCCATTAATGGAAGATTACAATTCAATCAAGTCAAAAAGGGCAAAGGAATATATACGGACACTTCCCTTCAGAAAGAAGAAGAATTTTGCTCAACTATTTCCTAATGCGAACCCAGATGCAGTGGACCTGCTAGACAAGTTACTCACATTCAATCCTAAAAAGAGATTAACTGTTGAACAGGCATTAAACCACCCTTATGTGGCCTTTTACCATGAACCTAACGATGAGCCTGTTGCCGAGAAAATACCCGACGATTTTTTCGATTTCGACAAAAGAAAAGACGATCTCACCTTATTGGAACTCAAGAAGATGCTTTATGACGAGATCATGGAGCCTCTACGATATGAATAGGTTTGTGTCTTGAGTACCTTCTGTTATCACAACTGCATGAGCATATCCTGCTTGTTACGATTGACCGCGTCAATCATAATCATTTCACCGCATTTCCTGGACTACCAAATTACTCGTCATCCTTTCAGTTCACACAGTACAATACCCCTCTAGAGATTCATAGTTATTAAGTAAGTTGAGTATGTTCAAGATAGAGAAGAGTTCAACTCATTTGGCTCTTCGTTCTATAAATTAAATTGATATTATTCAGACATGTAAACCCGCCTAATGTAATGAATTATCCTGAAAAAAATCTGGGGAAGCTCAGATCGGTGTTAAAAAACAATAATAGTGGGTAGAAAAACTTGAACAAGATTATTTATTTTACAATTAACGTTGTTTTGTTCTTGTTTTTTTACAATACAGATGTTTATCTATCAGTGTAACAGGATCTCCTATAAGCAGTCCATGAATCCTACAGTCTGAAGACTTTCTTCTCAATGCTAAGTCGGTCATTAGATGTGTCGCCACAGCAGCTCCCATTCGAGATATGGTGTCTAATTTGCAAAAGTCTCTCTCCTGAGGATATTCTCAGTATGATGGGAAGCAACAAAACCTTTTACGATATACTCTCTTCTGACATCATTTGGGAACCTATAGTATTGGAGAGATGGTTTGATTTGAAAGAACACAGAAATGAACTGCAAAATAACTCCTATTTCTCCATCTATAGAAGACGACTAAAGTTTGATCTCGAGCTTCGACAATTCATTCACAAGATAATCGATGGGAAGTCTGTCACCGACTTCAATTCAACCACCAAGCTGCTCAAAATATTTGAAAACAAACATCTGTATATACCTGAACTTATTAGAATGACTAATCATTTCAACTCCAGCTTCAAAACTGCGGATTCCATGTATTTAAAAAGAGACAAGTTGAACCACTTAGCGCTCCGTTCATCTAACCTGCAAGAAATATTCTTAGCCAGCCAGGTCCTAGAAGTCATAAGAATGTTCCAAGTGTTTGATGTTATATACAACATTTTCATCAAAAAGCAGTTTCCCAGAAATTTAGAAGAACTTTTGTTTCAAGTTAGCAGCATCGACCCAAATTATTATGAGTTTATACAATCTCGTTCTAATGTTATCAACGATACAATTAGACGGTTTAGAGAGATAGAATTTGGACCCTCTTTAACAGTGACCAGAAAAGTAGAAATTCTCATTCATATATTACTTGCACGCTTGAACGAAGAAACGATGCCTCTTACTGACAAGTTTTTAATCCAAGGACGAAATACACATTATCTGGAAGATTATTTATTGCTCCGTTGTTATGGAGGTGACGCAAAAAGTAGCCCTTTGGTTCTTACCTCGATAATACATAATTTATGCCAAATTTTAGGGCTCCCCACCACACACAACAAGTACTGCATAGTTGTCACAGATCCTACATACCCTGGAGAAAAATCTGTAATACTGGTTAATAGGTTCGGCGCAGCATGTCATAAATATGCAGAAATCCCACCTAAGTTCTCCAGTTGTCCCACAGAGGAGCAACTGATGAAAGATGTTGCTCTCGATATTCTCCGTTTCAAGACTCCAAGCAGACTGGAAAATAACCAATTGGCCCCTCTATTGATACATGCTTCGACATTGACTTCTGATGATTGTGAAGAAGATGGTCATCTATACGTTCTTAGAAGTGACCGAGGTTCTCACAATGACTATCGTCTAGGAGCAGGTCTTCAATCACAAATTCTTGGTTCATTGTATGTGACGCAGGTTGATTGTGATTTAGTCTCGAATTTCCTAGATTTGATCCTTTGTCACTCTATGAACGGGAACTTGAATCAATTTCAGGTCGAAAGTTTTACGGATTTCATTCTAGTTTACAAGCTTCCATTCATGGCCATAGGTCTGCTATACTATTTGTCTGATAAAATCGAGTTAAGTCCATTGCGCCACAACATTAAGAATCAGCTTTGGGTGAAAGGTGTCAGGTTTTCTGACAAACCACTTCTGAAATTTATAGAAGAGCCGATATCATTTGAGGATCACGATGATTTTTGTGTGGGTGAGCTTGCATATTCAACTAGAAGTGGAATTATTGTGGTAATAGTTGGTTTTCTTGAAAGAGCTGGTCATCTGTTCTGCGCTTGTTTTGGCACAGATGCTAAGCTCTATGTTTTGAGTTCAGATAATGTTCTGGTTCAGCCGGTTATTACAGATTCCGACATATTAAAGTTTGCTGAATTCGATGAGTTAGGATCCTTGTTCAGTAGGTTCGACTGGACTTCTAGAAAGTTCTTGCTTATAAATTAACTTTTCATGAATTATATTCAATTATCACGTCTTCATTTTCACTTATGTACATGTGCTATGCCTAATATTTAATGACAGGAACAGCATCCTTTGCTACTTTGGTAGTTGTAGAACCAAACCTAGAATAAGGAGTGTATCTTAGAGGGAGTACTTTATCCAAGATCAAGTTCTGAAGTAGAGAGAATAAGTTAGAACTGATCCAATAAATGGATAAAGCAGCAGGGGCTTGAGTAGAAAGAACCACCAAAAATATAATAGATGCTCTGGACAAATTAATAACAACGTCAAATGCAGTTGGTCTGAGAGCATTCTTCACTCCTCTGGTAGTTAATTTCATTAGATCTGCGGTTTTAAAGTTCCATTCCGCGTTGGTCAACGCAACGATTCCAAGAGTCACAGGCAGCACAAAGTATGGGTCACTTAAAGCGAGGTCTGTCATGTAACCAATACCCTCAGTGGTTAGAGTGGGATCTATAGGATTTGTACCTATTGATGTCCATCCTGTAAGTATCCTAAAGATATAAGACATGGATATCCAAAGAGGAATCTGTAGTGCTGGAAGTAGCATAAATTTCCAACTCTGGCATCCGTTTTCCTTGAACATTTTTTTTTGTCTTCTCATTTTTTCCTTAGCAGCCAAAACAATGATTTTATCAGCTGTTAGCTGTTCTGTCTCTGTCTTTACAGGAGCAGCTGCACTCGGGTTTCTGACTCTTTTCACCTGTTCTTTCTGTGCCTTTGCAGCAAGTTTAAGTTTCAATAATGGCACCAATGAGTTAATGATTGGACGCAACTCGTTCTGTTTCTGTAGACCTTTTCTTTGATAAACTGCAAGGGGCATGGTAACACAAGATCTGACTGTAAAAGTGACTATAGGAATAAAGAGCCACCATGGAATACCCGAATTTGCATGTATTACTTGTAACCAATTTGATCCAGCTTGAAATATCTCCAGCACTGGCTCTACTGAAAAATTCCTCTTAACGACACTCGTAGTTCGAAAACTTTCATATCTCAAACCTATTGCCGGTCGTAATGCTCTGCTGAGTCTCAACATGTTGCTCTATCCCTCAGGTTCAGCCCCTCCGGTTAAAACATAACGTCTTCTCCATCACTCTCTGTATTTCTTAACATCAGAAACAAGCTATATAAAGCCAGATTTGATGGCTTATGTCATTGATTATGCAAACTGGGAATAAAAAAGTGAATTGACACGTTAGATCTGAAGCTTTATCTACTGGTGTATCGAGCAATGAACCAGTTGTAAATGTTCAAAAAACATCTATTCTCTATATGCCATAATTTATCCTTCAATGAATCTTGCTTTCTTCTGAAAACAGCTTAGATTCAAACCAATAGGTAACTTTTCTCCACAAGGGAACTGTCGCTGATCTAAGCATAGAAGGTCCGGTTCTTGATGTTATCCAAAAAATACTGTAAACCAATATCCAATTTTGCACCTCTACACCGGAAAACCTTTACCAGATTTTTGTTCACCGTATAAACCAAATATATCGAGTTTTGAACCCTCAAGACAGCAGTCATTCTTTCGAAAACCGAGGGTCCAGCAAGTAATTTGAAACCGTTCCTTGTCTCAGTATGTCAACACTAAAGAGAGGAAGACCAGCTCCAAAACTGAATAGAGCCTGCATGCTCTGTGGTATAGTTCAGTCTATGAACGTAAGTCAAAATTTTCAATGAAATTTAAACCAAAACGAATATTTACTGACTGATGTACTCCTCAATTTATTAAAGCAATTCAGAAATGATGGATGTCCAAATTGTGAGTCTGTACTACACTTTGCTGATAACGATGAATTAGTTAGGGACTGTACTTCACCAACTTTCGAAGGTTTGGTGGCAACAAAAGGATCAGATGCATCTTGGGTGGCCAGATGGTTACGGATAGAAAACTTTGTCCCTGGATTATACGCAGTTCGTGTGATAGGGAAGCTTCCAGACGATGTCAAGGAAGATTTATATTCACAGGGAATTGAGTATCGCCCACGTGATGGCAGTGTCCAAGATTAGGGAATGTGAGTTTACAATAGCTCGTAGATACTTGAGCAACTCACTTAGGGTGTTTTACTGATTTGACCTGCGACTGCATTAAGAATTTCGGGACAATTATGTTGGTATAACTGGTGATTGGAGCCCTTTTATGCTCCATTTGATGCCTAATGTTCTGTATTCTCTATATAAGGTAGTTTATCTGTTTGTATTATTTAATCGCTTACTACGCATTCATGGTTGTTCAGTGTCAGACTATAAAATGGTGGTGTAAAGGTTTACTACCTGATATCACTCACGTGTCCCGTATCACGTGTAATTTAAATAGTTGTTCTTCTGAGTCAACCCCGTGTATTAAACAAGGTTAATCACAGTCCTAGACGAACAAGTCTGAAGTTAATTCTACTTATGAGTAGCTAATAAGAACTAGGATATAACCAACGGAAATATATTCTCTAATAACCTATAATATATCTATCGTAATTCTTATACGTATAGATTTTCTCTGCTGCCCCTCTACCTCTCTGAATGAGAGTAAGAATGGAATATGAGGAGAGACGATTTCTTCATCTCCTTATATATATATATAGTCATTACGGTTCATGGATGAGAGTATCTCATCCATGATCATTAGACTATTTGATACCAAAGAGGTATCTGATAAAGCGGGCTTATGTAATCGTCATACATCCTTACATAAGGTCCGACATTCAGTATGAATGACATAATCTATTATAAAAAAAGACCCATGTGAATTTTTTTTTCAACAAAAATCAAAAAATTTTGCAAAAAAATTTCCACAATAGGTGTATAAAAAGGGAAGAGGGTACCATCGTGTTATTTGTAATTAATCTCCCTCATTAATATTTATTTTGTATCAATCCGTAATATAATAGGGAATTTGGAAAATATTTCATAATGAGTGGTACTAATCAATACAAAGTTGCTGACATTTCTTTGGCCGCATTTGGTAGAAAGGACATTGAGTTGTCTGAAAATGAGATGCCTGGTTTGATGTACATCAGAAAGAAGTATGGTTCTGCTCAACCATTAAAGGGTGCTAGAATTGCTGGTTGTTTGCACATGACCATTCAGACTGCTGTCTTGATTGAGACTTTGGTTGCTTTAGGTGCTGAAGTTACATGGTCTTCCTGTAACATCTACTCCACTCAAGATCATGCTGCTGCTGCTATTGCTGCTGCAGGTGTTCCTGTTTTCGCCTGGAAGGGAGAGACTGAGGAGGAATATCTATGGTGTATTGAGCAACAATTGTTTGCTTTCAAGGATGGTAAGAAGTTGAACTTGATCTTGGATGACGGTGGAGATCTTACCTCTTTCGTTCACGAGAAGTACCCAGAGATGTTGAAGGATTGTTACGGTCTCTCTGAAGAAACCACTACAGGTGTCCACCACTTGTACAAGATGCTTAAGGATGGTGCTTTGAAGGTTCCAGCCATTAACGTTAATGATTCTGTTACTAAGTCCAAATTTGATAACTTATATGGTTGTAGAGAATCTTTGGTCGATGGTATCAAGAGAGCCACAGACGTTATGATTGCTGGTAAAACCGCTGTCGTTGCTGGTTTTGGTGATGTTGGTAAGGGTTGTGCTATGTCTTTGAGAGGTATGGGTGCTAGAGTCATTGTTACTGAAATTGATCCTATTAATGCTCTCCAAGCTGCTGTGTCTGGATACCAAGTCGCTCCAATGGAGGAGGTTGCTTCAATTGGTCAAATTTTCGTCACCACCACTGGTTGTAGAGATATTATTACCGGTGAGCACTTCCAAGTTATGCCAGAAGATGCTATCGTGTGTAACATCGGTCACTTCGATGTTGAAATTGATGTTGCTTGGTTGAAGAAAAACGCTGTCGATGTGGTTAACATCAAGCCACAAGTTGATAGATACCTACTCAAGTCTGGTAAGCATGTCATCTTGCTTGCTGATGGTAGATTAGTTAACCTTGGATGTGCTACTGGTCATGCTTCCTTTGTTATGTCCTGTTCCTTCTCCAACCAAGTGTTGGCTCAAATTGCTTTGTTCAAGTCAGATGATGCTGAATTCAGAAAGAAGTTCGTTGAGTTTGAGAAGACTGGTCCATTTAAGGTTGGTGTCCACACCTTGCCAAAGATCTTGGACGAAACTGTTGCAGCCTGCCATCTTGACCACTTAGGTGCCAAGTTGACTAAGCTCACCCCAGTTCAATCCGATTATCTTGATGTTCCAGTTGAAGGTCCATACAAGTCAGACCACTACAGATACTAGGCTAATCACTGTGTTCGAAACTGGTTTGTTCGTCCTTCATGTGTGTTTTTTTTTTTTGATTTTTAGATGATTTGCATCAACTGCATAAGTTTTTTATACCACAAAACTCATTGAAGTTCTTGATGGCTGTTATGACTGCTTACTTGGCTCATATTGATTTTATTTTGATTTGTGTACAGTATCGAGACGTTCTGAGCTAGAACTTTCTCTGGTCTGGGGTAGACTCCGAGTTTTACTATGGTTCTACTTAAGATTTTTACGCTATGATTTTTTTCTCTTTCACCCATTATGGTTTATATATATTCACGCCACATGACTATGTGCATCTAATGGAAGGTTCCTCAACGGATATTTTGTCAAAAGCTTTCTCCCGTATATTCTGCTCTTCTCTATGTTCTGATAGACTGGAGCCCCCCTAAATAAGAAAATTATATCAATAGGGCTGCGCAATTTCTGAGGCTCGAATTTTAAATCTTTAAGATGACGGCAAATTATGTTCCTACTCATTGAGCTCAGGATTACCTTCTTTTTCTATATAGGAAGGTATTTAGAGACGATAGCCTGGATATTTCAACCGTTTAGGGTGATATATGAATACAAGTGACAATTGACACTATATACACTCATTAGGAGTTCCACAGCAAAAATGAGGTATGTCTAATCTCCCGTACAAAAAGGTTTATTATCTGTCTGTAACCTTCAGAAGACTAAAGATAAACATGTTCTAACACTTATTTTTTATTTTCACCTTTTTTTAGCACTGGAGAGAACATTCCATTAAATGCTAATAGCTCTAGTCTGCCTTCTTATCAAGAAAAACTCCGTTTCGGGGCTGCCCTAAGCAGATCCATCAGGGAATTGAGGGATCATCCTATCTCTAAAGAGCAGATAAGACGGAATTTGGTGAATCAGTTATCAGTATCAGGTATCTTAGGCGCTAATCCAACACTATTCAGTAACGATGATGAGTACATAGATAAGCTTGTTCATCTTTTCCAGAACAAGTCTTCCGATAGAGACGTTTTAGCCCCCTCTCTTGATGATAATTCCTCTAGTGACAAAGAAAGTAATGATGATACATCCAGAGGTATAAACAATGAAGAGGACAGTAACAAGTTAATTGATGCTCCTGAAAAAATATCAGATATAATGTTCAACGATTCTACCAGTATATCTACTTTGAAACCAATACTTATACTTCCGTCAAAATGGATATTTCCTCGAGATGCACATTTTGAACTTTCCTCTGATGGATTGGAGATATCAACAAGGAATCCTTCCAAGCCATTGACTTCCACTGGATCCAACACGTTTGCACCTTCACACTCTTCTAGGAATAACTACTCTTCTACAAAGGCAGATGAAAGGTTGTCTAGGGAAGTTGGAGTTTACTATTTTGAAATCCACGTTGTATTTGGGCTGAATACAGGTTCAGATATATCTATTGGATATATGGATGGAGAGCAACCTGAACAAGTAATTAGTATGTTGCGAGGACATGATGAAAATGCATGGGGTTACAATGGAAAAGAAGGGAAGTTGATTTATTTTGAAGACGGAAGAACGAACATACGTTATAGTTCAAAGTTTGGGAATCAAGATACAGTAGGTTGTGGTGTGAACTTTGTTTCCAATTCAATATTCATCACTAAAAATGGTGCTTTTCTAGGAGAAGTATTCAAGCTGTCAGACGAAACAGATACGCTCTTTCCGGTGGTTAGTTTAGGTCAGTGGAATGCCATTTCAACAAATTTCGGACTCAATCAAGCCACAGGAGATAATAAGTTTAGATTCAATATTGACAATTATATTGAGTCGTTCAAATACAAGTTCTATAAAATGATTCTTGGTTCCCAATTTCCGACATTGACATTAAAGAATGGATTAAAGATCTCCGATGACGATGATTTGAAGACAATGATCAACCGCATGATCACATCATATTTTGGTTACATGGGATATACAGATAGTCTAAAATCTTTGAAAAAGGAACTGCGACTAGAAAATCATCAAGATGACAATCTTGATGAAGATGCTTTTGGAGATATCAATAGAGAAGCTGAACTTAAAAAACAAATTAAGGTTCTCATTATGAAAAGTGATGTTGACAAGCTCAATAAATTGTTTGAATCAAATTATCCAGGACTACTGGACTCTCATCCTTCTGTTAAATTTAAGTTGGAGTGTTTAAAGCTAGTTGATATGATTGGGAAGACGAAAGTGGATGAGTTTATTCATTTAGCAAACATCTTGAAGCAAGAATACACTCATGAGTCTTATCAGAGGTATCTAGATGAGATTTCTTCGTTGTTATCTTTTGAAAGTCCAAAAGACTCTAAGCTTTTCAGAAATTTCAATTCATTTGAGAAGTTGAGATTACATGATAATCTTACCAGTCTGATCAACATCCAGAGTGGTCAATCTCTCAATTCTAATTTTGACCAACTGATGATCAGAATTGATAAAAACCTTCAGGAATTATCAGGAGCCTACATAGAGGACTCTCGATTCAAGGCAGGCGAATCAGTTCTATTTGATCTCTTAAACGATTTCATAAAGCTATAAGTTGACATTCTCGATATATATAATAATAAACGAACTAACGAATAAATAAAATGGATAAATAAATAAAATTGATAAATAAATAGCAAATAAATAACGAATTAATGTACAGAAAAATCGTACTGGTGAGAGAGTTCGCTGCGTTTGCGTTTAAAGAACTTTCTTTATCTCCTCTAACATAGTATCTGTCAACTTCACAATACCATCTGAGTTGCACAAACGATAAACGTCATTCACCTGATAACTTCCTTCAATCATTTCACCATTTGGGTCAACATGAACGTATCCCATTACGTTATCAAATTCTGGTTTTTGGTTCATGTATTGCAAGTCTTGTTTTAGATCAGCAATAGGCATGTAAGATCCCGGATAATTGAGAGAGTCTAATTTGTAGGTGATATCATTTGTGACTGTACGGGCTACAACTCTTTGGAGCAGAGAAAGGAAATCAGTGTTCTGTTTGAAAGTTGAAGAAAGGATTCTGAAATTTTCCCAATCGTCAACTCCCTTAGCAGGTAATGAGAAGTTACCTACATGTAAAGAGTTAGGATCCGAGGAAAACGAGACCCTGTTATTGTTAGAACTCATCACATGAATGAACTGATTGTAAATAGTTAGTATTGGATTTTGTGATCTTAATAGCTATAGTTTTTCAACAAGATAAAACTCACCAGTTGTGGCTGTCCAGAATACTGAAAACTCCGAACAAGACCTCTATTGATCGATTTTTGTAATGATGTTACTTTATCGAACTTCATTACCAATAAATAAAACTCAGGCAACTATAAATTTCTGGATGATCACCTAATTTTTCCTCACGTTACACATCAATTATCATTAATTCCCATTAAGTGAGTGCATGAAGAGTGATTATATATGCTATTATGTTGTCATTAAGTTTATATAAACTGCCTGATTTGCCGTACGATCAAATATCTAAATTTACAAATATTTTTCTTAAAACAGGACGCTTCGAGCTTAGTGAGCAGTCGATCGCCGCATTCAGGTGAAGCTGAAATTTCCCTGGTCAGTAGTCCGCTAGGATCATAGATATTTCAGAATATCATTGACTACGTTGTTGACGTAGTCCTGCTTGGAGCCATGGTCGGCAATCTTGGAAACATCGATCTTAGCTGCTTTCAACTTCTTTATTATAATATCGGTACTATCTACCAAAGTTTGCGGATCACGATCGCTGCTCTCGGACGAATCGTCTGTCAGAAGAGGTCTGATAAGATCCGACTCTTTTCGAGTCATTTCTTCTTTTGAGACTGTAAAGGATTGGCTTTTCATTGTCAAATCATGCCACTTGTGGTTTTCTATAATTTCCTTTAATCGTTCTTTACCAACCTTATCGCTAGGATCTTCGGGTGCAATATTGGAGTCGTAATACAAAAATTCAAATCCAGATCCAAAGATCAAGTCCTCAATCTGGGATAAAGTCGTCTCTGAGATCCAGTCTCGTGACTTGTTCACTCCTACGACAGTTTTGATACCATTCCATTGAAAGTCGTCATCATCTGTTGATAATTCCAGATACTCCTCGTCCAGCTGGTTGGAAATTTTATCCAGATACTGTGCGAGTTTCTCGAACACAGATATTGGAGTTGTGACATCGATAGTTATTATCAGTCCCTGGATGAAATCCCTCAATTCTTTCATGTCGTTATTTTGAAAGTCTTTGAACCATTCATCCAGACTCTTCTCCAGTGGATGAGAGAATTCGTCTAGAAATATACCAATCTTGGAGTTATAGTAAGAGGTATCTATATTGATTTCATCTATGGATAATCCTTTATGATTATCTGTGTCAGTGGGTATGTAATCCTGTAGATTGGAAACACCAAAGACCTCTTTTATAATGGTTAGTTTCTTTGTCTGTGGTGCTCCCACAATAAGTATTTGATTTTTCATGTTCACTTTTATTGACGTTAATCAAGTTTCATAATGGATCGACGGTATTCCAAAAGGTTCAAGAGGAGTATATATAAAATTAACTAGTGCTAAGCCAGAAATTTTTTAAGAGGCTTTTCGCTATTTATGTGATTCGTATTTAAATCTACTCTGGCGTTCTTTGTTTTCAGCAATCAAGAACAAGGGGTGTGTTGAGCAACAGTTATCTAGAACAGGCATATTAAATGAATTGAGATTAGATTTCCATTAATTGGTCATAATGTCTCGAGTTGAAAAAATGAAAAGGGACACAACGCCAATAGTAAAGTTGGAGGGGATTTTCCCGTCTCAAGACGAAGACAACAATGATTCATTGATCCAGTATGCCTTGAGCTCAGACGACTATTTAGAACAATGTTTGCCGTTGATCAGATCGGAGCTATCAACCAAACATTCTCTGGATGATTTTATAAAAAGATTGGATCAAAGCTATAAGGAAAAGGAGCAGACATTAGAAGGCGTGTCATTCGAGTCCGTTGATAACTTGACAAACTCTATCGAAAACATCTCAATTGTGGCAAGGGCATCCAGTGAAATTGGGCAGGATTTAATAAAAATCAATTCAGAGTTAAGAAGAACAGGCCAAGAGTTGTCTGAAAAGAAACGGATGTCCTTGAACTATAAGCGATTATACAACAAAATAACCGAAACAATCTTGGCTATCAATACTTGTCTGGATATTCTGGATAAGACCAAACGGGTTCTGGACCTCATTCAAACCAAAGATTTTTATAAAGCTTTGATGAATCTCGAGTTCCTGACCAGAAGTCAGAGTGAAGAAGTCGAAACCTTTGAGTTTACCAAGAAAATATCCAATTTGATGCCTACAATCAAGCAGATCATCATAGACGAGACTTTTGACCAACTAATCAAATGGTTCAATGTCAGTTTTGAGAAAAATTTGACCAATATAGGTGAGTTGTTGTTTGAAAAGTATGAAGAACTCAACCAAGTTTGGATTGCGGAGCAGAACGCAAATGACTCTCTTCTCAGTTTCAAGATCAACACACCTTTAGAAAAAACATTGCGTAACGAAAATTTCAAGTCATTTGATCCGTTGTCCAACAAAACAGTTGATATAGATTTAAGTCCAATATACCATACAATGATGGTTTTCCAATCAATAAATGAGTTTGATAAGTTGAGGGATGATTTCGCCAACGAAATTTTAAGAAGAAGAGATAGACTGATTTATACTATAAAAGAAGCATTAGCCAGCGGGAATCTTGCTATTTTTTCCAATAATGAGTCTTTGAGGATCACAATTTACTCTTTAACGGCATTTTTTGTTGCAGATAGACTCATTACAGCAAAAACAGAGTATTTACTTCGGACTAAAAGACAAACAGATGATATGTTTGGGTCTGTGATAACGAAACTGATTCCAATTTTAAAGGAACATATTGAAAGACATAGTGATGGATTCGACAAACTAAGAGAATTAAATGATACTATTGGTATTTTCATCCAGATCTTAGAAAACTATGAATTTAACGTTGATTCATTGTATGAATTATTAATATCAGTCCTTGAACATTTCATCAGATTATCTATTGAAGAGTTTGAATATAGTTACAAGAGTTTATCACTAGAAGAAAATCCGCAGCCAATAACGGTAGAAACTAAAGAACAACTCGCAAGTATCCAAGCAAATTGTTTTCACAGATTCAAAGACATACAGACACACTTCCCTGTTGTAGTTCCATTCTCCATTATATACGCAGCAACATGTTTGAAATTACGTGGATTTATCCATGATATTTATGAATTCTTGAGCAGGTATTATAGTCACAAAAATTCGGTTATTTTGAAACTGATTGGCAAGTCGGTTGATGAAGTTTTAATTGATATCATACTGAAAGATCTAGACAACAAGATTCATTCGTCGTATAAAGAAGAGGTTTCTCAGAATTTAATCAATCTTGAGTTTTTCTCCAATTCGGTGATAGAAGTTGAGAAGTTCTTAAATTTCTCCTCTGATGTTGAAATTTTGCGTTTCAGATCTTCTCCGTCTCTGATTAAGCTCCAAGCAGAATCTGAGTTCAAAAACATTAGACGAAAAGCAGAAGAGGGTATGTTTGATCTTGTGGACACCAAGATTGATATGCTGTTCGACATGCTTGAATTTGATTGGGAATCCAAGGTCATCCACGAAGAGCCTAGCATTGGAATTAAGGATATGGGATTGTTCCTTGAGAACATTTTCATGTTAGACTTTTCGCATTTACCTTATTCGATTAAATCACTATTGTTGATCAGATCGTTTGACAAGATTGTTACTTTCATGAAGCAATCGATTTTTCAAACTGATTTCATCACTAATGAAAGTATTCTCAATTTCGAGTTGGATATTCAATACGTGGAGTCCATTATTCCAAATTTGAGACAGCAACAGTCAAACGGAAGAGGAAACGAACTAACTAGCGAAACTGAAAGTTCGAATTTGAATCTACAAACTATATTCGTTGGTCTTAAGCAGATCATTGAGTTATTGAAGGAAGGTAATCTAGAGGTGTATAAAGATGAAACAGCAAGAATGAGGAAGTACAACACAATTAAGCCGGAGGAGGCAGTTGAGCTGGTGCAAAAACTGGAGGACTATCAGGCACTCAAGAGAGAGATTGCTATGCAAGAGAACTCTAGTCCTAAAGGAGGATATCAGCAGCAAATGGAGGATAACTCTGAAGAGCGTACTAAGAATATGTTTGGGTTCAAGAGAACGCCTACGCCCAATTCCAATTCTATTCAATCACCTTCCAAGTACTCCTCGATGTTATCATTCAACAAGAAATGATAGATGTGTCCATGATAAATTAAAGATGTTTATTAACATTAGATATGTAATTACATATAGGTCTTGAAGACAAATTGTATTTTATAAAACGAAGGATGTCTCGGACACTGTAAGTGGTGTTTCCCAACTGAGCCAATCACTTGAGCTGTTAGGAATTAAACCCAATTTATTGAGTTTCCAGAGACCGACCAAAAGATTCCCGCTGGAGCAGGCCACATAGACGATTTGAAGAACCACTTTGTCGTATTCACTTGCGACTTCCACTGTCTGGAATTTTTCTGAGACCTGTAGGATTTCTTTGAATGTATTGATGAACAACATCAAGGTCATCATGATTGGGATCAATTGCAATGAATTTGGGGACATATACATCATTATCAAATTCATTGGGATGCTTTTAGCTGGGGAAAGGGCCAGCTCTCTTGCTCTTTTCCTCTTGAGATTTTCTAGATCAAAGTCTCTCCTCTGTGTCTTAGAATCATCCGATGAAGGCTTCCATTTGGGGTCTTTTAGCTGTTTGTAGAATGGCTCGTAATGACCCGGAGGAGGGCTAACCTTCAGAGAAGATTTAACCACCTTTCTGTCTTCCGGTTTTTGGTAATTTTGTATCCAACTTTTAGTCATTTTGATATATGTAGTTTTATATGTCAAGCGATGGAAATGAGCAAGTTGATTTTGGTTGAATTGATTAGTTTGTTGAAACACACACAGATATTAACGATGTTGTAGACGTTTCTTATTATCATTTACTCATGCCTGCGAAAAAAATAAATATTTGAAGATCCGAGTAGCAATTTTCCAAGAGATGATTTACTAATTCTTTACGATGCGAAGTGTGAAGACGATTGGACTTAAAATATAGTTCAGAAGTCTCAAATAGACCTGACAATGGCTGGTTCCCATGGAAATATATCTACAGGATTAATTAAGGAGCCCAAACTGAAAAGACTCGACAACGTCAGACACATCAAACATGCCCCTCCCAAAAGATACTCGTACAACGAGACGAATACCGTGGTTCACATCAAGTCATCGACTCCTTTTATCTCGGGCCTGAAAAGAATAGAGAAGAACCTAGCATATTTTGAGGAAAAGTATAACAAAAAAGGAAACCCAATAATCCGCAACAAAGAGGTTAAATATATAACTGTAAAGGGGATGGGCAAGACTGTGGTCAAGGTGTTGAATCTAGCCGTGCATTTCAAGTTTGAGCGGGGACTAAAAGTCGATATCTTCACTAAAACAATAGGTGTCATAGACGAATTTCGCCCAGACCCAAAAACAGGATCAGATACCAATAGTGACCAAGATGACGATGACGACCACGATGATGTGCTTAGAAAGAGGAACGTTAGTTCTGTGGAAGCCAGAATCTATCTACCTTGATTACATTGATCAACTACGATCTAATAATATATGTATAGTAGTTTCATTAATATAATTAATTATCATTAATTCTAAGCATAGCAAGACCTCCCATGACGTCTTTGGTATTGATAGAAAAGTGTGCGATCCTTCAGTTCATTTTGGTCAAACATTGATCTCTGATATCTGTAAGAGCATCTAAGGACATTTTTAAGCTCTTATTCTGCTTACTTGTAAGATCACAATCATCTGATATTTCTAAACCCTCGATCAATCTGTTGCAGTTCTCTAGACATTCGTCATACTTTCTCATGAAATATAATCTCTCCAATCCCTTTAATATATAATCCCTATCCAACTTGTCTACCTTTGAAATATCAACACGATAATTGTTGTCTGTTTGAATCCCAATTTTCATTTGACCCATCTTGTCTTCCATATTAACGGATTGGATAAGATTTGGAAGAGAATCAATATCTCTTATCAACGGACCAGAAGACCAAAATTGTTCTTTTTGTTTCAGAAATTCCTCATTTGTCTGTCCCTTTCGTATTTTTATCAAACCTGAGTTCTTCAAAACCGCAACTTCCCCTGTATTATCCCGTATGGTCGATTTGACATTTGTTTGAGCCAATTCGTTTCCTTGGTCTGCTCCCATCTTTAGAATTCTTTCACCAATCTGGCGAGCCCTGTGTATCAATTTTTTACCCAAAATATTGAAGAATTGTCTAATAATACTTTTCTAATCCCCTATGAACTGTGCTCTGGTCTCTTTTATTGCCATAATACTCCGTTGTTCTCTCTTCTTCTCTTCATTTTCTTTTATCATCCTGGAACAGCTTAATCAAATCTGAAAAATTTTAGAATAAACTAAGGCTGTGTTACCTGTGATAAGTTTCAAGGCCTAAAAAGTGATCAATTTAGAAATCAATCTAGAAATCAATCCCTGAAATTCGAATCGAATCCTCAAATTATGCGACTGAAAACTGGATCAAATTTCTCTGATTCGTAAAATTGATTACGGCTATCTGTATATGTCAAATAAAATATGAATAAATATATAATATTAGTGATTTTCAGCACAACCTTTAGTCCTTCTTCAGACCGTTAATGGTGGCCAAACAGTGACGAGTATGTCTGTAGTTTCTGAACTCCAATAGCCAGATTCCTTGCCATGTGCCCGTGGCCAAACGGCCATTGGAGATGGGGATGGACAATGAAACTCCTATCAAAGAGGACTTCGCATGTCCTGACATATCGTCAGGGCCTTCGTCCGTGTGTTGAAATGTCATTCTATCTCCTCCATCATCAGGAACAACATTATTCAATGCAGTGGTCATATCGATCCTCACATCAGGGTCCCAATTCTCATTTAAGCTCAAGGCTGCGGAAGTGTGTTGTAGGAACAGATTTAGTATGCCAACTTTATAGTTTCGCAATTCCGGCAGGTTTTTGACTACTTCGTCCGTCACCAGGTAACACCCTCTAGATCTTGGTTCGAATGAAAACCTCTTCTGATCCCATGAATTGCTCATTTTTTCCAGTGATCTTGGTATGCTATTGTAATTATTGTCACTTAATTTCTTGAATTGTTTTAGCTACCTTCAAATCATAAATTAATTATCGTTCTTCTCTTCTCTCCACCGGCTGTGTTTGATAGACTATACAGCACTTCCTTCGAGAAATTACGTCATCAAATTTAAACTAGCTCTCCAAAATAGCAGGAGAAGTGTTTGCAAATGTATATGTTATGTATATATATAGGATAGAGATACTTAGTGTCATGTAGAATGCATGCAATACTGCCAAGCAGAAATACTAAGGTTGATAGGGGTAAATTAGGTTGCTTTTTAAATCATCATCATAATCATCATATCTCTGGATCTGTTTCATCGTCAAGATCAACGTCTGATTCAGCATCTGGAGTGAAATCAAAATCGGATTTATCATCTTCATCTTCAGGGGCAATTTCTCCTATCAGGAACAATGTTTCGGGAGAACAAGTGATGTCAATCTCGATTTCTTTCTCTATATTATGTGATCCATCTTCTTCCTCTGAGTAGTTCCAAAGCCGATTAAATTCACCCCTATAAAAGGCGGTCGATAGCACAGAAATTATCAAAGATGGACAAAGGTATAACAATGCAGGTTGCCCGTGTTTGTAAAAGTGAAGGACAGTGATAGTAGTGATAAGGCCAACTACATAACCGACCATCGCACTTGCGAAGTAAGGTGTTGGGAGTTTCCTCAAATGGTAGAATTCAGTGTTTGGATGTAGGTCATGGTAGTTAAAAATATCAAATCTCAAGCACAAAGAGGTGAACATCCCTGGAATCACCATATCTCCCAAACCAAGAATGGACATAGAAATCTGATTTTTGTCACGAGAAACGGTTCCAGGAATAGATAGCTTCACTGGTATTTCAATTTTAGTGGCAACTTCTATCATGACGTTGGAACCAAATACAAAGTATATGTCATAAATGAAGAACAAAATTAATAAGAGGAAGGCGGGCTTAAAACTAGGCAAACGGCCCATTGAGATTCCAAAGATAGTAAACAGAGCACCTGAGATATCAGTCATTATCCAATTTGAAGAGCCCCCTAACAAGTTGAATGCAATACTGAAGCCAAATCCGAATAGTGTACCGTATATATCTGCAGAGGAGAAGAAGTAGTTAAACAGTTGATTTTCCTTTTTGATATCTTTTCTAGATTGGAGAAGAAGCTCTTCTTTGAGGATTTTTTCCTTCTCAGTATGATCTGGGAGACCAAGATGCTCCTCAAATCCTGAAGAATGAATATCTTCATCTTTGGAAATTGTGAACGTATATCTTTTGTTAAATCTCAAGGAGGTAATTTTAAGGCGATGGCAGAGTATCCTCAATCCCGTCTTAATGAGATAAGTAATGGAATAAGAGTTGGCCTTGACCCCAACAAATGAGAGATACAAGTTCAAATAATAGCTTAGTCTTTCCTGGTCCCAGTTCTTGATAGCGTAGTAGAGACCTAACAACGAACCTCCGGCTATGACAGGCATAGTTAAAGCCTGTTGCTCGTCTATATCAGCAGCCTCGAAGACCCGATCTTTATCGGAGGAATCAAATAGAGGATGGTTTGGATTAGGTTCAAGGGCATTTCTTGGTTTTTGAACAGTGGCATATGACCCGACATAAACCAAGACGACAGCCATGAAAAGCATTGAAATATATGACAACAGCGCAGGGCTGATATATTTATTTAGTGGGGAGTCATAGATAGTGTAGGCAATTTCATCGGACAGCCACTTGATGCCCTCTTTAAGTCTCTCGATCATCCCAATATGCTCGACTGATGAATCCATATGTTCAATTGATCAATCATTGAATGCACGAACGTCTGCAGAAGCCCTATATTCATATATCTTCTGTTTTCCTTGGTCAATTTCCAAGGAGAGGTAATTTTTCACTTTGGGGGGGAGAAATTTAAATATTTACCGTGTAAAGATTTCTTTGACGTGTAACGTGTCCGAAAAAAAACGTATCCAACTGCACATAAACGTCTAGCAATTCATCTTTTTTACCTTGACAAACGTAAAATTTCTTCTCACCTACATCAAAGCACTAGATAGTCTCCCTAAAGAGATAATAGAATAAGTCAGACATCTAATTGAATTATTACTAAGTCTGTATATAATCGAGAATGTCGACTAATATTCAGAAGCCAAAGGAGTTTGATTGTGGTTACAGAACCACTAACGTAAGTATAATGTTGGACAAGGGGGGATATATTAATCGAGAGTTTCATGCATTCAGAGTACTAACAGATCAATATTTGTGCTGTACAGTATCCTGCTATCAAAAATGCACCATTGCCAGCTGATGGTCCTGGTTCCAAGCATTTTAACAACTGGATCATGGGCTCGATTCTGGTTGGAATTCCATTCTACCTCAGTCGTAAATTGGGTCTTGGATGGATCAGCTTCTTCGTCTTGTTTGCAATTTTAGCAATTCCTATTCTGATGGTTTGGTGGACAGTTCTCTCCACTTATTCGCCAAGAATCAATGAGAAGGTCAAATATCCAAATAGAGGTGTCGAGTATTACTTAGAATTCCATGATAAGGAGTTGGCTGAGAAGTATTCTGGAAATAACAAGATCCCAATGGAGACTTTCCATGAATTACTATTCGCCAACAAGGTTTCATTCAAAGGTGATGCTTTAGATGTCATGGAGTACAGACACGATTGGGCTTCCTTCCGTTTCACTTTGGGTTTGTTCAGATTTTTCCTTCTAGGTATGATCCCAGAAGTCATCATGCACACCAAGTCTCAGGATGAAGAACAGGTCAGAGACCATTATGATAGAGGTGACGACTTCTATTCATGGTTTTTGGGTCCAAGAATGGTGTACACCTCAGGTGTCATTAGCGATATCAACAAAAATGAAACCTTGGAAGAATTACAAGATAACAAACTGAAAATTGTCTGTGAAAAGATTGGCTTGAAGAAGGGTGAAAAAATGCTTGATCTAGGTTGTGGTTGGGGAACTCTTGCTGCTTTTGCTTCTTCTCAATATGGTGCTGAAGTGACCGGTATTACTTTGGGTAAGAATCAAACCAAGTTCGGTAATGACAAGTTGGCCTCTTACGATGTTTCTTCTAAGCAATCCAGAATTGTCTGTTGTGACTACAGAGATGCTCCTTTGCCAGATGTTGAAGGCAAGAAGTACGACAAGATCACTTGTTTGGAAATGGCTGAGCATGTTGGTGTTAGAAAGTTTTCTTCTTTCTTGAGACAGGTCTACGATATGTTAGAAGACGATGGTATCTTCTTCTTGCAATACGCTGGTCTTAGAAAATCATGGCAATATGAGGACTTGATTTGGGGTCTGTTCATGAACAAGTACATCTTCCCTGGTGCTGATGCATCCACTCCTCTGGACTTTGTTGTCTCATCCTTGGAGTCCGTTGGTTTCGAAGTCGTTTCTATTGACAATATTGGTGTCCACTACTCTGCTACTCTGTACCGCTGGTACCTTAATTGGATTTCAAACAAAGACAAGGTCATCAATAAGTACGGTGTCAAGTGGTACAGAATTTGGGAGTTCTTTTTGTCTTGGTCTGTCATTATTTCTAGACAAGGTTCTGCAACCTGTTACCAGATTGTGTTGAGAAAGAACATCAACTCTTACCACAGAGTGGAGTACATTCCACATCAAGAAGGTCTTCTTTCTCCTGCTTCCAGATTAAAGAAGTGGGCTCACTAACTATAGAGGCCTGTAGGTTCAGTTTTAAATTATTATATTCCTACATCCCATTGAAGTTCATTGCTGATTGTCTATATGGTTTTGCTACATTTAATTTCAAAAAAATTTTAATAGTTAAGATAACAAACATTCTTTTGTATTTTGAAAATCACAAAAGCTGTACCATATGTGAAATAATGTGCAATCCAGACAAGCTGATACATAATAGACACATATATTTTAGACTGGTATATAACGTTTCAAATCAAAAAATCAGTTAGATAAAACAACTAGTATGTTAGGCCATGTTTACCAACCCCACTAATCCCAGTTCCATGTGATAGTGAGTTCACCGACGTCAAGGTCAGCCAGCTTTTGGAAAGCAGCTTCTGAAAAGTCGAGATCGTTCTCACCACAAGATTCACATGAGTCGACAACCTTGACCTGGACAGAGTTTCCTCCATAGTTAGCAGTGATGGTCTTACCACAGTAGGAAGAGATGTCACTACCGTCAACGGAAGTCTCATACAAGGAGTGTGCAATGGCACAGACGTAATCGGAACCAGTACTAGAGGTACCACAGTTATCAGCACCAACTTGATAGTACGTTCCTCTACCAGTGTGAGAACCAGAAGAAGATGTACTAGTTGAAGTAGCTGATGACTGGGATGTACTAGCGATAGAGTCTGAGCTAGAAGAATCAGATGTAGATGAGGTGCTTGTTTCGTCTTCTGAACTCTCGATAACTGAACCTGTTGAAGCTGATGGCTGGGAAGTCACAGAGCTTAAAGAGGCGAAGTTTGAGTTGAATGAGGATGCCGTAACTGATGGAGTATAAGCGAAAGTAGAATCATCAGTTGAAGTCTCTGTACAGTCAGAATCATCCTTAGATGCAGTCCATGACTCTGGGAGCTTGATTCCCTCTTTGCCCAACTCTGAGATGAAACTTAAAGCATCAGAGAGACTGATGTCATTTAATTCAATTGGTAAAGAGGCAGACAAAGCGATAAGTGATAAAAGAGCGATACTGAATTTCATTGTTGTTCGATTCAAGGATAATTATATTTGGACGACTATTGGTTTCCATCACAAGAACTACATCTAAGTTAAACCAATTTACCGGATGAGAGATTATCATTGACCTTTTATAGTGATTTTTGATGTGGTAGGAGCAGAATATGAGATGCCAGTTTCAGGAAGACACGTTTCTTGTTCGATGTTCAATGTTCTAGGTTCTCAAGTAAAATTGTGGCATATACTAGAACATGTCACTAATCAGTATCCAAATCTATGCACAATCTCAGTCTACTCACTGAAACACAAAGCTCTATGTATTGTCTGTCAATCTTACTGAGTTAATTCCTTTTTGGGGAATATGAACAAGCCCCAAATGGTGAGTAACAAATCATCATTCAGCTCCAATATCTCTGTTATTCAACGATTACTATTAAAAATGCTTTTTTGATTGCCGTAATTACATGCATATGGGAATTTACAATAATAGCCTTCCATTTTAGGAGATTGTCAATTGCATGATGACTTCGTACCTACAGTGAGATTATACTTAAGCTATCCTACGTATGTTATATGACCATATTGGGCATGTCGTAGTGTACATATGTGAATACTTTTCTTTTTCTTAGACTAAGAATATGCTCAAGCCCCCGATTTAGGCAATAGTTTGTGATCTGTAAAATCCTATTTGGCATCAATCACTGTTCGAAGTTACATATTAGGTTCTAGATCCAAATCTGTTGCACATCCATCTTAAAATTTTGATTGATTTACGTTTTTAGTGATTTCGGAATAAAATAGTAAACCAGCCAAAGATCTGAATCTCGACTTTGTTGAGAATAAACAGATAAAGTTTTCTCCAAATTACTTTTATTTTCTACCATATCAGTATTATTTTGCATTTGGCATGTAGCATTATATATCTGTATTACATATTGGATATTTTCGGTGACTGAGTAAGTATATATCATCCCTGCTAAGAGGCTATTTGCTAGTAATTTACCAAAGCTTTTCATCAAGTACACCACCTTTTTCGGATAATCGAGCTCAGAAAAAGAAATGCAGCCTTCGCGTTCATTAGCCGAGATCGATGCTGCAATGATATGATTTTTTCTGCATGATAGTTAATTACGCGCGATATCGACTGTTTCTAATCTCCCCGCTTCCATCTTATTAAGACTGCACTGCTTATCATTGAAGTGGGAATAATAACATATCAAATCATATTGCAAGTATCTCAATAATCATTGTCCCAAAATTTTGAATACCTTTTTGTAACAATAAAGGTCCAACAACAGTTGTTTCAAAAGCTCTTGATTTTGAGGAAGAACTTTCTCAACATGACTTATCTTCAAAGCATTGATCCTCTGGTCGTACATCCAATGTTTTAAATCCGGTAATGTGATTAATGATGTAAGTGATTCAAATGGAAAGCATAAAGTCTCTTGATCTAAGGATGGTAGTTTCTGGTCGTTGCTACTAAGGAACTGAGATGTCAAGAAAAGGTTTTTCATCGCTAAAAGTAGAGCGGAGCTCTCATCCTGCAAGATGGTTCCCTTTGTAACCAATATCAGTGAATGAAGCAAATTTATAAACTGTCTATTCTCACTGGCATCATATAAGTAAAATCCATTGGTTCTAATGACTAGAACCTGGTAAAAGATGGTATCTTCTTTTAAACGCTTTGAATGTTTGCCTGTTACATAAGCCCCTTGGTACACCTTGTCGAAACAGGCTTTCATCTGAACAGCAATCGAGTGTGCAGATTCTCTACCGGGAAAGAACTGATGAACACTGGATAAAAACCAATCACTGGATTTTCCTGATTGCGGTAGTTGCTGCACATCAGCTACTGTGAAAGCAAAGTTCTCGATCGCAGGGCAAGAGGAGAGCAGAATGAATTTTTCAAATTCCAGGGCATACTTATGTGTAACTCTAGATGCTGCTTTGTCTATCGAAATGTGTAACTCAGATTCTTTGAAACAAAGAAGGCTAGACCACATCATTCCTGAGAACAGAGGGTTTTCCAAGATATTGGAAATCAAAGTGCTATTCATCTCTGGGAGGGATTCCTCAGCTAAAATTTTAAATCCTTCAAAAAATATTGAGACGATAGTTGACACCTTGTTAATATTATAGTAGACCAATAAGTTTTCAAAGAAATCATCTAATACCAATAAAAAATGGTCTGCTGTATCTTCATGACGACAAAGCTTAACAATATCGAGGTAGTAGATAATTGAATTCTTGAAGTTTTTGAACTCCAAGGTGTCAATGAACTCTTGGGTAGTGACCCTATTTTTGACAGGATCTCTCTTTAGCTTACTTCCATTTTCTTGCTCCCTCAGTGATAATGGATAACTAAGTAATGTTTCACTCAATTTTGATTCACAGAAATAGGCTCTAATGGGGGGAGATATATCAATTATTTTGATAAGACTTCCCAAAAGAATATCACGAAATTGGGCAGTGTAACCATCTGCAATATATGGACTAATGGTTACGCTGACAAACCTCTGTACAAAATCAAATGATGGAAACCTTTTTCGAAGATTCTCGTTCTTAAAAATTAAAGTCTTACTTTTCCTTACCTCGAACCACTTTTCAGCCAAATTCGGGAAATTAATGTAAGTTTGCAAAATGTTGATCACCAGCTGGATAGAACATTTAGGAATTTTTGATTCAGGAGTAGCCTGTAATCCGTAGACAAAAACTTCCAACGTTTTAACAATTGATGCCGAATAGTGCTCTAATCCATCCTGATATAGTTCATAGTTCTTCAACATCGTGTAGTACAAAGTGCAAACCTCGGATGTGATTGTTATATCCCCATAACATAGAGGCAATATTCCAGTTACTGAATCCAATATACCTGAAAGAATCAAAGTTTCTGATCTTGGTTTAGAATCTGTAGTGAAGTGTTGGTTCAGGCGCTTCAATGAATTGGCAACTTCCACAACAGTTGTTTCGTCACACTATTTGTTCTCCATTATGTGTTAATAAAGATTCCAAATCATTACACACGATTCTGAAGGTTTATAAACTCACTTTCTTTGTTATGTTTAGTACCGAGTTCTTGACATTATCGATCAGGAACTGAAAGCTTGAGTCTTGTTTCTTCTGAGTGTTGACTGCAAAGCGTGCTCTAGTTGGAGGTGATCTCGTCACAAATGATTCCAAATCGTTTCCCTTGCTCGGGCTAATACCAAATGCCTTCATACTTTCTGCTTATCGGTATCGCCAAAAGTATCTCTAATAGGTTGTTCAATAACGGGCCCAAAGAAAGAAGGATCAAACTTATGTGCTCTAGAAGGGAGATAAATAAACTTTTGTAACCAGCCACATGTGGTGGCACAAATTTTATAGTGGCGGTGAAGCCATGTTAAAAATTATATCAACGGATTAGGGATCATTAGAGATGAAAGATCTGAAACACGAAGCCATTTTAGCACAAACTTTATCGGCAAATTGTCTTTCGATCGATCTTCGACAAACATGAAACATAACTCGAGTGATATACAACCTTTTGGTGAAATTATGAAAAGAAGCCCAAACAATTTGGTGTATTTGAAGCTTTTGGAGGTTTCAATTGATAGATCATTCAAAAACTAAGGAGCATAATCTTATTTCTAAACAGTTGTGCAACACGACCTCATATCGATTAGATTGTTTGAGTACATATAAAACCAATTCTAGTTTGGTATTGTTACTTGACTTATAAGGAGTATATTGGAACCATTTGATTGTTTATCTGAGATTTCGTTAGGTCTAGTGTGAAATCATTGATCCCTGTTTGTATCAATCGAGCACCTTAGAAATGAATAACTCATCATTTGCAAAACCTACCTCTCAGTTTGCATATTCCTATCCACACTCTTCTAACTATCAAGGGTGGACAGGAAATGGATTCTCGTCTATTTATAACCAACGACAGCAGTCGAACCTTCAACCAGGAGATGGTCACAAATTGGTTGCTGCAAGAGCCTCATCCAAAGACTCTTACTCCAAATCTCAAAGATCTTTGGCTCCTTTGAACTCCCACCAGTCAAACAGTCGTAACTTCAGAAATAATATCAATGGAACACATAATCATAATGGTGAAAATAAGAACTCAGCCGTCTGCTACAAAAACGACTATTCCAATAACTACATCCATTCAGGTATTTTACCAGTTAGATACGTTAGAAACGCTGTTCAACCTGTTGAAGGTTATCCAAAACTACAAAGGCTAGTTAAATTGAAAGAGCAACAGATTTCAAATTATGCCACGAAAGCTTATGGTGCTAGAGTGGCTCCTGAAAAAATGGTTGAAACTTTGAATAAATGGATTTATGAAGATAATCTACAATTTGATGTAATAATGATTGGCGCTTTATCTGAAAATCAATTATTATATCCTCTTGTCTCTCAATTACCGATCGATAAATTATGCTCAAAACCTGGTTTTTTATTTATTTGGGCTTCTACCCAAAAGATTTCCGAATTGTCTAAATTACTGTCAAACACCAATAGTTGGACCAAAAAATTCCGGAGATCTGAGGAGTTAGTTTTTGTTCCAGTTGATAAAAATTCTCCTTACTACCCTACTGATTCTATAATTCCTGAGGAGCAGCTTTTAGAGCAAATGCAATGGCATTGTTGGATGTGCATCACAGGAACTGTCAGAAGATCATCAGATAAGGATTTAATACATTGCAACATCAACACAGATCTATCCATTGAGAATGAAACTACCAAAAATTCTGCTGTTCCTTCACAGATATATCAAGTAGCTGAGAATTTCTCCACCTCAACAAAAAGATTACACATAATTCCTTCGAAGACAGGGCTGGAGCACCCTGTCAAACTCAGACGTGGGTGGGTAATCTTAAGTCCTGATGTGCTGCTAGATAATTTCAATCCTCACAAATACAAACAGGAAATTGCATCCATTGGTTCCAATATCCCTCTGGATGACGAAATCGAACAACTAAGACCAAAGTCTCCTGTTTGATGCATGACCAGAGTTGGAGATATAGCAAAATTCTCCAGAAAAATTTGTTCCCTTGCTTACGAAACCTTACTTGAAAGCTTGCCATTTATCAATCGTGATTCCCTGAATATGCTAGTAGCTTATCCATTTCCATGCTTCGATTCAGGTATTTTTATTTTTCCGTATGGTCCTTAAAAAGCTTTAAACCAAGTGATTGCATCCTCTTTATTTTGTTTCACTACATAACTGCAACCTTATACATTGGCATTGGATTCAATGAATCTGGATCCGATGGATCATAAATTGTAATTGACCTCAGTATGTATTTCACCTTTTTGATAGCTCTAAATTAATTTTATGGCGTAAAATAAAAAGGGGGTAAGACAGTTTTTCTCATCAGTTTCAAGTTTTTGATCTTTTACTGTGTTCAGATTTTCGCCTAATATACAGTTATTTGAATTATTATATATATAAACAAACTAACAAGCATGTGAAATATATAGATTCAGGAAAGCAGCACCCATCCAGTTGGGTTCCACTCTTGCTCCTCCACATTAGAGGAAATAAAAGTAGAAAACACTATGTAAAGAACCATTTGGAAAAAGAATTCCGTGTGGAAGCTCCTTTTTCTTTTTCTTTTTTATTTTCAAAAACAAAAACCACCAAGTCCAATCCTCAAATAAAATAAAATAAAATAATCCCATATTGTACAAGATATAAATCACATATTTTCCATTTATTCAGATGCAATTAGAAGCAGAAAAACGGCCAGCTTCTAGCTCATCAATGGTATTCTCGATCGTTTCATCATCGTCATCTTCTTCAACCAGTTCAATTGTTGCATACTTGATCAAATCCCACTTTTTCCAAAATAGAAGACATTCGTTTGCATCATCGGAATCAACGAAATCTTGGAGATAATACTTGGTCTTGATCAATCTGTCCTTGAGCTGTTGAAGTCTGACATTGGAGGGAACCTCAGAAACACGACGAGTTCCACCCTTTCCCATTTCTGCAGGGAAATCACTTTCATATTCTGTGATATTTGTGGTTGTCGATATTTCAGATTTGTAACCCTCTTCCTCATCTGAAGACAGCACGATCGAAGCTGTCTTATTTGTAGCTACCTTTCCAGAATCATATCCATACACTTCATCTTCATCTAAAGCCGTGGCATCACAGTATCTTGCCCATGCCTCATCGATAGCACCAACGAGGTAATCGAAACAACGAGACCTAGCAGTGAAATCAGAGTCAGGAAGGTAATGTCTTGATTTAGGACTTGATTCAAATGAAGGTGAATGCATGACAGAAGCCAAATTTGTGTTTGCAGGGGATGTGGGAACAGACACCTTTCTATTCTGATATGTGTCAGAACCACTACCATTTCCACTACCAGCAGCAAAATCATCCTCGTCATCACTATATTGGCTCACTGCTTTTGTTAATTTTGAATCTAGAGGAGCAGAAGAAAGGGAATTCTTGATCATATCACGATATGATCTTCTCTTATTTCTCAGCTTATTCTTCTTTCTCAAAGTTATCGGCTGTTTCACTGCACCCTCATCAGACGAATCATCTTCACTGGAGGAATTGCAGTTCTTGTTATTGCGCACATACAACAAACTTGCAGAGCTTGGAGACATGAGACACGGCTTTTTGCGGGATGAATTGAGGGAACCTCCCGTAGGGACATTCTCCTTATCCCTCTGTTTGTCAATGTCTGCATTGACGAATGAGCGCTTTAATGAAAGAGCCATGTTCAACTTAAATCTTATCTAGGTATGTGAAATTATATTTCAGATTTGGAAAGATAGAGTAGTGCAAATACAAAAACTTTCTCAAATACACCCGTTCACCAACGTCTGAAAACAGAAGTTGACCCTAAATAAGAATGGCAGAATATATCGTGCCACGAAAAATCCAGAATTCAACAGAAAAAGATCCTGACCAATCAGAATCAATTATTTGTCTGGAAATGACTGAACAAAACAACTAAGTAGTCCAGTTGTCCAACTTAATAAAGTGGAATAAACACAGAATAAGTTCTTGCGCAAGATAAAACTCGAGATTCGAAGACAAATACTCGATTTAAGTCTGTAGATGGTGTCACTAAGAGCAACGTCTCACAACTAACCAACTAATAACTTGGTTTTCAAGTTATTCCAAAAACTTTTAACCACCAGTGGCAAATTATAAAGTATTGAAAAGTGGCAAAAAAACTTTTTTGGGGAAGAAGAAAGTGTTAGCAAAAGTAGGAAATATGAAACTTTGCTGAGAAAGTCCCAGAAGTTTATAGTCTTTGCGAAACAAATTTGGGAGGAGTTTTTTCTATGTGGACTGTCGTCCTATGAGTTGCGCACGACAATTAAGGCAGATATTCTGTTATCATGTACTGACTTCTAGGAAATTCTGCGCAACCCTGTTTTAATCGCCCATCAGTTGCTATGGCAGAGCCAGACTTTTTTAGAGAGTGACGTGTTCTTGCAAGCAATCGACTTTCACAGGAGATGACATTTTTCTAATAATAGACGCGTCGAAAGGAAGGAATGGTCTGGGAAGAGAGAATGATCACGAGCTGAAAGTCAGGGTAACATGTTCGGTCCACGCTGGCGCTAGCAACTTTGACAGATCTTCTAAAGAGCTAGTTACACAAAGGAAGAACAGTGGTAGTAGCAACAGAGAAGAGCATTGAAATGAGAATTTATGGTGGCCTTACACAAGGAGGTCGTCGAATATTTGGTTTCTCAGATCCACCAGAAGTGTCTTGTAGTCTAAAGCTTAAATTTAATGTTGTTTTAGTTGTCTTACTATTGGTCTGATGAGCATGTGATCATCTATTTAAATGTGCCCCCGAAATCCCTTAACGCTTATACGATTATACCACTAAATAAAAATTTTGTTCAATCATTTTCATATAGGTGATTCCGTTTAATATAGTCGGATATTGCCAAGAAGGTCTTTGTTTCCCAGTTGTTATTGTTTTTCTGTTTGATTGATCTCCGGATTTCAGACGAGCTGATATCTATGCTAGAATCATCCCCTTCGACCAGAACCAATTTATCCCCCCACTCCTTCGGAATAGCCGAGATCTTGCCTTCTCTTATTTTCTGTAAATATTTCTTTTGTGTGTCAACAGAATTGACAGAATCGTTTCTGCTGAGAATGAAGCAATCGTTTGTTCTGAAAAACCCAGTCAAAGCATCAGCAATGGTGTGAGGGAGGTAGTATTTTGGATCAAGTAGTCTTATAAGGGTATCATAACCCAACAAGAAAGTGAATTTCAAAGAACGGTGGCCACTTTCATGATTTTGCTGGACAAAACCTTCCAGGGCTTGTGCCTTGTCTACAAACAACGAGCGATCCGTAATTCCGATTGCACAGGTGACACCCAGCTGATTATGAATTTCATTAGCCATTTCATGTATCATCGACAATCTGTGCTCGAAACTTGCTGGCTGAACTCCTTTATCTGCGTTCTTGACCGAAAGAAGTAACAGAACAGACTTGGAGTTCACGGTAGGAATGGAGAGATGAGGCCCGTCTTTGATATGATCATCATCAAAATTATACATAACCGACTTTTTAACTAGGGAAAAATGACCTCTATGTGGGGGGTTGAATGACGAGTCCAGAACTAGTATCCGATTCGTTATCGGTAATATGAACTGGTTGGGTGGAGATGAGTATAAAAGTCTGAACGTTTCTCCAGTATTGGCCACAAACGAGCGTAGTTGGGACTCAAATTTGATTGACATGTTTGCTAACTATTGTGACAGGCCATTGACTCTTCTACCAGTTGTAATGGATTAAATGACTTGAAAAATAGAATCAAATCATGATGCTTATGATCCAATCTGAAAATTATATTATCTCGAAATTTAATTAATGTTGTACGCTTCCAACTAAGGATGTGCGAAAAGCTGTATGGGGGAGGAACAGAAAAGTTTTAAGGCAGTTGTAATACACAGAGTATTTTGAGTAATCGAATCTGTCCAAGTTTTTGGTATCTTCACATTTCATAATGTCACTATCTGATGAATCATGGGATCCATAGGTGCTTGAGGACTGGAGTTGATGGAACAGAAAGTTATTGTCTAAGGGAAACCACCTCCATTCGGTGTAAGAAACATCACAACGACTTTCAAAAGGGGTAAACATTTCGGTGATCATGGAAAAGTTGGCGTAAAGTATTCAACTTTTCATTTTGCAGTAAATGTACAAGAGTGGATCATAATTAGGAATATCTTCTTATCATTTGATTTCCTCCCACAGTTTTCTTTTGGAGTCGATAGACGTGATAACGGCTTGTCATGAAGGGACGATTTCTATCTGCAAAAAGTACAGTCTTTTTGGACTTTTCCGCAATTGACAAGATTCGTTTTTTTAGTCTTATCTTGGAAATTGCGTGGGGCTACGGAACTGACATTTATAAATCAGAAGAATACGCTGTAGTATAGGTTCCTTTTATTTTGAAAGTGAAACTGAGAGATCTAAGTTACTAGCTAGTTGGCTGTTTTAGCTGTGGATTCAACAACTAATTTTAATTTGGATCCTATTAGGTGGTGAAGTCCGTAATGGGTACAACGAAAGCGCAAAATGACTCAGAATTATCCATTGAATTGATCAATGTCGAGGCAACTACTACAAGTCACAGACTTACTAGAGAGCAATTTGAACCAGAACCGCTACATCCAACTCATTCAGTCACATCCATAGATGGTGAATCGGATGTGGATTCGGATGCGGATATATACGAAGACGACGATGCATATCCTGAAAGTTCCTTTAAGGGTTGGATAGTGACACTGGGATCATTTGCAGGTCTACTTCCTGTGTGGGGATTCATAAACTCTATTGGTCTTATCCAAACAGAGGTGTTACAAAATCAGTTGGCTGGAGTTCCCACAACTACTGTGTCGTGGATTTTCTCTGTCTTTCTGTTTCTCACATTCATTTCTATGACCTTTTCGGGTACCTATTTTGATAGAAATGGTGCAAGAGTCCCAATTGCAGTGGGAGCACTTTTATTCACAGGCTCAGTTATTGCTTCTGGAAGTTGTGAGAAGGTTTATCAATTTATTTTAGCCTTTGGAGTAGCTGGTATTGCTTCGGGTGTTTTGTCTTCCCCTCTGATTGGAGTTATTTCTCACTACTTCCCAAAGAAGAGGCGTGCAACTGCAATCGCTGTTGCAACTAATGGAGGATCTGTTGGTGGTCTTGTACTTCCTATAATGCTCAGAAAAACCTATGTAAGTATCGGTTTCACCTGGTCTATGAGATTGACAGCTCTCATAGCCTTTATTTGTCTAGGAATCTCGTTCTTTCTTGTCAAGGAGCGGAAACTATCCGAAATTATTCCTATGACTCGCCAGCAGAAAGCCAAGTATTATCTCACCAAATCATTTGATCTTGCCGCTCTCTATAGGGACCGGAAATATGTCTTTGTGGTTCTTGGTTGTGTTTTTGGAGAGTCGTCCATCATTGTCACATCTTCCTTTTTCTCCTTCATATGTGTGAAAAATGGTTCCTCCGAGAGTCAAGCATATTTATTGGTCATGGTCATCAATGCCACTGCAATTTTTGGAAGATATCTTTCTGGATTCTTAGCGGATAAATGGTTTGGTAGCTACAACATTATAATAGCATTACTGGTTATCACTTCAATAATTGATGTGGCAATATGGTTACCATTGAAGTCGAACATGGCTGGGCTCTATGTTTATTGTGTATTTTATGGGATATTCAACGGTGGCATCTATTCGTTGTTGCCTAGTTGTTGTTCATTAATTGTGAAACCAGAGAATTTCGGACGAAGATATGCGACGATGTATGCAGCCACTGGATTCTCTATTTTGGCTACAATGGCAATTGGATCTGCAATTATAGGTGATGGACTAAGTAGTGCAAGAAATAATGGATTCATTATTTTCTGTGCTGCTCTAGGGATCTTAAGTGCTCTTTCACTTTGTGCGACAAGGTATATATGTGTGGGAACTAAACTCAAGAAGTTCTAAAATAAAGGGGTAGTTTAAAATGTTACTCTTTATATTGTGAGGTTTCCTTGAAGGGCCTACTTCACTACATCTAAGAAACTTCCGATGTCTAAAGTTGATACAAAAATTTATTTGTAGATTTCCTTATAACGAATATAATTCTTATATCAATTGGGAAATCCCATCAATTGAATATTTCAATTTTTCTAGTAAATTGTATATATATTTATTCAACAACTCTCGACCAATCACTCTCAACAACACCGTATTGTATCTCAGCAATCCAATCAGCCACCTGTTTGGTGAGAGCACCATAGTTCTCACCAGGAAGGAGGGGAACGTCAATATCCTTACCTTCGTAACCGATTGCCTTGATTGGAGAAACAACAGCAGCAGTACCAGCACCAAATGCTTCCACCAATTCACCCTTGGCAGCTTTCTCAGCGATCTCATTGATACTACAGTATCTCTCATTCACCTCCCATTCATCCTTGCTTAATTTATCTCTAGCTAATTGGAGAATAGAGTCTCTGGTAACACCTTCCAAAATGGTACCGTCAAGTGGAGCAGTGACTAATTCCTTCTTACCAGTAGCTGGATCCTTGAAAACAACGAAGAAATTCATGGTACCAACTTCAGTGACATACTTTTCAGGACCGAACAACCACAAGTTTTGTTGGTAACCTCTAGAAGCGGCCTCCAGTTGAGGCTTGATACAAGGAGCGTAGTTTGCACCCAACTTTTTGTCACCAACACCTCCTGGCCATGCTCTGGTTGCATAATCGGTAGCCTCTAATTTAACTGCTTTGAAACCTGTCTTGTAGTAAGGACCCACAGGGGATGCGATAACATACCAAAGAGCTCTGTCTGGAGTTCCCACTCCTAGACCGGCAGTGGTACCAATCAAGGTTGGTCTGATATATAAGGAATAACCTTTTTGATCAGGAATGAATGTATTATCTAGCTTCAGGAGCTCTCCGATTAATTTGATACCCTCTTCTGCGTCAAAAGTTGGCAAACAAATTCTTGATGCGGACTTGTTCATTCTAGCCATATTCTTGTCTGGTCTGAACATTCTGATCTTTCCCTTGCTATCTTTGTAAGCCTTGAGACCCTCAAAAAGCTCAAAGGCATAATGGAAGACACAACAAGATGGGTCCAATGACAGATTTTGATAAGGTTTTATCTCTGGAACTCCCCATCCGTCTTGCTCAGTCCATTCAACGGTCAACATGTGATCTGTGAAGGTTTTTCCAAACACCAACTGCTCTAATGGCCGCTTTTCTTTTGGGGTGGTAGTCTTAGTGATCTTCAACTTGGAAGCATCTAAAAGAGCTTGTTTGTTCGTGGACATGGCGCTAGAGAACGATCTCAGTGTGGTCACTGCCTTAAAAGCTTGTTCTGGGGATCCAGTCAACACGGATCTTTTCAATATAGAATACATTTTGCAATAAATCTGTATCTAAACGATTGTCCGTATGCTATTTATATATTGTTATTTGAAATGTCAAGCTTAGGATTTCAAATTTTATGCCACGCCAATAATGGTTGCCGAAATGGAACAAATCACTTTCAATACAATCTCAACAGCCAATTTAAACCGCAAATATTACAAGCACCTAACAACACTCGACAACGACCTGAATTCTTTCCGCTCTTTTTTTGGTTACCAATCGGGCAGTTTTCTACACAATCGACCTTAACAATAGAATTTTCCAAGATAAATTAATTAGTCACAACGGCAATTCTGAAAATTATCGACGGCCTGAAATATTTGTTTGAGATTCTTAACCGAGATTCGAGATAAACGTCTGAAAAATAAAGGATGCTCGGCTGTCCAAGGATCCAGCGGCGGTCGACGTCAGATCACTAATTTATACAAATATATTTGGTCAGCTGATTGACTCATAGACTCATCAAACAAGGTTCTACAATTGACTAATAATCTCTCTTGTACCTTCCTTAAATATGCAATAGAAATTTCTTTTTTCTTGAAACCTCTGACATCAAAAGAGTTATCAGAAAATGAAGTTTTCTTTAATTTTTATTTAAATTGATGTTTTCTTTTTTTTTGATTTTTTAAACATTTCTATATTCAACCCAATAAAAATGATATCTCCGTATGCTCCAACATTACTTTAACATCAATCTAATATAACTGCAAAAACAACCCAGCTATATCATCGTAGTTCAATGATTTATCATCATCCTCTGATCTCTACACCGTTGCTGGCCCATTCGCTATCTCGCAACAAACAACTAGTCGCGAATACATTAAACGTCTACAAAAATCTGTTTTAAAGTAGGATAAGAAGATAGCTAGCTGGCTATCTCATACCTCCCATCACAGCTCCATTAAATTATAACATGCTATTACTTCGACTATACTTTTCTTCTACTAGCCTCAAATTTACGATCCAAAGACCTTAGTCTATGGTTTTTCAACACTTCTTCATCAACTTTTCGTTGTGAGCCCATTGGAGGATATAATCCTGCTCCAGAGGCATTCGCAGCAGCTCCAGGCCCAGAACCATTGAACGCAGACGAGAATAGACCTATCTTATCTTTTTCTTCTTTAGTTTCAGGTTTCTTCTTGCTTTTCTTCTCATCTGTATCCTTTTTATCCTTTTTATCCTTTTTCAGTCTGTTTCTTTCAACGGCAGATCTCTTCTCCAAAACTTCAATAACCTTTTTAGTTTTTTCAAACAATTCCTCCTGAAATTTGTCATCCTTCAACTCGGATCTCGACTCTTTCTCAATAGTAGTACACTCCTTGAGGTATTTACCACCACTTCTTGCAAACTCCGGAGAACATAATCCAAAGAGATATGATTGCATTCCTCCCTCCCCTGATTTAAGCAAAAACCACCAGAGAGGATACATTATCAAATAAAGTAACAATCCCCACACAGTACCCATCGACAAAATACGTCTGGTGGATGGAGTTCTCACTATTCCAGGATTCACAATGTTAATCTTGGTATTGTTCGGTTGTCCATCTTTTCTCTGAAAATTATCTAATCTTCTTTGATACTCTTTCCCGAACATGTTCAACATAAGTTTTGATGTACCATAGACCTTCCAAGGCATACTGGATGGGTATTTTCTTTCGTCCCAGAGTAGATCATTTAAATCAACAGTACCTAGTGACTGGGACAAACAGGTGCTCAATAAAATGCGTACGTCTCTGTCTGCCAACTGAACTTTTAAAGCAGGCTCTAGAAGCGTTAAGAGATGATAATGACCTAAATAATTAACAGCTAATTGCAACTCGACACCATCAACACTCGATTCACGGGGTTTTCCAATCGGAGAGCTTTCTGCAGCTAGACACAAGATTCCATCCAGTCTTCTAGGGGGAGTTTGATCTAACCATTTAGTGGCGAACTTTCTCACGGAATATAATGAGGATAAATCACATCCCTCTGCATATATCATGAAATTTCCAGTTTGATCTCTGAGGTCCTGAATGTAGTCAGCAATCCAACTATTACCAACTCCTTCGTGATTGATCTGAGAGGTCAAAATCACCAATTGTGCTCCTCGATTGGCCAACTCTCGAACCAATGCACCCCCAATTCCCGATGTTCCTCCTGTGACTATATAAACCTTACCATGTAAATCTCTTTCCCAAGTATTTGATGATCCGGAAAAGTAGTATTTGGCTAACCCAGCGGCTAGGAGAAGAGGCCCGTAGCTCTTGACATACTGAAATCCCGGTATTTTATCTCCTTGTCCAGACAAAATCACTCCCAGAATATTCAAAGGCATATTTTATATACAAGTTCTTACTCCTATTCTATCGTGAAATGGATTGCTTCATGGATTAATATACCAAATACCTTCTCACGTCCTTCAACACCAAATATATCAGTGAAGCTTTCTTTACGTGTACTACGCACTGAAAAACTGGAAGTTTCAAAACTCAGATCAGTGCAGAGATGCCAAAAAAATGAGCCGCACTCCTAGTTAAAAAATTTTCAATTTTTAGATATTGTTAGTACTTAGATTATTAAAGGTTTAAATTTAAACACAAACGAAGAGTTAATCAACTTGAAGTGGATTACAGGCATCTACAGCAATCGAGCCGAAATCAATAACATAAATATGGATGAAATCGTCTTTTATAGTTCGAAAGGTGACTTTTCAGATAAAAAATTCACCACATCATTTGCATATCTTTCCTCGATCCATTCCTCTAATCAATTAGGCCAGTTCAGACAGTGTCATTCCAATAAAAATGGAGCTGTTTTAACAGGAATTGGGATTGGAGAGAAGTTAATAGTTGCATGTAATGATAAAGCTCTGGTACAAGTATATATCTACGGAAAAGAAAGTCCCGAACAGTCAATTCCAGTTCCAGAGGAGCTTACCTGTCTCAAACTATGCAAGCACCCTAACTTGAATCACAATTGGCTTCTTGTTGGAGGAGGAACGAGTGGGAGGATTTATGTTTGGGAGCTTGACTCTGGACTTCTACTCACAGTGAAAGAGTCACATTATCAAGCAGTGTCAGCTTTGGAATACAAGAAAGGTTTTCTGATCAGTGGTGGTTTGGATTCTAGAATTGTGGTTTGGAAAATCCTTGATCTGATATCTTCTATGAATTCCAAGAAAGAGGATTTAGGAGATTCGTATAAGCCATATGCTGTATTTTCCGATCATACACTGGCAATTAATGATTTGGTTTTGAACAATGGACTCATCAACGATTTGAAACTCTTCTCTGCTTCTGAAGATAGCACTATCAGATGTTATGATCTTACATCTAAAAAACTAGTGACCACGTTTGTCTCTTCCCATCCAATAGAAAGTATTGCTGCTGATCCAGCATTCAGATGTCTTTATATCGGTTTGAACAATGGAACAATTAGAATGGTGCCACTCTTCCAGGCATCTTCGAAGACCAAGGTGTTGGAACAAGTGGGTGGAAATGGGAAGATAATTACATTGAAGAATGATACTAATTTGACAGAAACATTCATTAGTCACCAACAGGGAGAGAAACCAGGCGAAGAAATCAGAGTGACCAAAATAGAAGTCAGTTTTGATGGAACATCGTTGATTTCTGGTGACTCCAAAGGAAGAATTTTTGTTTCCGACATACCGACAAAACAAACCACAAAAACGTTGAAGAGCCTCGTTGGTGCTGTGGCTACTATCAAGCTCTTTTCTTTAGACTCAGAGTCAATATCTGCTCTCAAGAACAACAACACAAACAACAGAACGATTGTGAGAACTATTCCTACTTTGAAGAGAAATCTGGTTGATTCCAAGGAACTGAAAAGACACGAGATATACAGAAAATTAGAAGGAGATAAAGAAGAAGAAGAAGATGGTGAAATGGACTTAGATAATTTTTTGGAACAAATGAGAGAGGAGGAGAAATGGTTTACCAATTTCACAAACATAGATTCTAGCGTGAAAAATAACGGAAGTGCATCATCTGGCAATTACATGGAAGATAAAGAGAAGTTAAATGAGCTACAGCAACAACTAGACAACTTGAAAGATGCATACGCAGGTATCAAATCGAAATATGATGACCTATTCAAGGAGCATTCTCAGCTTCTTAACAACTCGCAATCGTAATTACTGGGCGAGGTGCGACTTTAATAACCGATAGATTATTGTAATAAATATAGATCACAATAAATTGTTAAAAAGCGAGATAATTATTGTAAGATAGAGTCTTTCAACCCGTGTGACTCAATGTTCAAGGTTTCTTTTTTCTAGGAGGAGAAAGTGGTCTATTAAATCCTTTATCTCTATTCATGTATTGTCTGTAAGCCGTCTTTTGTTTTTTATTGATACCATAGCAATCAGAACCTTTAACCTTTTTGTTTTTTGTGGTTCCAAATCCCCCAAAACCCATCATCTTCATCATATCTTGATCAGAGGGTTCTTCTACCACCACCTCTGGAACTTCCTCCTCAACTTCTCGTTTTCTTCCCCTTTGGAGATCATTTGCATTTTGTTTTTCAACTTCTTGTCGTCCTGACTCTTTTTGGGTCTGTTTTTCCGTAACAATCTGTTCAGTCAACTTTTGTTTCCTTTCAATGCTGTTAATTTTCTGATTATGATTAGAATCTTTTACGGTGCTGCGATGTTTCTTATCTTTGTCTATGTCTCTGGTATCATGGGTAGATACGTTATTTTCCTCTTTTCTTCTCGTAGTTTTTGAACCCAAGACAATCTGGACCTTTGGAGCCATTTTCAAGGTAAACTTCCAACTTTTCAAGTGAAATATCCATGTTAAAAGTGAAATTTCACAAGTTCTCTACAGAAAGAAGTGCTATAAAAATACAGATCTGTGTAGTTTTCATCTTTAACCGTGAAAACGGGATCGGGTGAAAAAAAATTTTAAATATATTCAAATCTTATCTTAGCTAAATTACAGTGCTATATGTAAAGAAGAGAATGATCATTCTCTGCACTGAATAGAGATACAGATAAGAATCATACAAACCGTTGAAATGTCGGAATCACAACCAAAATTAACAAAGAAACAACTAAAGGCGCTGGAATTCAAGGCTCAAAAGTCGGAAAAAGCAGCACATGCCCTTGAAGAAGCAAACCAACAGAAGGAAGAGCAAAGACGACAAATCGAAGAGTCTAAACCAAAAAAAAGGAAGACAAGAAGAGGAAAGAAGGGTAAAGGAAGTAATGGGGATGATAAAGGGCCTAAAAAAATCTTATTTGTTGGTAATCTTCCATACAGTATTACCGATGATGATATCAAGACTCATTTTAAGGCTGCTGGTCCTGATAGGATCAGGATCAGAAAGGACAAGGGTATTGCTTTTTTGGAGTTTGATGGTACAGGATCTGATGTACAACAAAAGGTGGATGTTGCGCTAAGATTTCACCACACAATACTCCAAAATAGAAAAATTAACGTGGAATTGACTGCAGGTGGGGGAGGTAATTCCCAAATTAGGTTGGCTAAGATCAAGGAGAAAAATGAGAAGCTGGCCAACCAGAGAAAGGCCAGAATATTAAAGGAAGAAGAAAAACAAAGAAACAAAGGGGAAGGACTTTCGGGATCCCAAAATGATAAACCAGCAATTTTGGGGGAAAACTCAATCCATCCATCGAGATTGAAGTTGATAAACTGATTGGCATCAATTAGCTACTGAGTGCTACTGCAGCTGTGTATTATTTATAGAAATGTTGTATTATTAAACCAAAAAGAAGACTCAACTAAAAATAAAACGTAGCACAATCCATCAGATTGGACGTCAATGTCGAAGGAACGGAGGTCCATCAACCAGGAAAAGCATATAATAATACTGAAAATAAAACATAGCAGTAGAAGAGACTAGAGAACAGATGAGTTTAAGCTCCACGTAACAGAACACAACAGAAGTTAACAGAGATAACACCAATATAGGATGAGAAAAGGCGAAGACCAGCGAGACCGCGGCAAACTATAAGGTCCTATTATTTATCAGGGAAGTGAGTTGGAAATGCGAACTTCAAATGCTTGATTGTAATTTCATAGAATGACACACTTCTTAGGTTTCTTGACCTTTTTGTTCTTGAGAGTAGAGCTAGCGCCGGTTGTTGTGGTACTTGCCTTTGTGGTCTTCGTACCTGTACTACTGGAAGCTGCAACAGAACTAGCAGCTCTGTTATCGGCCTCAGTATTTGGAGGATGAATGACGGATTTAATAGCGAATTCAAACAGTTCACTAACACCCTGTTGAGAGGCAGCAGAACACTCCATGTAGCCAATACATCCAACTTCCTCAGCAAGTTTACTTCCCTGTTTGTAAGTAATTGGAGAAAGTCCGTTCTCATCTAGCTGATCAAGAATGTGAGGATCGTCTCTGAGATCAAGTTTGGTACCAACTAACAAAATTAAGATATCTTTTGGAGAATGGTGTCTAATCTCTGGGATCCATTTGTTCTTAACATTTGTGAAGGATGTTGGCTCGACCAGCGAGAAACAAACCAAAAAGATTTCAGTTTGCTGGTATGAAAGAGGTCTCAGTCTGTCGTATTCTTCCTGACCGGCTGTATCCCAAAGGTTGAGAGTGACCTTTTCGTCCTCAACCATGACATTTGCGGAATAGTTGTCAAAAACAGTTGGGACATAATCCTCTGGGAATTGATTAGTTGTGTAAGAGATGAGCAAACACGTCTTACCGACGGCACCATCTCCAACCACCACACACTTGATACTTCTCATGGTGAACACCTAATGACTGTTTTTCTATCCGACTACCAACGACAATAAAATGAGTAGATTTGAACTTAGATCTCAATTGCAAAATGATCGAAGATCCGAAATGCTAATTAATATAGAACGTAGAGATGAGATTACTGGACCTTCTCTGACGAACGGGGTATTTTCTAGCAGTAACACCGTTGTTCTATGTAGTAGCTGAGAGTGTCTGACCCTTTAAACTTACCACTTGTAACAAAGGTGCTCGTTTACGCCTTTTTTTTCACTTATAATCCCTTGAGCTTGGTACTTTTATCAACCGTTTTCGGTCTCTAAGCCATATTCCAGCTTGCTTCTTCCACCTTCTGGTGTTACTCTCCTCCATCAACCAGGCTTCGCTTTTTCTGACATGAGGCGTGAAAATTCTTTCCATGCTGGACAAATTGGGAAATTATCCAAATGCGGACGAAATTGGGCAGATTGAAGGGGGTCTCTCACATACTGGGAAGCATTTTACAGAGGACAAGCACACCTTGAAGATGTGAGAGAGGCCACATCCACCTGCAGAAGCGATGACACAAGCGAAAACCGGGCGAACCAGCGAACTGCACGGTGTGCTTGAAATAAGGGCCTGGCAGAGGGATCTGGGGATGGGTCTTGGAAGAGCATGGGAGAGATTTGGTGGGAAAAGGTTTAATGTTGGGTGGATCTACTCTTTTGGCTTATTGTTCCAGTACGCTGGGACTGTTGGGGAGCAATTGTAACTGCTTGTTGCTGGTGATTAGCGATAGATTATCGAAAATTTAAAATATCACCAACAATGCAGGATGCACAAGTAGTTGAATCTGGCGAAGGATATTTTATTGACATGATGTGTGGTCATTTAGATCGAACGGTTGTTGTAATGAACCATAGAGCTCGTCTTCTAGGATCGCCTTGAACGTATCTTGAAGATCAACTGCATCTAATTTGCTCTCTTTATTGAAAGTTATGACCAAAGATGGGTTCATCGATTCTCCGCAAATGATTAGCATTCTGCTATTTCTGTTTCCACTCAGACATCCCAAAGAGTGATATCAACTCATCGCATTGCAAACGGGCTGAACAATAGACAATACTAATAATTCTCAAAATGGGAGACGTTTTACAGCCCCGAGATGAAAATAAAAAATGGCTGGTGCTGTTCTGCTGTCTTTTTTTCGCGAAAGACTACCACCGTTCTTCAGATACAGGAGAGAACAGTTTTTTTGGCCGTGCTAGCCAAGAAGGGATTTGAAGAGATCAATGATGAGGGTTCGCGAAATATGAAATGCGGCAAGCGGGCCTGCAATTCTATATCTCGCACGGGAATAAAATCCCAGATCTGAGGAGGCTTGTGCCATATTTTCCCATCTGGGCCTCCTAACCAAGCCTGATCACAAGAACCATTTTTCAGGTTCAGATTATTCTGTTGTTTCTCTCAGCCATGTGGGCCTCAATGTTACCCTATTCAGACGATCACCAGCACCCTGCCCATCACTTACCCAGATCATCCATAGAGATGTTCAACCTCTCCATTTCTAACAGTACAAATGTTCTATTAGTACTGAAAAAGGATCGTGCTTGCAGAATAAGTTTCCTGATTGAGATTCCACGCCAACAACTTTTGTAGTCTCCTTATTGTTATTGCAGCAGTTCATGGAAATCAGACCCTTAAAAAACCTCGACTAATGCTGTAATCAACAGCATTTATTTTTAATTTCCAATGGCTGTTAGTTCAGACTTCCTGTTTAGACTTCAAATCAACATATACTATTCTGTTAGTTTTGTAATTTTACGTCCCAGAAAACAGTATAAATTAACCTCTTTTCCTACTCTTCAGAAAATTAATTTCCTTTGCAGATATTCTTCTTCATCTTCATTAAAACCAAAAACCATAATACGCTCGCTCTAACTAAGTTATCGTCAATCGCTACTACAAAAATGAAATTCTCTGCTACTTTGCTCTTTGCTTCCTCAGCTCTAGGTGCTGTCTCCTCGTTTTTCGAAACCTACACCGACGCTTCCACCGTTTCCATTACAATCTCTTCATGTGACGCTTCTGCCACTGATTGTCCATACAGAAACGACACTGGTACTATCTCTACATACGAGGCAGGTGCTGCTTCCTTTGGTTCATACTATGCAGCTGGTGCTGCTGCCCTTGCTGGTGCTGCTCTTTTGCTATGATTGTGATTCTATCTTAGCGTCTTTGCTCCTTTATATATAGCTTTCCTTAATAATATTATCACTAGAACCAAATGTCCAATCTCATCTCTAAACTAAAACTCCCGCCAAATCCCTACCAGTTTGCCCTTCTTCACAGTCTATTTTTTTTGTTCTGCTGCAGAAACAAACTCGATCATGGCCCGGGTAAAATAAATAAAATGACAGAATTTTGTAGACTAGAAGGCTTATATTTTTGTCTATTATTTAAGCAAAACCTGTCTGACTAGCGTTAAAACGCACTATATCAAGCCACAGAAAACAAAGAAGTTCAAATGACAGCTTAAGGACCTCGAGTCATAATAAAAGCGTCAATATTCAGAGCATAGTTTCGAATATAATACAAAGTATTCTTTACTTGATACTCGACAACATCGGAATCGTCAAATCTGGTAACGAATAAGGAATATCCAACTCTATATATCATTGAAGAAACTCCTTGCATGCACATAAAATAGTCATGGATAGTATCGTGCCCATTTTGCTCAAATCCATAAACACTCAAGATGAAAGGGCCCATCTGGCTCGGATTGAATTCATTGACAACCAAAATCAGGTCTTCGAGATCGACTGTATAAATAATAAAATCACATTCAATTGGCCTTTAGAGCTCGTTCAATATGGCTCACAGCTCGTTATTAAAATACCACAGAGATTTAATCGCATCAATTCAACTATTAAAGTTTCCTCCCATGTCGACAACAATGAAGTTTATCTGATAGAGTCAATTGAGGCCACCAACAAGTTACAGAAATATAAAGCTAATGCCTCTAGCGATGGTCTCGTCGTTACGGGAATTGAGCTCACCCCTGAAGAATGTGGCATAATTAGCCTTAGAGTTATTGAAAACAACCATTCAGTATCCAAATTGATTGTTTTCCGAGAATCAGCCACAAACACCTCTTTTAAATTAAGTTCTCCCAAACCTTCATCTTCAGAAACACCAACTTCCTTTCCCAATCCTGCAACAACAAGTTCATCAGAAGTTGCGTTTCCCATCTCAATGGATGATGGCCCAGTGTTCAGAGAAGCTCTCAGTGATTATGAAACACGAATAATCAAATTAAAACAGGCTATAAAATCCACTGGCGATTCTCTTACCAGCTACGAATCCTTATTTAATCAAATATCCAACTCCAAAAATGTCTTGGTTTCTTCTTTAACGAACATTCAAAAGCTTTTTCCAGATATATATGGTTGTGCATTTGATTCGTCAGTGGTGACTGGCTTCCAGAGTTTATCTGATGATAATATGACGTCAATGAAGAAGATAAAATCCAAGGTGACCTCCCATAATTTATCAGGAATCGACAGTGCCTTGATAGCAAGAAAGAAGACATTTGAAGAAGAAAGTAAGAAATACTATGATTGGTTGTCCAAGCTATTAAGTTCCGGAAAATCCAAAGATGAAAAGTTCCTTTTGAAAAGAAAAACCTTTGAGATAGCTAAAATCGACTACTTTAATTTCCTTTTAGACACCTTAATCTCTCTTATCTATGAATTTGCTAACCATGATAATCAATTTGTAAATACATACTCATCCAGCAAAAAACAGAGACAAAAAATCAGATCAAACATAGAACGGGCTTCTACCATGACTGAACTTAATAATGAATTGACTAAGATAAGCGATCCCCCATCATCATCAACAACGAAAAGGACAGGAATTTTATTCACACAAGGAGGACAAGGAAAGTCAGGTTGGCATAAGCAGTGGGTAGTGCTTAAAGGAGGAAAATTGTCTGAGTATATGGATTGGAGAAAAGGAAAATCCAGGAGAAATGAACCTATCGATATTTCTCTTTGTAGTATCAAACCCCTGGATGTTGACAAAAGAAAGAATTGTTTTAGAATAATTACTAGCACAGGAATTGAACACTATTTTCAAGCAATTTCTGAAGAAGACAGAGATTCTTGGATTCAGGCTCTTTATGATGCAGGTCAATTGATAAAGTTTCGCAAAGACTCTACAGCTCCTACATCCATTTCTGATACTAGTACTAAATACTCAGAACTATATCAGCACGGAGAAGGTAAATCAAGAACAGCACAGCAAGACTCCACTATTAAAGATGGAAGGAGTCTTCTCTCTCCTGATATGAACAACAACAAAACGACAGTACAATCAAACAGACAGAGAAGAGTATCCTCTGTCTCGCTCGATAATTTAAGACTAGTACAGAATATTGATGAAAGTAATTCACGTTGTTGTGACTGTGGTTCTACTGATTCTGTCGAATGGATGTCCCTTAATCTACTTGTGGTATTTTGTGTGAAGTGCTCCTCATGTCATAGATCATTGGGAACGAGTATATCAAAGGTTCGCTCTCTTAAACTTGACACATTTACGGACGAGACTCGAGAACTTCTCAGATATATAAACAACAAGACTTCAAACACCTTTTACGAGGAACTATTGACGAGCGATAGGAGAATCAACTTTGATTCATCAAATGAAGATCGTCTGAAGTTTATTACCGACAAATACTCTTTAAAAGTCTTCGTCGATAGAGGGTTTGATGGAGATCCTGCAAGCCTTCTGATTCATGGGGTAAAGACCCATAATATTAAAGAGATCTTGAAGAGTGTCTCTCTTGATGCCGATAGAAACATGAAACTTATCAAAGCTGTTTCGACCAATAACTCGGGCTCTGCAGATATTGCTTCTCCGCAGATTGAATTTTCCATTTTGGAATATTCATTGACCCATCCAGTTCTCGTTGGTGATCCAAGTTCCCCTAAGATGCTGTTTGACCTCAGTGAACTTTTAATTTTGAATGGAGCCTCATGTGGAGATACGGTTGAAAACCATCTCGGTCTGTCTCCAGAGGCTCTTGATTATTGGCAGCGAAAAATAGATAGGTTTAAAGGTAATGTTCCATCTAATTCCAAGGAGGAGTCTAACATCTCAATACCAGGGCCAGCTGTTACAAAGAACCAATCAGTATCTTTAATGGGACATAGGAACTCGACCAAAGAGCATAAATTCAATTTACTCAAGAAAAAGGTGAAAAATTAGATAGCATGGATCCTGATTCAGAATTAGTGGTAAAATTCGATATGAGTAAGCGCTAACGAAACAAAATTTCCTTCCCCATTTTTATGACCATTCTTGTACTATTTAGACGCTAATACTAATTGTTCTCTTTAATTGTTGTTCAACTCATAATATAAGAGCCATAGGACGAAAATATATAACACATGGATTTAAAATTCTTGTAAGGTTAGAGGCGCTAAAGATTCAACCAAGATGGAAACCAAAACCAAGAGCGTGGAAACTGAGAGTCAAACTCTGTTGCACGATCCTATGAATATTGTCAAACTAGGAGATTGCATAGGAAGAGGAAACTTTGGGGATGTCTATAAAGGACAGATGATTAAAACACAGGAGATAGTTGCGGTCAAGATAATAGACCTTGAGAAATCAGAAGACGACATTCCTGTTTTGATTCAAGAGATCAAATTTTTAAAAGGACTCAAATCACCATATATAACGAGTTGTTTTGAAACGTACATCAAGGATGTTACCATGTGGATCGTAATGGAATACTGCGGTGCTGGATCATGTGCGGACTTCTTGAAGTGCTTTAAAAAGCTGGACGAGCGGGTTGTGGCTTTCATTCTTAGGGAAACTGTCAAGGGTCTAGAGTATCTTCATTCAATGAAGAAGATTCATCGTGATGTAAAGGCTGCAAACATATTGGTTGCAGATACTGGTCAAATAAAGCTGGCGGATTTTGGAGTGAGTGGTCAATTGACTGAAACTCTTAACAAGAAAGAGACATTTGTGGGAACACCATTTTGGATGGCTCCTGAAATAATATTGAGGAGGGATGGATACAACGAAAAGGTTGACATATGGTCATTGGGAATAACTGCCATTGAGCTAGTGACCGGATTCCCTCCCTACTCAAATGAGGAACCGATGAGAGCAATTTTTGAAATTCCTGATAGGCCTGCTCCTATTCTCACGGGAGACCAATATAGTGTCTATTTGAAACAGTTTGTCAAGGAATGTTTGAATAAGGAACCTCAACGGAGACCTTCAGCAAGGGCATTGTTGAAAAGCAAGTTTTTATATAAGGTGAAATTTCGTTATAGCCCAATGATATCTCTGATTAATGAAAAAAAGACAAAGATGCAGCGTTTCAAGAAGAAACCGAAATTTGCTCTCAATTTCGAAGAGGAGCGTTGTGGCCAGCAGATACAGTGGGAATTTGACCCAACTATCCGTCTACCAGCAACAAAGATGGCGCCAAAAATGGCTTTTCGCTCTGCTCCTGCAATTCACACAGATAATGACTCCGAAGAAGAACCAGAAAGTGAGTATGCCAACAGCATATCAAGACCCGAGACTACGGTCACACCTACAACGTCCCCATTGTACTATTACAGATCTGAGAACCAACGACACCGACAGTCCGGTCAATCCGGTCAATGTAACCAGGAGGTGGAAGTTTTAGGCTCAATTTCCAGCAAGGAAAATATGGACCCAAGAGGAAGGTACTTTTGCAACAATCTTCTTCGAGAATCCTTTGATAGCATTGGTAACCAATCTAACTCCCAGAGGTTTAGGAGAAACGTTGAACACCTCAAGACAGTTATCTACGAGATGGAAATGAGAAGTCCTGGATTTTGTGAGAATCTATGTCATAAAATCTATGATGGCATGATGCAGGCCTAATTATGACCGATGACCTTAGATACCATTCCATCATATAGCTGAAGAACAAAAAATCCTCAAAAACAAATCCTACTTAAAGTCTATAACCTCTTCCCTTCATGGCTCTTTTCTAAAGTGGTCTGATTTATGAACAAGGCTATCAAACTGTGTATCACGGCAAATGAATGTAGTTTGAAGTTTCGTATACCATTTCTCCCCTAGAGCAATCTAAGACCAATAAGGATTGTTCATTTGCAAAAAAGGGGCAACCGGTTTTTTACTTTTCGAGTTAAACAAAAACCATGGGTCATGTAGTTTGTATCAATTATCAATCGCCGTTGACTGTATCCTGATTCATACGGAACCTTGTTAAACTCTAAGGCCATCTTTCTATACTAAAAATTCAAGCGATTTGAACCATCCAAACCTAGACAGGCGGGTATTCTACCTGAGATACTAGTCACGAGTGAAGACCTGTTCGTAAAAAAACGGGAACATAAGGGGTGCGACAAAAGAAAGGCAAAAAAGGATTTTAGATATTCTTGCACAGCCTTGTGGCATTTGGATAAGAACCGAAGGCCGAATAGAAGAACCAGATATCTCTTTAGCTAAAATGGTCTCACTGTTTAGGAATGGACAACGGGCTTTGTTTGAACACTGAATGTGAGCCATAGTAATTTCAGTTCATGGCTTTGTACTCAACCTCTATAAGGAATAGCATTTGTAATGTTGGTGAGGGCCGCGAATACAGACGAATAGAGTTTTAACCGGTGTCACCAATCAAGATCTCTGGAGTATTCAAATTCAAGCTCCAACCCCGAAATGTGTCAAATAATGTGGGAAATCACAGAATTTTCTTACTAGAGAACATGACAACAGCAAAATAAACGGTTTGGGAGGGGTACATAGCCCGGAATCTGTTGTTAAACGACATACGATAAGGTGCATGCAAAAACACAAAGAGCGAGCTCTCACCAAAATTATGGGGGTGTGGAGGGACATAGGAGCAAGATAAAAATATCCTCTCTGCATGAGTGTAGGAGTCATCCGGTAACGAAAATATTTTGCTAGAGTTACACGGATAGGTGAGTCAGTTCAGGGCGTTTAGAAAGATCCAGGACGAATGACATGGTAGCTGCAGTCATCCGGTTGGTCGCAGGACAAGGAAAATTCATGAAAAAAATGGAATTAAGAACGAAATCACATAGGGGATTGAAATTTCCAGAAATATACAACCTGATCTTAATCCAGGTAATTTCATTTGTCCATCGGAGTCACACGGGGTGAAAACAGATGTCCATGTCTTGGAAATGAGTGAATATCTTTGACAACAAAAAGTTATAAAAAGGGGAACATTCTTATGTGTAGTCAAGAACAAAATACGAATGCATGTCTGTTGACATGGACATTAAGATAAAAAAAATAATTATAGAAATGCTTGCAACACAAAACAGACTTACTCAAAATCAATTTCAAGTTCTAAGACTTTCTTCTGCGGTCCTCTCTAGAGTTCAAGCAAGAAGAATCTCGACAGGCTTATCAAATAACCATAAAACAGTGATGACTTTACTAGAGCACGAGAAATTACCGCGCGCTAAGAGCTCCAAACTAGTCAAGATCAGAAAGCCAGAGGAAGTCTCCCCTGAGAAGTTCTTGACCAAAGCTGCATTCCCTCATCCAACCTACGATAGCGAGGGATTGAATTCAATCAAGTTCGAACACAGAAAGCCAAAGAGTATATCCGATTACTTCGCTCTCGGTGGAATCAAACTTTTAAGACACTCTTTTGATTTCTTCACTGGCTACAAGGAACCAAAATCTTTGAAGGATCAAATTGCTATTGGAGAAAGTGTAGATAGAATGACAGCAGAAAAATGGATGACTAGATTCATTATTCTAGAAAGTATTGCTGGAATCCCAGGTTCCGTTGCTGGATTCCTCAGACATCTGAATTCCTTAAGACTATTAAGGAGAGATAAAGCTTTTATTGAGACTTTATTGGATGAGGCATACAATGAAAGAATGCATCTACTTACCTTTTTACAGATTGCAAATCCTACACTATTTACCAGGTTCTTGCTAGTTGTTGGACAAGGTGTGTTCTGTAACTTCTTCTTCTTCTTCTATATCTGCTCCCCAGAAATATGTCATCGTTTTGTCGGTTATTTGGAAGAGGAAGCAGTCAGCACTTACACTAGATGTTTAGAAGATATTGAGTTGGGACTTATCCCTGAAATTCAAGACATGAAGGTCCCTGATATCGCTAAAGCATACTGGAAGTTGGACGAAAAAGCAACCATGGAAGATTTGATCAAGTATATCAGGGCGGATGAAGCTAAACACAGAGAAGTGAACCACACGTTTGCTAACCTTCATTTGAAGAACGATAGAAATCCATTTGCACTTCATATAGATGGAATTGAAAAACCACAACCTTCCAAGACTCTTGAAAACCACAAGGCCAAAGGATGGGAGCGTGAGGAGCTAATTTTGTAAATGAAAAAGGGATCAACCTTTTACTTATTTATTTCGCAAGGTCCGCTGGACATATCAAGGTCGCAATTTTTATGTTTTCATTATATACATCTATAAATATATATATACCGATTTTTGATTTGAAGAAACACATTGCTTTATACATCTATTAACATTAGTAAGTAATCAAGTAAGTACTGTTTGTTTAAAAGCAAAAGATTGATCCCTTTTGGGAAAAGAAAAGAAACATCCTTGCATGCGGAGTCGACGGATTACTGAAAATTGTATTTTTCACTTAAATCGTTGATCACAACTTTATTTCTATTCTATGAAGAGAGGTGCTCGTTGCAGTTTTCAAATATTTAGTCATCATATGCAAAAGTAACTCAGTATGTTTGCAGCTACCAGATCTACATTAAGACGTGCTTATTCCACCAAGGCTCCACAGACTCTCACCATTGGTAAGTATTGCTCTGAAGAAGGTAGAAGGATTCCGAAAGTCGCATTTATCGCTAACACAATGTTGATTTAATCTCTATATAATAGGTTTGATTCCTGGTGATGGTATCGGAAGAGAAGTAATTCCTGCAGGTAAACAGGTTTTGGAGGCTCTTCCCTCAGACCTGGGTCTCAAGTTCCAGTTTCAGGACTTGAATGCAGGTTTCGAGCTATTCAAAAAAACTGGAACTGCTCTTCCAGAAGAGACCGTCGAAGCTCTTGAATCATCTTGTGATGGTGCTCTTTTTGGTGCTGTCTCCTCTCCAACCACTAAAGTTCAAGGTTATTCCTCCCCAATTGTTGCATTGAGAAAAAAACTGGGGTTGTTTGCTAATGTCAGACCTGTCAAATCTGTTGAGGGGATTGGTAGACCAGTTGATATGGTTATTGTGAGAGAGAATACCGAAGATCTTTACATCAAGGAGGAAAAACTTTATGAATGTCACGGTCAAAAAGTTGCTGAAGCTATCAAGAGAATATCGGAGAAGGCTAGTACTAAGATCGGTGCTATTGCTCTTGAAATCGCTTTGGCTAGACAGTCCATCAGGGATCTCGGTGGAGAGTCATTGCACAGCAAGCCATCGTTGACTGTTACCCACAAGTCCAATGTGTTATCTGTCTCTGATGGTTTGTTCAGAGAATCAATCAAGAACTTGTATGATAGTCTTCCTGGCAGATATGGTTCTGTCGAATACAAAGAGCAAATTGTTGACTCGATGGTCTACAGGATGTTCAGAGAACCTGAAATCTTTGATGTTGTCGTTGCACCAAACCTTTATGGTGATATTTTATCAGATGGTGCTGCTGCTTTAGTTGGTTCTCTAGGAGTTGTTCCATCTGCTAATGTTGGTGACAATTTTGCTATTGGTGAGCCTTGTCACGGTTCTGCCCCTGATATCGAAGGTAAGGGAATTGCAAATCCAATTGCCACTATCAGATCCACTGCTTTAATGTTGGAATTCATGGGTTACCCAAATGTTGCAGCCAAGATCTATGCTGCTGTTGACTCCAACTTGAAGGAAGACACCATCAAGACACCAGACTTGGGCGGAAAGTCATCTACTCAAGAAGTTATCAATGATGTTATTCGTAGATTATAGGTAGTCCTAGCGAAAGTATATAAAACTTCATTGAACATTAGATAGATTCTATTTATGATATTAAGCCTGAAAATGGTATCATTTGATTTATTCTTGTTACCCTGAGATTTATGGCTCAGGTAAATCTCTATAAAATCCCACAGCGAAGAAGCCTATACCACCATCAATTTTTGGCAGTGATCTCACACAGCCACCTGCGCAATATTCAGGATTATCTAAAGAAGTAAATTCCTCAACTAGACCTCTTCTTGGCCATGATGGGATTACTTCATCTCTGGGGCAAATTTTCCAGCCTTGCTTTTTCACTACAGGATCAAGCATTAAGTCCACAACTACCCTTTCATTTTCTTCTGCATGAATTGAACAAGTTGAATAAACTAATTTTCTAGCATTAGGAAATGACATAGCATGTTTGACAATGGTAAACTGGAAGCTTGATAACTTAGTCAATCTCTCTTTATCATAAGAGCCTTCCTCAGACTCATTCTCATCAAAGGCCCTTCCAAAAATACCACTCCCAGAGCAAGAAGGATCCACAACAAACCCAGTAATATGTGGGTAGTCTTGGGGTTTGGTGGCGGTGAAATCGCCTTGAATCACCTTAATACAATCCGATGCACCCGCCTTATCGCACATCATCTGTAAAACTTTAGCTCTTTCTTCGTTCTTCTCAAAAGCCACTATCGAGCCAGGAGTGTTTTTCAAAATAGAAGCTAAATGGGTGGTTTTATTTCCTGGCGCAGCACATGAATCGATGACTAAGTCTTTTCCCGGTTTTGGATTCAAAATATAAGCTGGAAAGCAAGAAGCTCTGTCCTGAATAATAACCCTGCCTTTTAAATACGCATCTGTTGAGGTCAACTTTTCTTTCGGACTTATCCCAAACAAATTTGGAATGAACTCATCATGATATATTGTCCCTGGTACAATATCTTGTAATGATTCAACTCGTCTTAGATGGTTGAATTCTCGTAAAACACTTTCCTTCGTAGCCTTGATGACATTAGCTCTGAACCACCGGATTGGGGTGTCATCTTCCTCAATCAAATCATCAAGTGATTGAACACCATGTTTCATTTTCAAACGAGTTAGCTCTGCATGTAATCTGGTCTTATTTCGTATGATAGCATCTTTCAGTGGATGCTGCTTGCTTTGGATTCTGCCACCCTTAGAGAATAGTAAATCGTGAACCAGAAGAATAGCCATTGGCTCACTCAGCTTGGACTTTTTTTCCAGCTGAAGTAGCTTGGACTTTTTGATTATTTGACGAATAAATGGCTTGTATCTCAGACTCGAAGAAACTAAAGCATATATCTGTTTGGGATTCGATTTGATTCTTCCTTCCTTTGCAGCTCCAAAAATACGGGATTGCAAAGAGCCCTTTTTCGGGTTAGAAGAGATAAATTCTACCGAGTCTCTGTAGATATTCATATTTCCAAAAATTAAAGAATATTTGAAATAGCAATATATTACAAGCTTCTCAGGTATCAGAGTTTGTTTCTCTCCTTTAAGTTGATTATTTCTAGCTAGTAGATCTTGAACTGGTAGACAAGCAGATACAAAACGATCTTAAAAACTTTATCAGGCTGTGCTGATTCCTGCCATGTTAAGAACGTGTCAACACCGGTAATTCAGAGGGTAGTGAGAACCACCACCCGCTGAAAAATTTGAGGCAGATTTAGATTTTAACGTGTTGACGTTTATCTAGTTAGAGTAGCGGAGAGGACAAAGAATAGGAAGTTTAAAGTGTAACAAAACCTTACCGAAACTGACCTAGGGTTTTGTCATAATATCAATTAAAGTGAATCACAGAATATTGAATTCGATTCAACCTGAGAGTTGATTATAGATAGATAGAAAGACCATATAGGGTCGGAATTTTTTTTTGACGGAGAACAAAGGAAAAGCAGATTGTCCTGAGACTAAAGAGGTAGCACCAAGCGATTGACTTGGAAAATTCAACAAATATGGATTCGAAAATGGACATTGATCCTCAGGCCTCAGAAACTACTAACGGAGTTACAGATGGTTCAGTCACAAAGAAAGAAAGCGATCAGTCAAGTCCCCTAGACAAGAAACGGACATTCAATGAGGTGAAAGCGATGGATAGCATCATAAAAAAGGAGGAGACTGATGACAAGATTTTTTCATCTCATAATATCCAGGATATCATTGTTCCAGCTGTTGCTCCAAAGTTATCGTATGTTCTACTGAAGACTGGATTATGCTACGACGTCAGAATGAGATATCATGCTAAAATTTTTACCTCCTATTTCGAGTACATTGACCCTCATCCTGAGGACCCAAGGAGAATCTATCGTATATACAAGATTCTCGCCGAAAACGGTTTGATAACGGATCCAACTCTCTCAGGACGTGAAGATATTGGTGAACTGATGGTCAAGATTCCGGTGAGAGAGGCATCTAAGGAGGAGATTTTATTGGTCCATACCGAAGAACATCTGAAATTTATTGAAAGCACGCAGGGCATGTCAAAAGAACAACTTTTAAACGAAACTGAAAAAGGAGATTCTGTTTATTTCAATAACGATTCGCTGCTTAGTGCCAAGCTCTCTTGTGGTGGAGCCATCGAGGCATGTAAAGCAGTCGTGGAAGGTCGTGTTAAGAATGCACTTGCTGTAGTGAGGCCTCCAGGACATCATGCCGAACCTGATGCTCCTGGTGGATTTTGCCTATTCTCGAATGTTGCCGTCGCTGCAAAAACCATTTTGACCAACTACCCCGAATCTGTTAGAAGAATTGTGATTGTTGATTGGGATGTGCATCATGGAAATGGAACACAAAAGGCATTCTTTGATGATCCAAGGGTGCTTTATATTTCTTTACATAGATATGAGCAAGGTAAATATTATCCTGGGACGAAAGCAGGTGGTGCTGATCAAGTGGGTGTGGGAGCAGGAAAGGGTTTCAACGTCAACATCCCTTGGCCAGTTGGAGGTGTTGGAGATGCAGATTATTTGTATGCTTTTAGGAAGGTGATCATGCCTATATGTCACGAATTCAATCCAGATCTGGTTATTATCTCATCAGGGTTTGATGCTGCTGATGGTGATGTTATTGGTGGTTGTCATGTTTCTCCAGCTGGATATGGTCATATGACTCACTACCTTAAAAGTTTAGCTAAAGGAAACTTATGTGTTGTACTTGAAGGTGGATATAATCTAGATTCCATTGCTAATAGTGCGCTCAGAGTCGCAAAAGTTCTATTGGGTGAACCTCCTGAAGAACTGAGAACTGTTGTTCCAAAATCAGAGACAGTTGAAGTGATAGATGATGTGATCAAAATTCAGTCTCGCCATTGGAAAACACTAAAACCAGGTTACTACGGACAAGACTTCTCATGCCCTGGAATTATGGGAGACTATGATGAGTTGATAAAAGAATCAGATACAAGTTCTTTCGAAGACATTGCAAGCAAGCACACCAAGATAAACGATGCTGTAAGAGCATACCAGTCTGATGAACTGTTTGTGAAGAGAAAGTTTGTGAGCTTACCAATTTTATCAGAAAAACAACCAGACTCCAATTCATTGAAAGACCAAGTTCTCTGCTCGCCAGATATCTACACAGCGGATAAAATCATCATAATAACTCATGATCCTTCTCGTGTTTGGGCAAGAAGAGATCCTGTAACAGGAGTTTTGGATTCGGCTTCTGCTGTTATTGTTGATCAATCTCTAAAGTTCATCGACTGGGCATTGGGAGAGAAATATGGTGTGATAGATATAAACGTTCCTCTTACCATAACAGGAAAGGAAGATCCACAATACAATAACATCAATACATCACAAGACGTGCTACTATATTTATGGGATAATTATATTCAATACTCTAAGGTTTCAAAGCTTGCATTAATTGGTATAGGGGATGCATACAATGGTGTTGTTCACTTATGTGGACATAGAGATGTTCGCCAACTTGTTAAGGCTACTGTCAACTTCCTTGATAAACCTACACCTTTAAGAGCTATTGTCTCCTCCATAGATGAATCTGTGGTGGACTGGTTTTATAGGAACTCATTAGTGTTCACCTCTTCGAAGCATCCTTGTTGGGGTGACGTCGAAAAAAATGGCAACAGTAAAAAGCCAAGGAAAAAGTATGGTAGAGTTTTACGGGCTGATGTGGAAGGTATTGACAATATTGTTGATGAAAGATTAGAAGAGGCATGTGACTTTATTATAGATTCCATTGAGGACTTCGATAGTGATAGTGAATCCGAGTGACTTAATTAGGTTGTCTACTCGTCTTGTATCAATATATGTATAATGATGTGTTACCAATTATGATTCGATGTTTCTTTTAAAATACTAGATCTCTCTTAATACGGTATGAAAATGAATTCAAATTCATTATGAAGTAATATGAATAAATATGCTGATGAAATTCTTCCAGATAGATAACTGGAGTAATTCTTAAACGAGCGTACTGTCCAAGACTGAGTGATACATTGATGCTTACCAACTAGCAAGATCTTATATACAGACATCATAATGCACTAGGAAACTTCTCTAAAAACTTTCTCTCCAGAGACTCCACATCATCAAAGTCGGATGGTTCCTTGCGGCCACTGTGAAGTCTTCCATCACCTCCAGAATTATTTTTGGAATTATTTTTTCCTGGCTTTGAAGGAGTAGAGCTAAGGTAGATAGGCTTCTTTGGTTTAGGAGGAGGCTTTGGTTTTCTCTTAACTGAGGAGCCTTCTCTTAGTCTGTCTCCATAATGAGACTCACCCTTATGAACAATAGGAGTCATTCCTGTAGAATCAACACTATTGGTTAATGCCAAATGTTCATTCTCAGGGGAAAAGGATTTGGAGACATCAGACGATTGATACCTAGAAGATGAATTAGTAGAGTTTGATGAATAAGGAGAAGTTGTAGACGACCTTGATATTGGTGATTGAAATGGTGGTGTTTGAGGGGGAGGAGAAGGGGGTGAAGGACTTCGGTATTTCATAGAAGTAGATGCCACCGGAATAATGTTGATCGGAATTTTGTGGATTTTGTTTGATTGTGGAGGAGGCATCGAAGTGACCACAGATCCTGAAGATGATTTTCTGTTTTCATGCTCTGAATCATCATCTGTATATTTCCCATAACCATGAGCTGTCTTTGCTGGCGGAGGTGATTGTTTGCGGCTGAGAAGCATTTGAACTCTCCTTTGGATAGAATTAGATCTTTTAGGTGGACGATGACTTGGCAATGATGGATTGGCATGATCAGCAGCCGAAACAGTCTGATCACCAATATAGGTCTCTGATACCGATGAAGAAGACGATGTCACCGAATCAGCAGACACAGCTCTTTGAATAGAAGTGAATTCATGTAAAGAGTCACTACTCTCATTATGCGGTCCATTGTTAGATGCAGATGGAGTCCGGGATTTGGCAGACGAATATGATGGATTTCTACTTGACTCACGGGACCTACCTCCAGTTAACAGATCTTTCAAAGAAGATATGCTCGATCTATTCCTATGACCGGTATTAGAAGTTTTTAATCCCGATAATCTAGCTTTGATTGACTCTCCCGTTCTTTGTTGGCTGTTGAAGTCACGTTTCGAAAGGTTTCTTATGAAATCGACAGAGCTATCAATATTGGAATTATGATTAGGTGACAGTTCTATAGTTTCCTCTTCTGTCATTCCATTAATGATATTCTCAATAGGAGACATGGTTCCTGATCGTTGTGCTGCCAACTGATGTAAACTAGAAGCCGACATACTCACCGGCCTAGGACGTACCAGATTCCTGGAAATAGAACGTTGTTGGTTGTGTATTTCAGTAGGTGATTTATTACGATGAGCTGGATATTGCGGCCTTAAATACCCTTCTGGCTTTGATACATCAGAGGAAGACATATTTCCTTTCAGTGAAAAAACCTTTGATCTGTCGATTCCAGAAAATGGATCAGCAGAATCAATATCGGTTTTATCAGTCTTCACAATATATCTTTCAGAACGGGATTTATGAAGGCCATTGTCATCTATTTGTTTATGTGTTTTGGAAGCAATTTCTCCTGTTGTCTTTTCCCTTCTGGCAGGCAGCATTGGAGGATTATCTTCCGTAAAGCCAGATTTAGAACCAGCTGTAGCTATTGATGGTTTTGGCACATTGGAAGATGCTATCCATGTATTCTGCTGAGATTGTGAAGCCTTTGATGATGGCAATGTTTGTGGTTTGAGCAGATCAGATGATGATGTTTTCTTAGGATATATGCCAGGATATGGCATGCCTCTCATTTTGCATATCTCTTCAAGAAGTTGAAACACAGTGGGTCTCAATTTGGGATTCACAACTAAAAGCTTTGACATAATGTTTTTTAACCTGGAGCTATATGGTGGACTAGGTGGAAAGGAGTAAGTACCGTTAAGAATTGCATACTCTCCTCCGCCACCGTTTCCATTACCATTGATAGCATTACGCTCAAAAGGAGTCGTATAGTAACAGAGTTTGTATAGAAACACCCCCAATGCCCAAATGTCAGATTTTTCATCGATTGGCTGTCCCCTATACAAATCTATCATCTCTGGACTTCTGTATTGAGGTGTCGTGTGTTTCATTATATCATCTTGCAAAATTTCGAATTCCTCAACATTGCGAGGAGGTCTTAAGGGAGGAGATGCAGAACCAAAGTCACAAAGCTTATAATGTTTATCTGCAGACAGCAAAACATTTTCAATCTTTATGTCCTTGTGAATCAATGGTGGTTGAAGAGCATGCATATGAGCGACTCCCTCAGTGACCTCTCCCATGATTTGCAATATTTCAGGTTCAGTCAATTTATTAACCAATCTTGTGTTCATAAAATCAATCAGTCCATTTCCCGCACAGTATTCCATTAAAAGGAAAACTTCATACCCAACCCCGGTAGACATACGAGCTGCGTGGGAATCTATATAAGAAACAACATGACTTTTTCCCTCGAGTCTTCTCATAGCATCAACCTCTTGTCTTAAAACATTCAGTGTGGGCTTGTCTGGAACTGCTACTCTCTTCAGGCACGCTATCGAGCTGTTGTTCCATTTTGGTGTGATATTACAGGTGTAAACATGCGCAAACCCCCCTAGCAAAATCGTCGGTTCATTAGTTAGTAAATGTGATCAATTGAAGCCCAAAATGGGGAGAAAAAACATACCCTGGGATAAATATTTCTGGATCACTACCTGGTGCGATCCTACCGTTAACTGAGTTCCTGGCTTATACGCTGTTGGAGGTGCAATTGAAGTCATCCTTCGAATTAGGATTTGTCGAAATCAATAAAAAAAACAAAAGAAACACCCACTTTCTTTCTGTGTTTTTTTTTTTAGTCCTCGTGATTCGAATCCAGAATACACCTCTATCAATAGTGATGATATATATACAATGGCCAAGCAATTAGCTATTTTATCTATCAAACTTTGAAGATGAGTTTTCTTTATACGTTACATATTATGAACAAATAATCTTTAAAGTTACGCCTCTATAATAAACAAATCCAGGCCAAGTCGTGCGATGACAAACTTCTAGACTGCCAGAGATCTTCGAAGTCGAAATAATTTGGAAATTGATGGGGCTGCAAAATACTTTCAACATCCTAATAAGGTTTGTATCTCTTGTGCTCCTTCTTATTAAGAGAAGAGTGTTTGGATTTCGACTTCTTCTTCTTCCTCTTTTGTTTCTTGTCTCGAGTTCCATCATTGGCAGTTTCTGTCTCAATTGCATTTAAGCCTGGACCATCCTGCTCCATTACAGATGAGGGATCTATTTCTCCTGCGGAGAAAAATTCCTCTGGTGAGTCTCTCAGAGCCGTAGAAGGTTTCCAAACTCTTACATAATTATCTTCTCCACCAGTTAGTACAACACCACGATAAACCAATGCATCTCTGACAACTTCGTCACCATGTGCTCCCGGGAAAATACAGGCTTCGGAGGATGAAAAATCGAAGTTTTCAATCACAGGATCAAACATGTGTAGTTTTAACTCTTGCTTGGAGTTAGAACCGCAAAATACATATCCTGGTGCACATATATTAACAACATATTCACAGTCCCACGACTTACGAATATCACCAAACACGGTGGGTAAAGGTTCCACAAATTCCTCAGTCTGGACGTCGTTTAGTTGGTGAATAGCAAATGTCTCCATATGCGATAACGTATAGATTCTATCAGAAGATAAGAAGTTCGCTGAATGGATAGATGAAAAATTTATGACTTGTTGTAATGCATCATCCTCCTCAGGAATTTTAAGATCGTACAGATTGACATACCCGTCCGTTGATCCACTCATCAGTAAATCCCGATTCGTAGGATGAAATCGAATTTCTGTGATATCATCGTTATGCGAGTCAATAAATGAACGTAGAGGTTGATACAGTTTTCTTAAATCCCATAATATCAACTCTGCGTCTACACCACTCAACTCTGTCCCTGCAGCTATTAACCCGTTCTTGCTGTTTAGGGAGAGAAACGGTAGATCACGGCCGTTTTTCAAAACTTCAACAGGATTTGATCTATGATCAAACGTTCTCATATCCCACACCTTGACTAGTGAATCATTTGAACAAGTTCCTAGGAGATTTTCATCGATTTTGCAAATCCGATTAATTGATTTCTGATGGGCTTTCAGCTTGACAGAGGAATTTAACGACAGATCTGGATCTAACAAATTAAGATCTCCATTTGAACTAGAGGTGACTATACCATATTTATCAAGCGCACAAAGACCAAGAACCCAATCATTACAATTGAATGATCCTACAGGATCCACTTTCATATTATTGAGGCCGAACAGTTGAAGAGAAGTTCAAATATCTACCACTTGTTCAATTTTCCCTAATGTTCATATTCACATTTCTTTCAAGATAAAAATTAGTTTTTATATAGGTCTCCACAATGTGCAAAGATGTACATCCCTAAAATTTTTTTATTCTTCAAGATAAGTTTAAGAAGGGTATTTGAGATAATCAGTTTATGGGGCGGATGAAAAAACAACGAAGCATCACAAGAACTAGAGGTAGATCTTGATCCAACTGTTCTATATATGTGATTACCGCGTGGAATTTCTGTATCTGGTGAAAGAAAATGAGTAGTATCAATAAATCTGGCACGCGTTTCACGCCGAAACTGACCCAAAGAAACAAACCCAAACCAGTGGTCTTAAACAAAAATGGTTCACTGCCGACGCCAGCTTCAACACAGGTGAGTGTGTCCGAGGAAACAACTCAGTTATTGAATTCAAACAAGCCTTTGGATACTTCAGCCATTGTATCTCAAGAACCAGCTAAGCAAATAAAAAATGTTGCGGATATTGAGGCCAGCAACACTGCTGATCAACAAACCAAGAATGAAAATTATAGTGAGGAACCACTGGAATATGGCAATAACGACAACAACGATGTCATAAACGAAGAGCTGGTTTCTACCTTGAATGATTCAAGATCAATGCTCACAAATCCTGCTAGAAAACAGTCTATTGCAGCTTCAATCTCTAGCAGAAGACCGTCTGTTAACTCCATTTCAGGCGAGTCTCTACCACATAGAAGAATGTCTGCGACTTTTCGTAAATCTCAAGAAGCTGTTACTGAAAGGAGGTTATCGTCATTGGCAACAGGAGGTGCGGGTTCATCTTCATCGATGATATCTGTTGGTAAAGGAATCAGAGGTAGACAAGGAAGTGTCACGGTAGCTCCTCCTTTATTTGGGGTGGATAGACGTTCATCTATTTCTGGACAGAGTGAGACTTTAGGAACTGAATCAGAGCCGCAGCCTATAAGAATTGGAATTCCGGATTCATTACAGCCATCTAAACGTAGACGAAGTTCTGCTGTTGCAAAACCAGCTCTTAAAAAAAGGGCATCCATGTCAGCCCGTAAACCGAAAATAACTCCATCGTCAAGTGAAAATGATGAGTCCTCGAGGTCTCGTTCCATATCCGTTCCTGTGGTAGAAAGCGGTTTAGCTACTGTTCAAGCCGCTGGTGAAGAATCTGTTGATCCATTGGCTAAACCACTCGACAGATCTGGGACACAATATAACTTAACCATCTCAAACCTAGACCAAAAATCAGATACCATTAGTGAGCAAACCTTAACTAAAGCTGAGCGCTCGAAGCAAGTTAAATTTATCATTGATCCAAACAATCAACTTCTTACAAAGGTGTCCATTGAAGATTACCGTAAATTGGAGAGTCTTACTGACTCATTCGTCATAGATGGAATTAAGGCAGCAAGCAAGGTGAAAAATACTGATGATGCTGATCTGTTAGAAAAATTCATAATTAATGATAACACTGTCACACTAGAAGAGTTATGCAAACCAATCATACCGTTTGGAAAGGTTTCAAGGAATTTTGAGATGGCCACAGAGGGAGATAAAAAAAGGCTACAACAACGTGAGCAAAGATGTAAAAGAAGGAAACTAGCCAGGGAGATGAGGGTACCACTGAGTCAGTTAGAAGGTGAGGAAGATGAAAGACTTCAGAAGGAACGTTTACAACAAGTTAAGAAAATCTTAGAATCTGGAGGTAATTCAACGCGTAGAAATAAGAGACAACCTAAACTGCAATTAGATGAGAATCAACGAATGATTTTGGACCCGGAGTCTACTGTGGTTGATAGACACAACAGTGAGGCAGATACTCAGAGAGAAGTGGTCGATGAAAATCCTTACTTGAATCTTATCACCTCTGGATCCTATTCGAAGAAGAAGTATGTCGATAAATGGACCCCTGAAGAGACTGCAGAGTTTTATCAGGCATTATCGACATGGGGGACAGATTTTGGTCTGATTGCACAGTTGTTTCCATATCGTACCAGAAGACAGGTTAAATCGAAGTTTGCCTCAGAAGAACGTCGAAACCCCCATTTTGTGGAGTTGGCTCTTTTACGTAAGCTACCTGTTGACATCACCGAATATGCCACCAAGACTGGAAAGGAGTTCAAGACATTGGATGAATATGAACAAGAAATGAAGGCACTAAGAGATAAACATGAGAAGGAGGTTCGTGAGATGAAGGCATCTAAGGAGAAGGCCAGATTAGAGGATCTGAATTCTGGTGCTGAGTTGGCTTCGGGCAATTCAAGAATAAGTTCCAGATCCAGACGTCAACGGATCTTAGATTTCAGAAAGAATGAGGAAGTTGTAGGGGTAATTGATAATTCTAAAAGATAATGGATAGAAATAAGGATTACTATATAAAAAACAAGAGTCCTGTTTACTTTGACTTGGTATTTTAATTCCGTAATAGTAAATCGAAGGAGCGCCGAATCAATAATTTTATCATAAACCAAACTGGGAAGGTCAGAAAAAAAATTAATCTGAGACATATTCAAACACAAGGCGTAGTTTTGTTTCAGGAGTGTTGAAACGAATAATAATAATATATATTGTCAGTGTTAAAACTTGAACAGATACAGACGAAAAGATTGGAAGATATATTCAGTGGAAGGGGTTGCTTGATTATAATATCGTTGCTGACATAGGTAATTATAGGTCAGTTGCTAGATCAAGTCAAGATCCCACAGAGTTCTTAAGTTCCGCCCATGAGGAAAGATTACGTTTTGGAGATAAAGACGTCAGCATCGACATATCCCGATATAATATACCAAGATGATTCCAAGCTATCAGAGTTGACCTCTGTAGATAGTAACAAATGCGAGAAGTATATCAAATTTACAGTTAGACAATCATCATCCAAGTTATCAATAATAATCATTCTCCTCAGACTGTTCGCACTATTCATAATCACATATGGATTATACTCTTGTTTCATCAAACTCGAAAAGTACCTTATCACAAAGTTCGTACTAGGTCCAGTTACTGGATTTCTAGTTAGACCTGTTTTAATTGCAGATCAACAGCTCCCAATCACACCTTTGCAACTGATTCATTTGGTTTATTTTCTTTTTAGTTATCAGATTTCGAATATTCTACATGGAAATATCAATACAGAAATTGAAGAGTCAGTAATAATAATTCCAAATCTTGGAATACAGAGTGAATCAGTTGTGTCAAAGCATGGTATCGCACATCTAGCAAATACATTGCAGCTCGCCCTTTTCGGCAGAGAAAAGGAAAATGGAGCTGATGAAGTGTCCAAAAAGGTTTCTAATAAACAATTTATCCCCATGGAAGCAATCAAAGATATTGTAATAGTTGAAGGATTCAAGAACTTTCAGGTCTTATTCTACTTGAGTCTGATAGTCAATGATACATCTATGAACAATGTGGCAACGTCAGTCAAAACAGTTACTGCTTCAACTAATAAGAATTATAATACTACTCCAAAGTCTTCTCAGCCTTCTTCTTCTCCAGAATCAGTAGGAGCAGGAGAAAACCTGAAAATGATTGTGTTGTTCCCTATGCTTCTCCCTAGAAAAAAGCTGCTAGAGACCGTTTGGAAGAGATGTAAAAAACACGTTTTCTAAATTAATGAAGACCTAATATCACGTTTATACTTTTTGCATATAATAAAAGCCCTGAATAGTCTATTAAATATCACCACTATACCATTAATGTTCACGATAAGGTATAGTGGATTAGTTTATTTATCCAGGGTGCCTTATCTGGAGTGATTACGTAATGGATGTTCGTATTTTACTCAAAAACCAGCCATTCTTTTTCAGAAGGGGACTTTGTATATATAAGGGGTAAAAGGACTTGGATTTAATGGTCTTTGGTCTCCTTTGAAATTTCAGTTCATTTTCAAGTTGTATTCTGTCTACATTTTGACATCTATAATGGATGTATAAAGGCAAACCAAATCAATCTTGCAACTAACATTAATATGGAAAATAATAGATCTCTTATATCTCTTAATTGTGAGTCAAATATGTCGAATTAACAAAAGTCTACATCTTTACACTTCAAATTGTGTCTTGAGACAGCTACTGCGACGGGTAACGAAAGATGTGAGGTAAGATTCCCTTCCCCAAGCGATGCAGTGATTCTTGATACGGTAGACCCTGAAGACCAGGGTAGCGCTGGCAACAACTCGGCAGCCACAGCATGAGAGCGCTCTTTTGTATGTTGCTTAGATCAGACGGGTCTCGCCCTGTTTACCTTAATCTGTTTGATTGCCAGTTTTGGAAGTGAAAAATCTCTGAATATCAGTGTTTGGCACTGAAAGAGGTGTGAATGCACAAAGGTAGTGTCGTCATGAAACGCGAAAGAATAAGGTTTTTTGTTTAAATACAGCAACACAATATCCTTATTGTCCGAAAATTTTGCTTTTGTTAACCACATTGTGGAACTATTGGGATGAGCTCACTAAGAAGCACAAACTCGGCCAAAAGTAAATATAAGAATGAGAGAAGTAAAAATTTTGAATGCATAGTCTATTGTTGCTCGTTTCTCAATTGGGATTTCTTCAATGTTTACATGTGTGTGTGGTGCGCAAAATCAAACTCTTCAAGGCATTTGGCCAATTGTTTGAGAATGAAGGATTGGATTGCAAATTTGGTCCGTGTCTGCAGTTTGGGAACTCAGTGGGATCCTGCTCTCTCGGATAACCTTCTATTCTTCTTTAAAAACACCTGGAAAGAACGACGTTTTGCTGTATTGGATCATTTGAACCACGTAAGAAACCAGTTCAAACTCTGTGTTAAGAATTACAGCCAACTTATAGTCGTTCCTTTATTTGTTTTCCATAAAACGGCCTAATTTCTGTACACAGTACCAGTCACTCTTTACAACGTTTCTATAAACCGTTAACTCATTGAAATTCAATATGTTATTCAAGAATATCGTCAAGGCTTTGGCTGCCACAGCCATGGTCTCTTCAGCAGTTGCTCATCCAGTTGCTCACTTACACCATCAACATGCAAAGAGAGATGTTGTTGTCGTCACTGAGACCGTTGTCGTTGTTGTTGGTGGTAACTCTGACCAATCTAGTACTCTCGAGTACGTTCACGCTGAACCAACCTCAACCGCTTCAACCACCTCTGCTGTCCAGGCTCAAGTTGTTCCAACTGCTACAACTGAGTACAAGCCTGAGACAACTTCATCATCATCATCTTCTTCTTCTGAGGCTGCAGCTGAAACCTCATCTTCCTCTGATGACTCCAGTTCTTTCACTGGTGGATCCAAGGGTATTACCTACTCTCCATACACCTCTAGTGGTGCTTGTAAGTCTCTATCTGAAGTCAAGTCTGACTTTGCTTCTCTAGGTGACTTCGAGGTCATCAGATTGTACGGTGTTGACTGTAACCAAGTTGAAAACGTTTTCCAAGCTAAGGCTGACAGCCAAAAGCTTTTCCTAGGTGTCTTTTACGTTGATGCCATCAGCTCTGCAATTTCTGAAATTTCTTCCGCTGTTTCCAAGTACGGATCTTGGGATGATGTCTACACCGTCTCCATTGGTAACGAGTTGGTTAACAACGGTGAGGCCACTGTTTCTCAAGTTAAGAGCTACATTGAAGAGGGAAGATCTGCTTTGACTGCTGCTGGTTACTCTGGTCCAGTTGTCTCTGTCGACACCCACGTTGCTATTATCAACAACCCAGGTTTGTGTGAACTATCTGACTACATTGCATTCAACGCCCACTCCTACTGGGACGGTACTATCTACCCTGACGGAGCTGGTGCTTGGTTGCTCTTGCAAATGCAAAGAGTTTGGTCCGCTTGTGGTGGTAACAAGAAGACTTTCTGTGCCGAGACAGGTTGGCCATCCGCCGGTCAAAACAACGGTGTTGCTGTTCCATCCAAGTCCAACCAATTGACTGCTGTGTCTTCTTTGAAGTCTAGCGTTGGTGATGATATCATTCTTTTCAACGCTTTCAATGATCTATGGAAGTCTCCAGGTCAAAACGGTGTTGAACAATGGTGGGGTATCTTCTCCAACTAAATTACTATAAGTGTTGGTAAATTCACCATTTAGAATTTGCTCCGCTAAGTCATTTATTTTCTTCTCCGTTCTTTTTCTTCATTAAACATACGTTTTACGTGATTATAGTCACTATATCTACTGTTTGATATCCCACTTTCTTGATTCCACGCAGTATGATATGTGTTCTATTATATCATTTTTATATGCTCAATTGATATGGAACTACACTCTTTTACGTGTTTTATAGGCAGTCGCTTTATTTGATGTCTAGACATTGTTTCGTATGTCTTTTCATCATACAAAAGTTCTGTATAGCAATAAAACAATATCCAAATCAACTGATTTATCTTTACTCTTTACTCGTAAAAAGACTTGATCTGAAAAATTTTCAGTACCGTACTATAGAACAGAACAGAGGGGAGACTTGTTGCAATAACCAATTTTAAAGGCCGAAGACAAAATCAGTCGCAGATAGGAATGTCTGTATTTCTATTGGAGACAGAACTGCATCGCAGAATGATTTTCCTGAACCCTGAAGTTGAAAACTAACCGAAAGGCAAGGCAGATTTACTGTGAGGTATCACCTGTCTTGCTCTTGCCGATACATTCGGTAGAACCTTATTAACCCTCAGTTTCCACACCACGTAATCTCGATGCTGGATTTTCTTTTTTGCACATATTCTGATGATGTAATGAAAAAAAAAGGAGGGAGATTATACGAAATTAATGCAAACAGGAAAAACAGAAAGGGGAAACACAAAACAAGGGTCTTGCGTTATGTGGCAAAAATACCCACTCTACTTACCATCTAAATCGGTTAATGATTAACTGGCCTAATTAGGGGCCAAGGTGTCCGCAACTAAGCCTGAATCAATTTGTTGTTTCACCTCCAAATCCTGTCTAGTTCAGGCTAGTAGGAGTTGCAGATAGAAAAAATTTGTGCATATCAAATTTCATATTGCCGTTTCTAGTAATGATCAATATTTTGCCAGATCTGGTCCTTCCCAAAAGATCGTCTTAGATCAGACAGCTAGGCAGATCTCTTTGTTATTTTTATTGATCTGTCTCGTTTACTGTCTATATCTACTTCAAACGACGAAGATCCATGATCGGTCATAAAGATTGCGCAGTGCTCGCAGAACATTATAACGTTAGTAAAGAATAGCAGATATGTGGCTGCAAATCCCAATCAATGGACTCTTGTTCCTGTACCTCTTTCACCTCCCTTTTTCTCTTCTGAAAGTCACCAATTTACAGAGGAAAGGGTAAATTGTAAATACATAAGCATGATACAGATCATAAACAGACACTTGTAAATAAATGAACCTGTGACTATTCCTCAACTTTGTTACTAAGCAAATATTCCTCGCATTCTTACACGTCCCATGATAATGATAAATTAAATCAACAGAAACGATCAGATTAACTGATCACCACTAGATAGCCTTCTCTTCGCACTGAGCACTGAGTTCTTCCTCGGGCCCTGGACTTCCTTTTTGCTCCCAAGCGTTCATACTTCCCCTCTTTTCTCTTTATCTTACCCTGTCTATCTCGCTTGATCTCTTGATATTTGGTGCACGGATGCACTTATTCGAGTAAATTTCTTTTAACAGTCGGCCGCAACCCTCTATCTTAGTAATAGCGAGAATCTCCAATAGGAACTAATGTTTAATAATATGGCTCGTCATCAGTAATGCCAATAATATACTAGTCGTCGCTGAACTCAGAGCACTATTGCAAATATGCTGGGTATGGTCTTGGGAGTCTCCTCCAGAGGAACCAGAAGGTCACTCCAACTGGCAAATTTATCACTAGTCTCCTCCCCATATTTTGTCTCTCATGTGGCATCAAAAAGATTTTATAATGTTCCCGTGATGGATGATTATGAGCTCATGATCTACAAAAGATTAAACGAAGAGTTCGAGCCTAAGAATTTAGTGGTGAGAGACATTTCTGGTGGTTGTGGATCAATGTTCTCAATCAACATAGAAAGCAAAAAGTTCAAAGGTCTTCCCATGATCAAACAACATCGATTGGTGAATGAATTTCTCAAAGACGAAATTTCAAAATGGCACGGACTACAACTGAAAACCAAAGTATCTAAGGATTAGCTCCTTCTACATTGCAAATTGTATATAACTTTTAATTTATTTCTATATATAGAATGAAAATGAAATAATACGCATTATGAAAGTCATCCATTAATGCCTTTGAGGTTTCGTTAAAGCAGAATCAGAGTTTTTTCAAAGAGAGATTATCTTACTCAATGATCTCTTCCTTCTCCTCAAGAATCTCTTCTTTGATCTCCTCAATCACCTCTTCTCTGATCTCGGTATGCTCCTCGTTCAAGTGTAGCTCGGCTAATCTCTGGTGAACAGACTTTCTCCAAGTGAACCATTCTTGCAATAGTCTCTTTCTTCTCAAAATTATATCTCTGAGTTCAGCGTTTGCTTCCATCACATCAGCTTCTTCGAACTGAGCGGCGTATTCTCTTAAGTTCTTTCTCACCCTCTTTCTGTCGTTTGAACTCAATAAGGAAGGTGGTCTTGGCCTCCACTCGAATTCTCTAAAACCGTCAATTATTTCCTCCTTCTTCAACACACCAACAAGGTCGTATATCTTATAACCGTTCTCAATCTTGTGTCTCCAAGCAGAAGACCATCCTGCAACATATCTTCCAGAAGCATCCCACTCAAGAGAGGTTAGACCCTTATATTCATGGTGGTTCAACAATTTCAAGTTAGATGTGACCTTGGACGAAGCCTCCTTATCCTTTTCACCATCGTAATCAAAGTCGTAGAAATCGACCTCACCATTGGTTCCATTGAAAGTACCAATAGCAACGAATCTACCCTTAGGAGAGAAGCGTATTTGATTTGCATGTGTCTTCGTAACAGTTTTGAATGCAATCCACTTCTTAGCAATGCTGACCTTTTTATTAGCTTTTGCATCCTCCAAATCATAAAATGTGACGATATTATCTGGGATCGCAATATTTGGGTTTGGAATATCGAGTTTGGAGATTGTGACAAATCTTTCTCCTTTTGGTTCCCACTGGAACTCGCTGACGACTTCTTTCAGCTCGATCTTTTCCACTGGAATATCTTTTTCGGCCAACTGAAGGATCTCTAGATTTGTGAACGTTGTCTTCTTAGATTTGGTATGTCTGTCAACTTTACAGCAAAGAAGTTTAGACTCATCTTGCCAGTATAATTTACAGCCAGACACTTGGAACAAGTTGACAGTTCTTAAAACTTGTCTCGATGGGATCTGGATAACTGAAACTCTAGCAGACTGGTTAGCAGTTTCTGGTGTCCAGTATGACAGAACAACTTCCGGTGGATCGTTCTTTCTTGAGGTAGCTAATTTAACACCTGATGGAGCAAATTCGAAATCCATCAAACCTTCTATCTTGAGCAACTTCTTGTCGAGCAGAGAAAACTCATCAGCTGTATCGTAAATTGCGACAGCATCTGGTCCCATTCTAGCACAATATCTATCGTCAAACGACCATTTGATAAGGGGCCATGGCATAGAGTGTTGCTTTTCTAAGTTTGGAGGTAGAGCAAACGTCTTGACAGGGTAACCAGTTTGTAAATCCCAAATAACTAGTTTGTGGCCTTCACTTTCAGAACCAAATAAACACTGGGATCTTGCAGGGTGGTCATCAGGAGGTATACTGATAGGTTCTGGGGAAAGAGTCACCAAATACTTTTCTGTAGGTGAAAAATCAATCAATCTCACACCAGGATGAACGAATCTTCTGATTCTATCAAATTTTTCACCTCCCCAGGCTTGAACACCGTTAGGGAACAATGAGAAAAGATAAGTACCCTTAGGAGAGAATTTCACAAAAGCGGAGGTCCAGTGGGCTCTTGGCTCAATAGCCTCCTCAGGTTGCAAGTTCTTTTTGTACCAAAACACACCAACAATATCATTGAAATGAAGAAGGAATTGTTCACGTCCATTTGGATCTTGCAGCCATGATTTCAAGTATCCATGGCTTTCGAATTTCTCAATCTCAGGCTCTTGGAATTCATCGGTGATTCTGTCATTCAAAGCATATTTCTCCACATCTGATAATCTGTTCACTAAAAGTCTGTGCTTCACATCCAATTTCTTACCGTTCAGTTGCTTAACTGCCTTTTCAGCTCCCGCAGCGTTTTCAAACTCCATAATTAGGTATCCCTTTGTTTTTCCATCTTCTAGAGGCATATAAACATCCACAACTTTTCCACACTGGGAAAAAAGCTTATTTAACACCTTCTTCAACATTGGAGCCTTGGCCTCTGGTGCCACTGGAGCACCATCGACGACCACATAGGTTTCCAATGAGTTGGCAGGCTCCTCCACGTGATATTTCTCCTCTAAGTCAGAGAAGTCAATTTCTGAGATATCAACAGAACTCTCATCAAACTCAACAGGTTCTGGCATATTGCTGATTGTTTCAATTACCTATAATAATCATTAATATCAACAATCAGTCTCGTGTTGTATACTCCAATTGTGAATCACATATATAAGAATCATCCTCCTTGTTTGGCAGGTGAAAATTTTGTTGAAAATTTTCAAACATTATAAAGGTCGTGCACATCTCATCAAAAATCTACATTAGATGGTGCACTGTTGTTAGGAGATTGAAAAAATCCCGTCGACCCAAGCCCCTTACAGCAGTATTCCGTCGATCGGCCTAAATACAACCCATTTATCTTGAGGCAACCGACCATCATATACAATTAAGATTATCTTCCGGATGAATGAATGTATTATGCAGGATTGGAGTCAGAAATCGAATGATATTACGACACTTATAAAATTGTGCCTTTTCTCAATCAAGCAGCGGTTAAAAATAACTGGAAGAGAAGAAAGGGACGAGTATAAAATGTCATTGGCGGTGATCAGTAGTACTGAAACGGTGTATTCTACTGTACTCGTACAACTTGACCCCTCCTTGTCCAAAGTGGTCGTATAAACAAACAAGTTTTCCTGGCTTTCTATTCTATTGGGCCACGAGTCCTACAGGTCCGATTTTGATCGGTGTATTTAAATTCCGCTCTGGGGTTAATTTCTTAAACGAAGTTCCGTCTTTCTGGTTGGGGCGATTAGATGGACACCTCGCACCTCTGGTATCCGGTGCTTTAACTTTCCATATCAGGTATGTCTGTCATCAATGGATAGTCAAACCGGATTAGGAAATTGCATTATCGTTTATCAGCCATTAACTGAATATCTCTATAGCTATGTGAGGGAAAAGCTCCTTCTATATAAGATTGCTGATAGTTCCACGTTTTTAATCCTGCTACAAGCGGAGTATTTATAACATATATCAGCTAACTCTATTTATATTTGATATATATCAGAGATCAATTCTAGTCTGTCTCGTCCTAGCAATGGAAAGATTACGTCAATTAGCTTCTCAAGCTACCGCTGCCTCTGGCTCCCCAGCAGCTCCTGCTCATCCTCTTGATCCTCTTTCTCCTGCAGAAATAAAGGCTGTCACTAATGTTGTGAAGTCATATTTTGCTGGTCGTACTCTAGCCTTCAATACTGTTACTCTTAGAGAGCCATCCAAGAAGGCCTTTTTGCAATGGAAGGAAGAAGGTGGATCAATGCCACCTAGATTAGCCTACTATGTCATCCTCGAGTCCGGTGTTCCAGGTGTCAAGGAAGGTTTGGTCGACATTGGAAGTCTCTCCGTGATTGAGACTAGATCACTTGAGCAAGTCCAACCAATTTTGACTGTTGAAGATTTATGTTCCACTGAGTCAATCATCAGATCTGATCCTGGTGTGATCGAGCAATGTGTCATTTCTGGAGTTCCAGCTAACGAAATGCACAAGATTTACTGTGACCCATGGACCATTGGTTATGATGAGAGATGGGGTGCTGGTAGAAGATTGCAACAAGCTCTTGTCTACTACAGATCAGACGAAGATGATTCTCAGTATTCCCATCCTCTAGACTTCTGTCCAATTGTTGACACTGAGGAGAAGAAGGTTATCTATATTGATATTCCAAACAGAAGAAGAAAGGTGTCTAAGCACAAGAATGCTAACTTCTATCCAAAGGATATGATTGAGAAGTATGGTTCAATGAGAACTGATGCCACTCCAATCAATGTCACTCAACCTGAAGGTGTTTCCTTCAAAATGGACGGTAATGTGATGAATTGGTCTAACTTCTCCTTCCACATTGGTTTCAACTACAGAGAAGGTATCGTCTTATCTGATATTAGTTACAATGATCATGGAAATGTCAGACCAATCTTCCACAGACTATCTTTGTCAGAAATGATTGTTCCTTATGGTTCTCCAGATTACCCACATCAAAGAAAGCACGCTTTGGATATTGGTGAATATGGTGCTGGTTACATGACCAACCCATTGGCTCTTGGTTGTGACTGTAAGGGTGTTATCCACTATTTGGATGCTCACTTTTCTGACAGAGCTGGTGATCCAATTACTATCAAGCACGCTGTCTGTATCCATGAAGAAGATGATGGTATTCTATTCAAGCACTCTGATTTCAGAGACAACTTTGCCACATCGATTGTTACTAGATCAACAAAGTTGATCATCTCACAGATTTTCACTGCTGCCAACTATGAGTACTGTCTCTACTGGGTTTTCATGCAAGATGGTGCAATCAAGCTTGACATTAAACTTACTGGTATATTGAACACCTATGTTTTGGCAGATGATGAGGAAACTGGTCCATGGGGTACAAGAGTTTATCCAAATGTTAACGCTCACAACCACCAGCACTTGTTTGCTTTGAGAATTCACCCAAGAGTTGACGGTGATGGTAACTCTGCTGGTAGAGTCGATGCCAAGTCATCTCCATATCCATTGAACTCTCCTGAGAACATGTATGGTAATGGTTTCTTAGCTGAAAAGACTACCTTCAAGACTGTTCAAGACTCTCTAACTAACTATGAGTCCGCAACTGGTAGATCATGGGATATTTTCAACCCAAATAAGAAGAATGCATACTCTGGTAAGCCACCATCTTATAAATTGGTCTCATTCCAATGTCCTCCACTTTTAGCAAAGGAAGGTTCTTTGGTCGCTAAGAGAGCACCATGGGCAAGACACAGTGTCAATGTTGTTCCTTACAAGGAAGGTAGACTATATCCATCCGGTGACCATGTTCCACAATGGTCTGGTGATGGTGTTAGAGGTATGAGAGAATGGATTGGAGATGGTACTGACAGTATTGAAAACACTGATATTTTGTTCTTCCACACCTTTGGTATCAGTCACTTCCCTGCCCCAGAAGACTTCCCATTGATGCCTGCTGAGCCTATTACTTTGATGTTGAGGCCTCGTCACTTCTTCTTGGAGAACCCAGGTCTTGATGTGGTTCCATCTCATGCCATGACTACTTCCCAGGCTAAAAAGGCCTCTAACTTGGAGGTCAAATCAGACACTGACAAGACTTCCAGACTTGCTTTCGAGAACACCTCATCAGCAGGATGTTGTACTAGATTCAGCAAGGATTGAATCAAGTCTGTTAGTTGACAATTGATCTAGTAGACAAAAGATTTTTTTTCGGATTTGTTCTTTCTTTCAACGACTACTCCATTCATGTTAATAATAAAATATTTAAATAATGTGCTTAAAAATATTAAACTTTGAGAGTAAATCTTGTATTCACATTATGTATATGCTATATGGACCAGCCACATCAATATCCACTTCCACTATTATGGACTAGTTCATCGAATTGAGAAAACAGATGCTCCATCTGGTCACTTGGCATTAGACTTGTATCATCGTCAAACTCATTAGATACTTCTTGAGCAGGTTTTGGAGGTTGTTTCCGAGTCTGCTGTGGTTTCTCCCCTTTGATATCATTACCCATGTCCATGTCAAGACCACCCATGTTCATATCCATGCCCATATCCATGCCTTCAAGATCCATATCCATATCCTCTAAACTCATATCGATATCCATCCCAATATTACCATCACCTACATCTCCACCTGCCGAATCTAAGAAATCAAGATTTAAATCATTTAATGAGTCTAGATTGTTATCAGACTTAGGATTCGAGCTCTTGGCATTGTTCGAAGTAGCTATTCCATCAAACATATCAGGAATCATGTTATTGGAGTTGTTGTTATTACTGTTGTTGTTGTTTGTACTGCTGTTGTTGCTATTGTTGTTATTAGTACTATTATTGTTGCCAGACTTAGTTGGATTAGTAGTTTCGGATTGAGAATAGGTGGCAGTGGTAGCAGGAATATTAGTTTCTTCGTTGAAGTTAAGGAAATCCTCCGAAAGATCGTTGTTTTGTACTCCCGTCAAATTAGACGTCCACCTATCAGCAGTGTCACCAGGTTGATCAAAGTTAAAGTTTTCCAGATCTAAATCCATCACCAAATCATCAGCATTTGTATTGAAAGGTTGAAGATTTTCAGTATGTTTTGAGGCGGCTTCTTGAGCAGCTCGTTGTTGTTTATTTTTCTGTTCCAGGTCAGCCTGCTGCTTTTTAAGTAACTCAGCCTGTCTCATTTCCATCTCTTTCTTCTTTTTTAGTGCCTCTTCCTCTATCTTCTTTTTGAGTTTTGTCTCTTCCTCCAGTTTTATTCTTTGCTCTTCCTCCTTTTTGAACTTGACCTTGAGATAATATAACACATACTCAGTATCCTTCAACTCAAGATTGAAATCATCAAGCACCTGATTATATTTCTCAAAGTCTTTCTTCAGATTGTCGGTCAAAGATCTGAGCAATGAGTCGTTATTGTGGGGAGTGACGGTAGCTGTGGCATTGGAGCTCAGCTTGTAGCTTAATTTATCCAAAATGGTTGCCGAAGTTATGAATATGTTGTTTGCCGAATCACGTAAAAGATTATTCATTCTGCTATTTCACCAAGTTGCACTAATGCTGGCCACTATTATTACCCAAGACACCAGTACAATAAAACAATTTTGAAACCCAAGACCTCTATCTCAACCGAAAATATTCAAAAGTCTACAAAGGAATAATTAAATGGAAATCGAGCCTCAGTCTGTATCGACGCTAGTTAGATTCTTTTCGCGTCGGTCGGTGGAAAACATATAACTCATGCACAGTGCGCGTATTTTACACCATTCACCAACCAATCATGATTGTTCTGCATTTTTGGACTGAGAAGGCCAGAAGTTCCGGTGGCAGCTGAAAAAATATTGGTGGAGAGCGATTTTGAGGTAACGAATAAGTGTTAACAAAAGAGTTTTTGAAAAGGTGTTTATGTTCTCAAATTGAAAGGTTTATAGATACTTCGAGATAGGCTTCCATAAAGCTAGCATACATCCAGATCATTTATCAAAAATGTTCAGACAATCATTGAGATCATTGGCCAGAGTTGGCAGAATTGGCAGAATTAGCGGTGTTAGAACTTACGCTGAGGCCTCTAACCCAGACGTTTTGAAGCTTTCATTGGCTGCACCACATCAGGTATGTAACAATCAAGTTAGAAAAGAATAACAAAACACAAGTATTGTCATTACCATGTCAATAGGCGTCTGAATTGAGTGGGTTATGTGCAATTGTTTCAACAGACTTCCAAAATAAGATGTTCGTTCGCTTTATTGCAAGGATCAACAAATAGACCATTTCCTCCCGAATCTTGTCAAAACTTTTGTTATCTTTTGAATCAATCATTAGCATGAGTGTCCCATATACTAACATAATGTGATGTGCTCACCACAAAATTATAGGCATTCTTTTCCAACAAGGAAGTGTATGTATACAACAATCCGATATCTTCTTCAACTTTTTAAAGCTGTTACTAACAACTCAATTTTTTGTTTTAGCACTCAAGTGAACCTCCCAGCTACCTCTGGTGAAATGGGTGTTTTGGCTAACCACGTCCCAGCTGTTGAGCAATTGTCCCCAGGTGTCGTTGAGGTGATTGAAACCTCTGGTACTTCTATCAAATACTTTGTTTCCGGTGGTTTTGCTACCATCTTACCAGGTTCTAAAATAAACATCTCCACTGTTGAGGCTTACCCATTGGACTCATTCTCCCCTGAGGCTATCAAGTCTCTTTTGACCGAGGCCCAAAAGAACGCATCTTCTGCTGATGAGGCTGTTGCAGCTGAAGCTGCTATTGAGATCGAGGTTCTCGAAGCTTTACAGGCAGCTGTCCACTAATCGTTATAGCGGAGGAGTATATTGAATGTGAATGAATTTGGATCGTTTTCCAAAAAAACAAATCGATAGATAAATTTATTACTACCATATGTTTTTGTAGTTTTCCTTACCCATTACAATGTTTATGATATGTTCTTTGAAAGAATATGTAATTAGAATCGCACACACCATCATGTTGATGCACATGGTTCTCTGTTCTATGATGAATCCGTAAAGACCTGAAAAATATAGCATCAGTACTATTTCAAGGGGTCGGTTCATCATTGCCGGAAATTGTAGCTATTTGTACACAAGATACGTAAAAAGTTAGGTGCCTATCATTTACGTATACAATGAACTGGAAAATGACAGTTGTCAATATTAAGAATACACAGATACAAAACAAATACACTTGAATAGTTTTTCAACCAGACCAATATCTATACAGTTGAGGAGACTCATAACTCACAGGTTTCAAAAGATCATCCTCGTTCACGTATCCTTCCTCATCCTTGGCTTCAAAACCCAACACATTTAAAGACTTCTTAGGAGGTTTCATGATCAGTTCTCTGGAATCTAAAATTAACTTCTTCGCATTCTCTATATCTTGAGAGAACACCTCCAAATTCACAGTTGGAGGTTTGGTATCGCCACCGGAAGTGGTAGTATCATTCGGCTTGGTAGCTTCTGAGATATCAGCTTCGGTCTTACCAGATTGTTCCACGGTTTTCTTTTCTTGAGAATCTTTGTCAATCTCACTTGTGCCGCTTGGAACCTTATCACCATCAACCCCATCTTCACCTTCATCTTCTCCCTTATCATCTTCCGAATTCACTTTCTGATCAGAGATGCCGCTTGTTAAACCTTCGGATCGCTCATTTGTAACACTCTCAGAGCCACCATTGAGCCTTTCTTGAAGTAACTCAATCGCTTGCAGTAGCTTGGAAGTCACGGCATTAGAAGTTTTAAATAATGAAAGACGATCCAAAAACAGCTCATCGTTCTTGGTTATCAATTGTTTTCTCTGATACTCGAACTCTTTTTCCAAGCTAGTAAGTTTACCCAACTTTAAATCGACAATCTTCAACTGATTATTGATGATGTTTGTCAGGGACTTGTTCATTTCCCTTTCTTCATAAGTAGCAAACACGTGCGATCTTGCGCCTACAATACCAAATGAAGTGATAGCAGCATCCTTGACATCTTCAAGAGCATCTGTTCTTTCTTCGGAAGTTTCCTCTGGAGCGGATTTTCCTTCGTTCAATTTCTGTTCCAGCTTTTCATCCATTACTTTAATGGCACGCCTTGATGCAGCAACAGCTACATCTGAATCAACAAGAGTAGCCAAAAATGCCAAAGTTGACATTATAGGATTATCATTAGATGAAAAGGATAAATTTGGTAGGTACTTTAAAGGACCCAAGAGTTGCTTATTTTCATCCAGGAAATTATCCTCAATAGGTAGCTGCAAAAATCTGATGATGCACTGCTCCGGAGTTTTATCACCCACATGATTCGCAATCTTGTACCAGTCATTTGGAAAGTCCCGCACACCTTGAATCAACTTTTCAAGGGAAGCTTCCGACCACCCTTTGTTGATATCAGGTTTTATTATCTTTCTTCTCTTTCCTGAAGGCTCTCCATTGCTATTAGGGGCAATTCCATTTTCGTTATCTTTCAACAGCTCCTTAACTCTTGATAAATCAGGTAATTCAATGGGAGGTCTGTAACTCTCGAATGGAAACATTCCTCTTGGTGTGTCGTAGTCGATAGTGAAGTCTCCAGTATATGGCGGTTCTATAGGAACAGGTCTGGTTTCAGGATCCACTTGATAATTTATGATACCCCACTTTTCTAAAAATTTATGAACCCTAAGCAAGGTACCAGCATCTCCAACTAAGTTACGTCTTACAGCAGTGAATGAAAGGTACTCATTAGGATTGAGCCTGTAGGCATTGACCATGAAATTTCTGTATTTGGCATAGATCTGAGGCGTTTTGCTTTTGTTGTACCCATTGAAAAATTCTGGGAGTGATTCCTTTTCAATTTTGTGTACTTTTTTCATGTTGAACCAAGATGAATAGGAGGGTAAAACAATAGTGTGTGTTTGTCTTTCTAACGATGACAATGGTATCGTAGGTTCTGCTTGCGACTTCTGTTGGTAGTCAGTTGAGAACTCATCAGAAACTGTTTGTTGTGCTGCAGATGTAAATGAAGATGAGTTAGATTGCTCATGAGATTTGACTGATAACTCACTAGACGGTTCCCCAGCACCATCTGTATTCTTATCAAGCACATGAGTGGAAACAGGTGTTCCAGAACGCGACTTCTTTGAACTAGAGTCTTTGTCGTTAGCCCCTGAGGCCTTTTCCAGATTCTCTAGATCTGGTAATTCTGGACTAGGAGCATCTTCCATTTTAACGTCATTTGTAGGTTCTTCATCAGAGCTTTCAGCATCTAAAGCGTTTTGGTCAAAGTCACCATCTTTTGGATCATCTTTGTCTATTTCCATCTGTTCAGTATCCGCAAATGCTGGATCCTTATCTTTTTCCTCCGCAGCTAATGGTTCAGCTTCTGTGCTGGCATCTTTGCCGGCAATTGTTTCGATTGTTTCATGAGCTGTATCGGCATGCACATCTCCTGATGAATGTAGCTCTTTATGCGTGTCTCCAGCGCTGTTTTCGTCATTCAGTGCATCATTGACATTCTCGTCTTGAAATTGATCCTGTTGCGACTTAGTATTCGCAACATCCTCATCCTTCGAATCCTCAGTATTAACTTTTTCCACTTCTGGTAGACTATGAGCATGATCCAGCTCATCCTCCAACCCTTCGGGTCTCTTTTCTTCACCACCCAGAGGACCTCGATTAATGTTGTTGTCTGCAGACCCAGATTCTTGGTTCTCCTGGTTTTCCAAATTTTCACCATCGTTATCTGCAACAGCAGAATCTTCCGCAGGTGGGCCATCATTGATTTCATTGGCTAATCCATCTGCTTCAAGATTATTTTCTCCTTCCTTCTCTTGAAGTCCAAGCTCGACTCTCTGGGATATGTCAGTTTCAGCATCTGGAGCGGCCTCAGTAAAAGCAGCCTCCGATTCCTCGATTATTGAGCTTGGTGATTCCATTTCAGGGCCTTCTTCTTCTTCTTCTTCTTCTTCTTCTTCTTCTTCTTCTTCTTCTTTTGCTTCATCTACTTCATCCTCCTGTTTTTGCTCATTTGATGCGGCATTGCTCTCGTTGAAGTCTTCTTTCTCTTGTTGTGTCTGTTGTTCCACCTGCCCTGTATCTTCATTATTCTCCATCTTGAGGCTATTCTCTAGCTGTATAACTAGTCTCAATCACAGATATTCTGTACACTTTCCGCTTATAACAATGTTTAACAACTTGAGACGTATAGAATGCGCTATCACGCTCTCAAGCGGAAGTAACCTCTATACTATAACAGTTTTGTTCTTTTGTATTTATTTCGTGGTGCTTGTTTTTTCCGCTTCCCAATTTTTCTACTTTCGACGTTGTCGACAACAAAATTTTGTGTCGACTCTGTCGACACCACTTTTTGTCAGCGCTTTCACTAACGCATATTGAACTTAAATCGGTTTTTTCTGGCAAGGTATTGCTATCATTAACCACTAGTATTATCTCTCGTACCTTATATACTAGATTGGAGTTAATCTTAACATAGTATTTTCAAATACAGTGGAAATATTTCTCTCGCTAATTTCGTCCTCTGAATAGAATGATAGGAAAAATAGGTTCGGGAATCTTGAATCTGGCTAAGGTCACAGCTACCTCCACTATCGCTTTTGGATTAGGTTTTGCTGCCTTTGGAAGAGTCTGGCCAGAAACCTCAGAACAGGACTTGCAAGAAAAGAGAATACACTCGGTTGAATTGTTAGAGAGCATACATGAAAACAGTCTGTTCAAACAACTGGCGAAAGATAAATCATATGAATTGTTGACAGCCTCTCAGCTCATCCCAGAGGCCCATAGGGTCAACCACGTTATGCAAGGTCTGTTAAACTCACCAAAACATTTGGCAGTTGATCCCATTGTGTTCATAAACAAGGATGAAGGTAAATTATATACATTCACTCATCTAGGGTCGAATTTGGTTGGAACTGATAATAAAGTCCATAATGGCGTTATATCGACCCTAATAGACGAAGGCCTTTGCTTCTGTGGGTTCCCTAAACTTCCATCCAAGAGGGGGGTCACTGCGCAATTGAAGATAAACTTTGAAAATAAAGCTCCTCCAAACACGAACATTGTTCTTGTAGCTGATGTCGCAGAGGTCAAGGGCAGGAAATGTGTTATCAAAGGGTATGTGGAGACACTTCCAACAAATAAGGAAAAGTCAATTCGGGTTGCAAATGCAACATGCGTTTTAGTGGAACCCAAGTGGTTCAAATACTTGAACTGGGTTCCACTATTCAAATGATAATATATTGGGAGAAACGAGACTTGTCTCCAGGACACAAACTAAGATTTTAAAGAGGTAATTTTATTGTTTTGAATTGTTTTGTTATTTCATTAAAAACTGTCTACATTACCGAAATACTCGAAATGATGTTTTACGAAGAATACTATGTTACATGTAAATAAGGATGATCGCATCGTAAATTAGTTGGAGTCAATAGAATGTCACTTTTTGCCCAACATACTGTATCGCATAAAATGATTATGGTCGATGGATACGACAGTATCCAGCAGTCTCTCTTATCAATAGGAACAAAAAGATATCAACTTCTTTTCAAAAATATATGGTATTCATATTAGAGCCCGGCGGGACTCGAACCCGCAACCATGCACCTCCGGAAGATGACGTGCTAACCATTGCACCACGGGCCCAAAATCAGCGCATTTATTGACTGCATCTGTGCTATGTATGTTTTTGTACTACGAATTCTAAATAGGAGACCTCAGATGAATTCTTGATTCTACGATATAGTAGAGTTTATCCTATATAAAAGCTGCAGAAATGGATATTATATTCTTGAGGAGATACACATTTTGAAATAATTACTCTAACCTGATATTACAGCAGTTTTTACCACCTCTCTCCCCTCTCTCAAAATATGATTACGTGAGGTTTTCGACTTGTATTCAAACCTACCATCACTTGCCTTCATCTCAATATAACAATCATTCTTGTGATTATATATGGTGCTATGTAAAGTAGTTCATCGACAGTAACTCCAAATCATCAAAGGGACTCAAACATCTACAGCCTTACATCGTGGAGTGGAGAAAACGAGGAGACGAAACATATCGAAACCGAACCGAACAAAGAGAAAAATTTCACAGAAATCTCGTCATTGATCGAATATCCTTCTTCCTGGATAACTAGAAACTAGTTTCTCTCTTTTTTAGACCTCATACTATAAACAGGTTGTTGATAAATTTGAGAGGCCTACTTTCAAACATCTGAATAAATCAAAAAATCAAACTTCGAAAAGTAATACAACATGTCATCAATCATTAGAACGCAACTTCAGACAATAAAACATCAAGTCAATTCATCGGCACTGATGTCCTCACAAATAGCCTTAAGACAATTCACAAATGTGAGGGCACTGTCATCCTGTTCTCAATTGAATGAACAAGGCAAAAATGCTGGTGGATCCTCAAACAAAAGCTCGTCAAAAAAATCAGGCAGTTCTTTCATCAATACATTTACCAGAGGTTCCAAATTTCTTATATCCTCTGCAATTGTTCTAGGAGCCCTTGGAGTGACTTCAGTGTCATTGTATCTGATATTTGATGAGCTTTTTTCTCCCTCCGGAGAAACTTCTACTTTTAATAGAGTAGTCTCTATGATCGAAAAGAACGAACAAGCCCTAAAGCTCCTGGGATATTCTGAAGATGAAATTCAAGGTGGTAAGAAGATTAGATTAAAGGCCTACGGGGAAGTTCCGGGGGATAGATGGACGAGAAATAGGCCAATCCAGGCTACGAAATTCACAGCCAAAGATAATCAAGAACATCTGTTAATGAGATTCTTTGTTGAGAGTGATTACAAGATCGGAGTTGTTCAGTTGGAAGCAATTGAAGAGAATTTTATTGAGCAAAAGTTGATATACGTTTCAATGGACGTGGAGGGTCAGAAAAGGTTTTACCTAGTGGGGTCTCCCAAAGTCACTCCAATTCAAAAGAAAATGAATATTTTAGGATCAAATGACGGTGGATTCCTGGGTGTCAAATGGGGACCAAAAAAGGACTAAAAAATTAACTATAATTTCATTCTCTATATTCATCACAAAAGGAAAACTCCAGGGAAAATACTAATGAAAACACTCATGAATATGCAAATTTGTACATAAAAAGAATTTGGCTTGAGTTTGTTACTAGAACTTTTAGCTACTTCATTATCCAAATCCTCATCAACCTTGTCTTTCTCAAGGTCCGAGTATGTAACCAACTTTCTAGACCTACCCATAAGAAATCTGGTCCAATCATCTTGAATCTCCTGGCGACAAGATTTACCATGATAATCGTAGAGCATTTGATAATCTTCAATAGAGTAGTTGAGTGCCATCACTTTCCCTAAACCGCCTGCGTGACAATATTTCGACTGGTTCCCATGAAAGGAGTAGTACAGATTTAGGGCAATTGAATGTCGCTGGATGTTATTACAACTTGCGAATATCCCGTATCTTCCATTAACAACGTCATTTTCTATGGAACCACAATAAACTGTCTCGCATAGTTGATTCAAATGGTTGAAGATTTTAGATGTCAAACTGGGGTTCACAATGCATTTCAAAACAGACATAATACAGTCACATCTACTTGCACGAGGGGTGTGGGGAAGGAAGTCGGTGTTGATGGTGAAATTGGAAGGACAGTGAGAGATGTTCAGTTTTGCTAACTCGATGTTCCCGTTCGAGCTGTAGAAGTCTAGAGGATATTTGATGTCGCACTGAAGATACTTTTTTAATGTTGTATTGAGAGGCATGGATGGGGAGAATTGCAGTCCTACTGGGATCTGTCTCATTCTATTTCTGATTAAATACTTTTTGATGTCTCTCACTGCAGCCTTGGAAAAGGGCAGATTCTGGATTCGAGGGTCGGACTCAATAACGTAACCCACAAGATTGTTGTAAAAATGGGAGTTATCAATGACTGTAGTGAAGTTTTCGTATCCGTCAATATCCCATTGTTGATTTTCTACGGCACCCAGACTTATCAGGAAATATCCCCGCTGCTGGGCCTCGAGCTGTTTCCTTGTTAGATCTAGAACAGTGTTTGGGTCCAATATTGGTAGCTGTTCTGGCGGCTCATATACTGAGCCATTATTTGAAAATACCAATGAGCTGTCCTGGATTTTGAGAATAGGTCTCACCACCTGATCATTATGGTCGTTTATAAGGGGCTCAAGCAAATTAGGCCAAAACGACAACATGTCGGCGCATGTACACTTGGCGGTCCATACAAGCACCAGCACTATCACAGTTAATGTATCCATAGAGTCCGATGCCACGGCCTATTACCGCTGGTCTTATGACCACTATTCATCAATTATTAGTCCAGCTGTGAGGCAGGAGCAAAAGAAGGGAAGATACAACTCTCGAGAGTTTCTCCCTTATTTTAATTTTTTCCTAAACACAAGGGATTAAAAAAAGGAACACAAAAAATAAAAAGACCGCTGCCCATCTAAGGTTGGTCTTCATCATTCTATAAGAGGCCAAGTCTCTTGAGGAGAGCAAAAATATACTTCATGTTGAAGCCACGGTTAAAGAAATACAAAAAGCCAATGTAGACGTTTTTACGGACAAACTTCTGGAGGGAATGGACAACACCCAGAGGATGTTCGTCAGGAGATAAAAGGGCAACAGGATCATCTGTGATAAGTCCCTGTAAAAGGGTTTTTCTGGCTCCTGTACCGGTAGTCTTCGAAGCAGACCCCTCCGTGTCGTCTAACTTCAACAGACGAACAGCATCTCTTAGTTCCTGCTTGTTATTGACTGTCCAGAACCAAACACTCAAATTCTCTTTCTTACAGAAGTCCACAGTTGCTTTGATCTTGTATGGAATATCAAGAGTAAACGAAATAACTGAAATAGAATCCAATCTTCCGTTAAATTCTGTCTTCACTTTCTCTACAATAGACTTGGAAATGTCAATGTCAAAAGAAATGTTCAACAGCTCGAACCGTGTGAGACGTGAATCGTAATAAGAAGCGTCCCAGATTCCATAGATTATCTTGTCGTTCCAGTAATCCAAACTTGGTCCAACTTGTCCTAGCAACTCCAAAACAAGATCTGCAATTTTCTTAGGGTTATTGTCCCTCTTGATATCTAGCATGAGTCTAACGACAGATTGCTTGTTTTTCTTGCGCTCTTCATTGACCTCAACAGTCCATTCCAATAGCTCCTTAAAGAGAGGCATAGGAAGATGTGGATCTTGAAGAGTTCTGAGTTCTTGTAGGGTGGGAAAGTACGGGCTCTTAGTCACTTCAAGGTCTTTTCCAAAGACCCGCAAAGTGTCTGTATCATGGGTAAGAACAACTTGATCGTCTGTTGAGATATGTAGATCTGTTTCTATCACAGAGCAACCATTTTTTACGGCTTCTTTGTATGCCAACATGGTGTTTTCTGGGTACTTACCCTTGAATCCCCTGTGACCTGCTAAAACGATATCTGATGACTGCGACATGTTGATGACGGTTTCTATAAATACACCTATTTTTCTTCAAATAGGGACAATCCGCCAAATCACTTGCTTTTTATAGAGTATGTTAAGAATAACTTCCTGGATCCCTTTTGTATCTATGTACTTGCTTTAGGCAACATTCAAACACATAAAAGCCAGAACAAATTGCGATATTAATCTGCTTTTGATTTTTTTTTCAAACCTGTTCGCTTACATGCAATTTCATGGGGTAAATCTATGGGCGGGAACACGTTCCTCGTTATAATTTTTCACCACTCACACCCACAGCATTCGCTTCATCATGAGCAGTCATTTTCTGGATAGATTGATTCAACTACTTCACTTTTTAGTTGACTTTCTAGAGAACTGAACGTGTTTTTGAGACCAAACCCATCAGTTATTCAGGGGGTGTAATTAAGACCAGGAGCCTTCGAAATGCGGGGTGGGGTAGGGTTCAGTCCCATTACACTAACTAACTATTGAAAAAATACCGTTAAAACGTCATCGCTGCAAAGTTGTTTTTCTCCCTTTTTACATTGTTCTTCAACCTGTTACTAGATCATAATTGCTAATGAAATTGTCTCTTTCACTTCTATCGCAAACACCCATTTGATCGCTCTTATACTGATCCATCTCCATCATTGCTCTGCCCGGTTTTCAAAAAAGTAAAAGTCTTGGCTATTTTCAGGGACTGCAGGTGCAAATCTCCAACCATTCTTCCCCGAACAATCTCTTACAATACAGGATTACACTTCAAGAGAAAATCTCGTATATGAATTGTGATGACGATATGGACAGTTATAAAAACACAAAATTAATGGTGAACTATGCAGTTGTCAGATGCAAAATATACAAAAAAAATTAGTCCTAAAGAACCTCCTCTGTCTTCAAAGGAATATTATATAATACATTCAAAAGCTTCTCACGATTGGAAATCCAGTAATCGTCATATAATAGAGGAAGCTCGTCAATAGAAGATAGAACCATATCATAATCATTTTCAGCCTCAAGGACCTTGAACAAAGTGGCAGATTTGGTGTTGTTATATTCCTTCCAGATCTGAAGATCATGACAAGCTCCAATGAAATTAGATCCACCTTTTTTGAACAGCTCAATGTCCTCTGTTGGAACATACCGGCATTGATCACTATCAACCCACAGCCGCAAATGCTTAACAAACTTATGGCCGTAAAATTCCTCCACATTGATGATATCCTTGTATAACATGTCCAAGATGGACATGAATCTGTTAGGCACGTTGGCAAGACGTCCTTCAAACAAAGTGCGGCGTAAAGGGTTCAATTGGTCGAAGTGGTACACTGAACCTGTTCCTGAGTTCACTATTTTCCTTTTAGAGCCATCAACTTCTCGTTCGTCTTTCAGATCTTTCAGTAATCCTCCTTCAGTAGTGAACATCTCCATAGCATTTGACGGAATTGTCAACCCGTCTTTACTAAGAACCAGACCGGTGATTTCTAAGTATACACCTGTACGCACATCAATGAATTTGAGATCCACAGACTCTGGAGAAGCGTTACCATTGTTTTCACGAGCACGCTCCATATAGTAAGGATGCACGTCAATATAAAATAGCCCTGTTCCATCAACGGGATCCTGTATCACCAACGATCCATTGAAAGAGTCTGCAATTCTCATCATAGCAGATGCTGGTACTTCAAAGTGAACTCTTTCTTCCCATGGACTGAGAATTCCGTTCCTATGCCATCCTAGCAATGATTCTTGAGATAACCAAGAATCGATTCCTAAATTGGAAGAAAAATGCAACCAGCCTCTTATCAATTGATGCCATGTGCTACGTCTATCGAATTCATTCACAATTAAATGATTGAAAAACCTCCAATCGTACGGTTTCTCCGCAACCGCACCACTTTTTGTCCGAATTAACACATTGTGGAAATGTTTTGAGTGTGATATGAAAGCCTGTTGAGCGCTTTTAGACCTTTTTTTATTTGGAGGAAACTCAAAATCATCTATGTTGATGTATGTTTTATTCTTTCCGATTGTTGTAGCATCCACCAGATCTCTCTTTAAAGTGTCGCTGATTTCGGCTAACGATTGTAGAGGTGACACTGGAGAACTTATCACTTGCTGGTAGCTCATCTCTTGCCTCGTCATCTTTGATTTTATAAAATTTTCCAGCATTCCTGATTTAACTATGTCTTTTTTCTCTGAGACTTTCACTGAAAATGCCAGATCTCCAGCCAAAAATATGAGTTTCGAAGGTAATGGAGCCATTGTATAGAGATATGTTTTTGCTCTCAAATTAAGTCTGAATTCTGATTCATAATCAGATGCTGGTCCAGCAAAATAAAAGTGTAAGTCCTGTTCGTTCTTCGTCTTTTGATCAATACAGCCAGGCCAAGGTGTTCTAACATTGGAGCCCAAAACTCCTGCCAAGAAACAGTTTGGCTTCTGCTCCACTAGAGGTTGTAAATCACTCATATCTATCCAATCTCTCCAATGAAAGTCAAATTCTGGTAGTGGTGTTTTGGGGTTTTCCTGTAGTTGCTCTAGATGGTGTCTAATAGCTTCATAGTAGATGGCATATGTCGATCGAAGATCTGAGGTTTCCCTTGCATGTTTATAAGGGGCATTGGGTAACACAGAAACATCGGCTGTGAACGGAAACTCCAGCATTTGTCCCTCAGAATGCTTATTTTCTTCAAGTAACTCATTTTTTGCATCTGGTCTACCAGTCTTTCCTGAGAATGGTAACTGGAACGAGCGGAAAACGGAGTATTTGTTCGATGCTCTAGAAGGCTCCTCATACACTTTGTGATCTGCCCGGAAAATGTTAAGAACCATAATGAATGTAACTATATAGAGAAGGGGGATACCTATTCTGACGTATTTCTGTCTTCTCCATCTGTTGACTTTCTTGAGGAAACTAGTTTTATGGAAAGAATCTAGATACAATGAGTAGTCATCTCCGAAACTAGACCGGGAGCTATTCCTGGAGTTGGTCCTTGACTTTGGCTTCAACTTCCCTTCTCTTCTAGTATGGGACCCAGATGAGTTTCTGGAATGAAACTGCATCTCCGACTTGGAATTGTTTCTCGGGATATAATCACTCATTTGGGAGAAACAGATAGATAATGATGACACCACAATTATAAGGAGGGCCCTGAGGCTTCCAATAGAGGCAATTCAGTGATCCAGAATGCCGGATAGAATGTGCTACCACCTAATAGGCACTCTCCTGGGAGAATCGTTTATGTTGATGTTTTTCGGAGACAGAAATATAAAATTCCTCAAATGTTGAATCGGTTAGAGGAGGAAAAAGATAAAAAATCCAAATGCGGGCCCAATTTCTTCAGCTGAAGTGAATGTAAGGTCTCCAGAACAGTGCGGCCACCAGATTGCAAACGTAATGCTTTCCAACAGCTATAATAAGACGCTATCGTTAAACTAATGGATAAGTATTAGGTTTAGAAGATACAAAACTACATGTCTCAGATCTGTATCACCCAGCCCAGAAACCTTGCCACATATAACTAATCAGCAGCAGGAGGTACCAGGTAGTGTAGATCCACCAAATGAGATGTCCCCTTCTGCAGTCAACAGAAATTTTAAAATTTTCTGCTTCAAGAAAAAAAAAAAAAGAGAATGCGGACGATTCATGTGAGATAGAGTACAAAGGTTTAAGTTTCACTGAGTGCCCAGCAAGGAAAATAGTCCTCTCAAAAAAAGACAATAAGATAACGGATATCGGGAATTGCAAAGTATAGCCATGGGGCACTAAATTGTAGTTTACAGATAATCAAACCACAGTCCAGAGTTCTAGATTAGAAGTAAAAAATTCAGCGGAATTGCCGAAGATACCTGGGTACCAGTGGCGTTGTGCAATTCTAACGACTTTTCTACACTATTGAGTACCTATTGGCGTCAACTGATACACCATGAACGACAGTTTCTGTGTTGCTGGGCTTTCAGACGATTTCTGCTTCTTAATTATTTGCTTAGCTTTAGAGGCCTTGTTGGTAGCGGTAGGTTGCGGCAATATGGCGTTGTGCCAAATGCATATTTACAAAACTCATAATAAGAAACTCAATTAAAGGTGCATAACATTGCATACTAGTTCCCTTCTAGTTTCTTTTTTACCCATATCGCAGCTGCTATCAAGCGATCAGTAGTCCAGACTCTCCTGTGGAAGCAAAACTAACAAAACTCCGATGCCTACGAAATCTCCAATCCCTGCTGCTGCAAAGTTGGGTATAGTGCTATTGGAACTATGGGTACTACTTGTGTCACATGTGCCACGTTGTTGGAAATTTTCAATCGCCGTAGAGTCTCAGAAGAAGAGAGTGGCAAGAACATAGGGTATAGGGCCTTGGTGTTACAGATCGAATTCCAAGTCTAATGTAATAACTTGGGGTGTGTTCGCATTAATTCCTGTGGCTTGGAAATTTTGACTCGTGTCCTCCGAGCCAGAAAAATTAGCCCAGTCCTGACAGACCGCGATGCGCTTCAACACGCCAACCTCAGGCTATGTGGGTCCCCGACTAAATTCCCCACCCAAAAAAGATATCAGCCTTACTTGGTCCAGTGGAATCTGGAACATCGTGTCCAAAAACGCTTGATAGTCTAATGACGATCATTTCGGTGAACAGATCGTCACTCAATTGTGCAAATCATGTAGGCAATCATCAAAGGACAAAAACAAATTGATGGCTCTAGAGCCAGTTCGCTGACGCGAACATAATCGTAGTTGTCCTCTGCAGATCGCCACCACATACACTAAAGTACACGGTGCTTGATCTCTGGGATTCGTTTACCATGAATTACCATGTGTTGCGATAAGGATGGTGATATATCCCAGCTTCAAACCAAATCGGAGCTCCTACTCCAATCTAGTTTGAAATAACTCTGTTGAACAAACAGAATTACCAAAAAAAGAGAAAAAACATTCTATTTTCAAGTAATTTACTACAGTCAGACCTTAAATAGACACAGGTCTTCAAATATTCTTTATGGTTTGCTTAGCTTCGAAAACACGTACTGTTTTATACTGTTACAAAAACAAGATTCATTTTCATAAAACTAAAATGAAAATTTTAAACCGATTTAGGGAAAATTGTAAAAACCAATTTCCTTATTGGCCACACCGCCTCGAATGCTTCCATTTAAGGATGGAAAAACCCCTATAAATTTCATTTCACCTTTTTGTGTGGCCGTTGCCTGACTTAATGCAACGCAAGTGGTCAATATAATGTCTCTACGCTTCCTATTGAAGTCTCTTTCGACGACATTGAGCCTCACAATCATACGCAGGTGATGGCCCTACCCGAAAACACAAAATTTGATCGATGTGTCCCGTTGGGACCTTGCAGAGAATTTGCTACACTTATTTCACATCTTTACCTCTTCTTCTGTTCATCCCAATGTGGGTAACTCGCTTTAATCTAGTTCATTATATCATGTGATCTAAATCTGCTGATTATTCACTCTTTCAAAAAATCGTGGATATTTCATCCTCAGATCATTTCATGACTAATACTGATAGTCGGCTCTGAAAAAAAAATTATCTATACTCAAGACTTATTACCCCAACTTTTAAATGGTTGATTAATCTCTAAAGTTGTCAACCAGGACATTGGTTTGATTTTGGATACCAAACTCTCAGGTAGTCAGTCATAAAATGTTCACTGGAATTGTGGAAATCATAGGAGAGGTGGAGGAATATCTTCCTTTAGATACCTCAGAATCAGGTGGAAACGGTGCCTCTTTGACGATTAAAAATGCCTCTGCTATTTTAGGAGATTGTCATTTGGGTGATTCAATTGCCGTTAATGGAACGTGTCTTACAGTGACAGAGTTTGATAAGGATTCGTTCAAGTTGGGTGTTTCCCAAGAGACTTTGCGCAAAACCAATCTTGGATCATTGACCAAAGGTTCTAAAGTTAATCTTGAGCGTGCCGTCTCCTCCGAAGTGCGTTTGGGGGGTCATGTTGTCCAGGGGCATGTTGATACCGTTGCTAACATCATCAGCAGGACTAATGATGGCAATGCGATAGTTTTTGAGTTCAAACTTAGAGACAAGGAGTTTATCAATTACATTGTTAAGAAAGGGTTCATTGCCATAGACGGTACCAGTTTAACTGTTACGGGGGTTGATTATCAGAAAACTACATTTTCAATCATGATGGTGGCATATACGCAACAAAAGGTCATCATGCCTCTAAAGAACATTGGCGATGAGGTCAATATTGAGGTCGATCTTACCGGAAAGCTCATTGAGAGACAGGTTCAATTGAGCCTCGACAGTCAAGTCGAGAATAAGGATTCTCCATTGTATAAGTTAATTGACAAATTGATTGACGAAAAGCTAAAAGCAAAAGCTCTATAATTATATACGTTTAATTAACTTATATGTTGAAAATTAGTGTGACACCTTCATCTCCTGCCGTAATTAGTCTTCCAGAATTATCGATGCTAAAATCAAGAACACCCATATGATGTCCAACTAATGTATCCTGTAGTTGTCCAGTTCTTGCATCCCACTTGTATACTTTACCATCCATAGATGATCCAAGTAACATTGGAGAGTTCTTTAAAAACAAAAGTTTGGTAACCGCATCCGAGCACTTCAAATTTCTTCTGAGCTTCCAAGTCTTAGAGTCGAAAATGAAGACATCTCCTGACACTAATCCAAACGCCAACAAATTCAGACTAGCGATGCTACACCATGTAATAGACTCAATGGATGAATCATAAATGTCTTGGTCATCTTTGAGTTCTAAAACCTTGAATACATTTAAAATGGCACCTGTATCCCAGTTAATAATGGCGACCTGCGAATCTCTAGATCCAACGGCGAGTACCTTAGAATTAGGGTCAGCGTCGATGGAAACCCAGGGAGTTGTAAGTCCTTTGAGTCCACTTTGAGGGTCAATCTTATATTCTTGAGTTTGTGTGAAACAATTCCATCCGATAATTGAACCATCTTCAGAAATTGTCACCAGTTTCAACTCATCGAGATTATCGATGTTGACAAATATTCCATTGGTGCACTCAGTTTGGTGGGAAAATCCAGTAAAAATCACTTCTAATGTAGGCTCGATTTGGTACACCCACACAGAACCATCTATGGCACCAAATGCAAACACGTTTTGTTTTGGATGAACCTTGATCCAAGAAACCTCGTCCACATCTTCTAGAGTCCCGTGAAGGGTCCAAACTTGATATTTCTTAGATGCCTTGTGAACTAACACCTTACCTGTCATGTCTGCAGTGATCAGATAGGATCCATCTGATGTGAATCCGCTAGCAATCACTGACTCTGTGTATCCCTCCAGTTTAGAGACCAACTTACTTGGGGTAGTATGTGTGGTGAATAAATAGGCTGTGTTATCTCCTCCACCAGTGACAGCGAGGGGAACAGAAGGATGTGTTGCCACCGTGAAAACTGAATCCTGGTGCTGATCAAAGTAGCCCTGTGAATTATTACTCAGATCGATCTCGATCTGCTCTTCGCCTGCATGCTCTTCATCTTCTGCTAGATCTTCATCCATCTCATCGTCCTCTTGCTCTATTTCTCCTCCATTGAAATTGCCATCATCTTCCACCACTTCATCGACCTCCTGGATGCTAATATATTCCGCTGAATCCTGCTGTCCGGTTCCAGTTATTTCTTCATCCACCATGACTTTTTCGCTTTTCCAATTGTCCGTTTAGTTCTTTCTCTTGGAAGAATCCCCATTAAAAAGAGTATCTGATTATAAATAGGGTCAAAAAAATTTTTTCCTCTATCTATTAAAGATACTATTATCTTTTTCGTTGTATGTGAATATAATATATGGGAAAAAAAGCCTTGAGTAGTTTTTCAGAACGTCTCACACCGTAAGCTGCTCCTGAAATACAAGAAAAGCCTCTCATCGCAAAAAATGACACTTGAATCGTATACAGAGGTCAAAAAACTCCGAAAACTACTGTCCAACGACCCCCTTGATTTCCAAACTCACGACCCCGTAGCAGAAAGGGCATATATACAATCAATCACAAGAGACGAAGAACAATACAAAACACTCCCAGTTCATCTAGAAAAGAAGCTGGGGCAAAGAAAAACCCTTTTGGACAGACTAAGACAACAACAGACCCACTCCGAAAATGTCGGTATTGAAACGAAAGAAGATGTTCTGCCATCCTCTTCTAACTCGTTATCCATATACAACAAGCATGAACACGAATCCGACTATGTCATGGGAGAAAATGCCTTTGCAAACCAGTCATTAGTGCCTCGCAATGCAAATAAACCAAAGAAAGAGACATATCACAGCAATTGGAAACTTCAGAAAGTGCTTCTAGGACACACCGGTCAGGTCTGTTCTGTCACATTCGATCCGTTCAATAAGTATTTTGCTACTGGATCGTCTGATCGAACGATCAAAATTTGGGATCTGGCATCCTCTCGACTGGATTTAACTCTCACAGGTCATATTATGGCTGTGAGAGGACTTGCGGTATCTGATAGACATCCATATATGTTCAGTTGTTCCGAGGACAAAACAGTCAAGTGTTGGGATCTCGAGAAGAACAGAGTCGTCAGAGATTATCATGGTCATCTCAACTCTGTCTACTCTATTGATATACACCCTACACTGGATCTGATTGTGACAGCTGGTCGAGACTCCGCTGTCAGAGTGTGGGATATCAGAACAAAATTTTCCGTTTATACCCTTACTGGACACAAAAGTACAATCAACCAAGTGAAATGTCGTGCAACCGATCCGCAAATTGTCAGCTCATCAATGGACTCAACAGTACGGACTTGGGATCTCGTTGCTGGTAAATGCGATCGTACGTTGACTTATCATTCCAAATCAGTGAGAGCATTTGCATTCAACAGCCTGCAAGATCAAATGGTTTCTGGATCTTCAGATGGTCTTAAAAAGTTCCAATTTCCTCAATGTGACTATCTTCAGGAGATGGAGTATTTTCAAGGAGATAAACTCTCTCAAGGAAATACAATAATAAATACCATATCAGTCAATAATGATGGTGTAATGTACGTAGGATGTGATAATGGAAGTTATGGGTTTTGGGATTGGGAAAATGGTGATATCTTCCAACGAGACACTAATACTCCTGTTCCTGGCTCTCTAGCAGGTGAATCAGGTGTACTATGCTCCAGTTTTGATCATAGTGGACTCCGACTCATAACAGGTAACGTGGATAAAAGTATCAAAATCTGGCGTCAGGAAGATGAACAATTATAAAACCATTGTGACCTGATGCTGCAAATTCTTACTGATTTGAATCATACGCTCAAATTTATTGAAAGTCATTACAAGCAAATTAGATAATATAGAAGCTAAATAAAACCATTATGGTTTTCCAATAATAAAATATAATGTAAGTATATGCGCAAGAACCGCTTTACAATGCATCCATAGTGTAGTCATATTCAATACCGGGAGTAACACTAGCAATGAATTTCAAGAATATAATTAAATACTGGTCTGCTCTGATCACACTTTCATCATGACTCTGATCAACCTCCTCCCACTCTTCCTCTTCTTCGTGTTCATCTGCTTTACTGTCGGATAATCCTAATTTGGCAACCCTGCTAACTAAATCTTTATCTTTGTTTTTCTTCGCATGGGCAGCCTTTGAAGCCCGTTTCATTAAAACTTTCATAACGTTAGCATGCCTGCATGGATGGATGGAGACAGATGTAGTATTGGATAGAAAAGGGGCCTTCTCAATTGTCACGGTTTTTTGTCTATAATCACTTGCTATGTCCTCAAACATCTCACTTGGGGAAAGAGGAACTCCATTAGAATTAAATCCAACAAGGTACATCTTAGGAACCCTGTAGGAGGTTGAGTAAGTAATATATAGATCATAACTTCTCTTTGATGGATCATTTACAATTTCATTCTGATCTAGATCCTGAGCTTCTACAGGGATTTCTTCTGCTCTTTCGTCGATTAAATCGTCAATATCATTAATTTCTTCATCGCCTGATCCCTCATGTTGCTCCATCTGTTTATCTTCTGGAGTTGATATTCCACTTTCTGTCATGGCAACATATTGCATGGAATGTCTTCTTTCATCTTCTTTGCTGCAATGGTTGTGATATAGTTTAGTTACGTTAGTTCCTGTCCACCCGTCTTCAAGCTCCTCATCAAAACCTGAAGAACCTCCTTCACCGCTGGTAGAAGGCTCCTCTGAGTTCTCATAATCTGCTGCCCTCACATAAGAAGGAACATGGCGCGTCACCAAAAACTGCTTATCTGCTGGTAAGAAGTCTTTCCTCTTGGATTCTGGGGCGGGAGACCATTGCCAGGTTGGGAACTTATAAACTAAATAGTCTCCAGCAGCCACAAATTCTTCTGGTGTAATCTCGCCCGTTTCAGTGAAAGTGGATTTGTGAGTAATTGGCGTTAAATATTCTCTTAGAGAACTGAAAGTTGATCTTAAGTACAGTCCTGTCATTCCTGTAGGAGCCTTTAAAAATCTGAATTCAACTCCACACTTTTAGCGATAGTCAATATACCACTATTTAACTAAGTAAACAATCAATCACAAACTTGCCCGTCCGATGCTTTTGATCTACTCGCCCGTGAATCTTCGTGGTTCTTTTATTATCTTCGTTATTTATGAAGAAACACGATTCGCCTCCATAATTACAAACAAGCAAAACGTTATATATAATTAACTAGCAATTGTTAGCTAAAACAGGGAAAGAAAGAGGTGCATAACATCTGTACACATAATAGATAACACCCGCCACCCTTTCCTTTCTATCTCTAGCCACGCAAACAATGTCAAATGTGGCGAAAAGTATAAACTAAATTTATAAAAGAGCCAGGAGACTATTGCTGCCATGAGATTAGCAAATAATAGTTTATCAACACCAACGCAATTTATGGTGTTCTTTGTTCTCCCATCTCTCACTCTAAAATGTAGTTTGCAACTTGTACTTCTAAAGAGATTTGGAACTAAATTCTCCGTAAGTAACAAGCCGCTTGGTAAAGCTTTAAATATTACATAATCAAATATCATATTGCTTCTCGCTGATACTTGCTTTGATAATGGAGCTTCACCGCCTGATTTTTCACTTGTTGACCACCATGCGAAGACAATTTATTATGAGAACGTATATATATATATATATATACATGCAGTGTGAAAATCTGTTTTGTAACGATATAAGTTGAAGAGAGTCAAACCATAGATATAACATCTAGCTCAGTTGAAGTTAATATAACCAATAATGCAAATTAGTGAAGAATACACATTGACCATCCTTGGATGCGGTGTCATGGGTACTGCCGTCTTATCAGCGATGTTGAAGACCCCTTTTGAACCTTTCCCTAAGAAGATCATCTGCTGCACCAGTTCTGAGAAATCGGCTAAAAAGCTCAAAGATACATACGGTGACTCTATTGAGGTGTCATTTGGAAAGGAATCAAACACAAAGGCTGTGAAAGAAGCCGAGATCATTGTGCTAGGATGCAAGCCATTCTTATGTGAAGAGATCTATGGACAAGTTAAGGGAGGTTTAAGTGGAAATCAGTTGGTCATTTCACTTCTTGCAGGATGGTCTATTGAACAATTGAGTATTTGGTCCTCGTCATCCGATAAAATTGCTAGAGTCATGACAAATACTCCAGCCAAGTTTGGATATGGTATGGCTGTGGTGTCATTCTCTGAGAAATGTGCACCATACGAGCAGCTGGTCATGGATATTGTTAAAGGTGTTGGCCAAGCTATCAAGTTACCAGAGAGAAATATGGATGCTGTTACTGCGCTTGTTGGTTCCGGTACTGCCTTTGCGTGGGTTTTTATGGAAGCTCTCCTCGAGGGTGGTATTAGAATGGGTATTCCTGCTGCTCTTTCAAGAGAGTGTGCAGCTAAGGTCATGGAAGGTGCTGCTCGTATGGCCTTGGAGACTGGTGAGCATCCTGGCTCTCTGAAACTGGCTACATGTACGCCTGGTGGATGTACAATTGGAGGTCTTCTGGTTATGGAAGACAAAGGTGTTAGAAGTGCTGTTAGTCGTGCTGTGGAAGAGGCTACTAACATTGCCTCAAACCTGGGTAAGAAATGAATTATGTATTGATTTTATATGCTTGTTATGTACGAAATTGCCAAATGCAAGAGATAATTACCCAAATCATTCGAACTCACTCATGATCTTTTTCATTTCTATGATTTCCATTTCCTTGGTCATCAATTCAGTTTGTTCGTCATCTAATTCACCTCTTTCAAACTTTTCTCTGAGCTCAGCAGCCTTGACTTCCTCTTTCCTGAGCCTTTCTGTCTTTTCTTCTCTCAAGGCACTGAAAATCAGAATTGAAAACCAGATCTCCATGAAGCAAAAACAGAAGACCAACGAATTCGTTAGGTAGACATACTGACCCACATAACAGTAAAAAGCCAAACCAAAATAGAAAAGCAATCTTGTTGGGATCACAGCTTCGAAATAGCTCACGTTATTCTCGAATAATGGCAGAAGATCGCTCAATGTGAACAAGAACAACAGCAAACTTAGCGAGCCATAGATCTGGGACCCCTCATTGTACATAAGGAAAGGGAGGTTCATTGAGGAAGCCAAAATCATGACTCCCTTATACTCGAGGACAGCTTTGGGGTCTGTCAGCAACAAATAGGACACGAATAGATAGAAGATCACTCTTAGTGAGCTGACCAAATTAGAGGACAAAATAGCCATTTTCGATGCTATTTCTTTGGAACAGTGACTTCTTCAAATTGTATATGATGTCCTACGTGTGATTCCGTTAACTGAATATGAAGAGCTTGATATAATTGACTCTGTAGAGTGTCCTTTTAGACTCAGCGTTACGGACGCGATTTGATAGAAATTTCAAAAAGCCCACCAACCCTTAACTTGCATTTCTTAGTTAAGATAGTACGTAACATAAACACATTTTATATACGGACTTCGGACTTTATGATACTAATGAGAGGTGATATTAAGAGAATCTATAATATTATAAAAAGAAAAACAGTCTTGAAAACCAAGTCTTATGGAGGTGTTCAAAAATGTCCGTGTACTCCTGGAAACGATCCCAGCAGTTATGGAATTTCTCGCAGTTCATGTAGTTGACAAGGAAGTCCCGATTTTCTATGGAGTAATGGAAGTCCTGGTCGCTTGCCTGGTGGGATCTATATTTCTTAGAACCATCGCTAGAGTCGTCAACGTCAACATTCAAAATGGAATCCAACTCGTCATCCATGTCGTCAGGATCGTTGATGCAAAAATCTTCAGATAAAGAATTGAAGGCTTTTATAGGCATGAAGCCAATCTTAGACCGAATCCAAGACTGTGTATTAAACAAATACTCCAAACAATTCTTTTCCTCGATATCGTTATTATACGAGTTTGTGTCATACTCGTCAGTGCTTAATCTAAATCCGTACTTCTTTTCATTCCCGTTCTTCACCCACCTGACATGCATTTGTTTGTAAAAAACAGGGTCCCAAATGACGTCTAAAAGCAAATTAGACCAGTCACTCTTTTTGATGAAAAACGAATTCAAATTAATCCCATTGCAATCTTGTGTGAGAATCAGATCAACTGAATTTATATCATTGGTTTCTTTGAGTGAAGACCCAATAGTGTATTGATTCAATTCCTCGTCTATAATTAAATTATTAGGATTGAAGTACTTCAGGTCTCGATACATGTAATCCAGATTTTTGAACACAACCTCTTCTAGCGAGATGCTAGGTTCCATAATTAAGGAGTGAATATCTAGATACCAAAACCACTCTTCATATTCTGACGATTGTTTTGTGGAGGTTTCCTTCATCAACTTCCGTATGGTGTCAAACTTCTCCCAGCCTTCTCTAAACTCATGTTGATATCTTTTCTGATATAAGCCGATATTATCATCCAGCGAGTTCACAACAATCAGTTCATACCCATGTTTTTCGCAGTATTGCTTCTTGTTCAGCAAAGACAGTTTTTCCATTAACCAGTATTCCTTAGATTTCTGATGTTTGATCCCGACTTCTGGTGAGTGCCCCAAGATAACATATATTTTTCTTTTAGGTCTGCTGAAACCAAAAAGTTTAGCAATCAGCCCTTTGGATGATTTTGCGTATGTCAAATGTCTTCTAGCTGGAAGGGGATGATCTGGATCATCTAAGAAAATCCCAGGGTTTTCTGGAGAAGGTGGCATACCGCTAATCTTGTGCCTTTTTTTTGTTGTTGCTCGTCCAAAACCGATATTTTCGTGGTTATTTGTAAGCTTCGAATTAAGAAATTCATGGTATTTCATCTTGGAATTATCAAAGTAGTTTCGGACTTTCTTACTTGTATAGCCCTTAGCACCATCAGAAGAAATATCCTGATCACCACCAAAACGTAACCAGTTAAATACCACAATCAATGCCACCAATGTTGCTACGAGTTTCAGTAATGTTGGACGATCTCTCCTATATAGTTTAAGCTTGAACCTTTTGTAAGAGTTGCTAAGATTTGACTTCCAGTCTTGTTTTCTGTTGCTCTTTTTCTGGAACTTATCATTGTCAATGTCCACCTCCTCATCTGACATTGTTGTAGATATCCAATCAAGGGATCTGGCTCCTCATTCAAACTCAGGATCTTTTCTTGGCCATTAAAATTAGTATAAGCTTAAGGGCCTTTCTGATAAAGCACATCACATTTCATCTAAAAACGTACCTTGAAAGCCAGCACTATAATTACCACACCTCACACCTTACTGTACATGCTTTGATTAATAACAAGTTACTTATTTGGTACGCCGTTATTATTTTTTCCCGATATAAAACAATTCTGTATGAACTACTTAAATCGGAGATGATGCGAGTAATATTATCCCTAAAAAAATAAGGTTTAAGGTGTAGCTACTAGTTTCCCAACCAAAATGAAATAGTCTTAGCTGATTAGACCATCTAACAGGTAACTAGGACCAAGCAAGTTTAGCGATTTCAATAGAAACAAAATAATCAAGCTTTATCTGATTCCTAGATATTGAGAGAAGGTTCAATCTACAACTTATCAAACAGAATAGTTTGGAAGCTGGGAGTTAACGAAATTATCATTATTACAAAGAAATCTGGGGATTGTCTTCCTCAAGTTTAAAACTGCATTTTATTTTATTGCTTAAGCGATCTATCGGAAATAGAGTTGTCCCCTCTAAGGATTGCAATTAGGGAAACATGTTGCATCCTATGGAAGCTCCAACATTATACCCTACTGAGGAGGAGTTTCAAAACCCTATCAAGTACCTCAGCTCAAGGGATATCCTTAAAATGGGAGAGCATTATGGAATATTGAAAGTGAAGCCTCCTAAAAAATGGAAACCACCCTTTAGTCTTAATCCTGACAAATTTAGGTTCCATACAAGAATACAAAATCTGCATGAACTCAGTTTGACTAACCGTTCCAGAGAGTTTTGGCTGGGTGGGTTTAACAACTACTTGAGAATGAAGGGTAAAAAGCAAGTAAAGGGTGGGTTTGTCGAATTTATCAACCCAATCGTTAAATCTGAAATTTTTTATGGCAAAAAACCACCAAGAAAAGTCCATCTTTATGACTTGTATATTGAAAATGACCTTCAAAAATATGCAGGTTTATTCAAAAATCAAGAACTTTTTAAAGACCTGGTTAACTACTCAAATTACTTGCAAGTACACTTAAACCAAAAGAACAGCAACAATAAAAAAGAGAAAAAAAATGGATTCGATTATGGAGATTTATCTTTAGACTCCCTTCTTAAAGATAAAAACTCTGGGTGTGAGATCTGCGGCTCCAAAGATGACCCTCAACACACATTAATCTGTGAAGACTGTAACGGAAATTTCCATATGAAGTGTCTCTCGCCGCCACTCAAAACTGTTCCAAAAAATGACTGGTTTTGTGATGAGTGTTTGAAGGGCTCCAATGGAGACTATGGATTCGAGGAGGACTTTGATTCATTGTTCACTCTCAGAGAATTTGCAGAAGACTGTGAAGATTTCAAACAAAAGTATTGCAAGGAGAAGTTCAACGGAGATGTCCATCTTTCTGTGAATAGCATTGAACGTGAGTTCTGGAAACTCGTCGATAGCGAGACTCAGGAAGATGAAGAAGTAGAAGTTAGATACGGAGCTGATATCCATAACGAATCTCCCGATGAGATTTCTGGATTCCCGACAGCTGATAACCCAATCATCGATATGGAAAGTGCAAAGGCTTATATTGAGCACCCTTTCAATTTAACAAACTTGCCACTATGTGAAGGTTCTTTGCTCAACTATATAAAGGACGATAACAGTGAGCAAATCTCTGGAATGACCGTGCCTTGGCTTTATATTGGCTCTTTGTTTTCGACATTTTGCTGGCATAAGGAAGATCATTACACTTTGAGTGCAAATTACTGTCATTTGGGCTCCACTAAAAAGTGGTACGGAATACCAGCACACTTTTGTGGAGTTTTTGAAGAAGTATGTCATGATTTGTGTCCTGACTACTTTACGAAACAACCTGATTTATTGCATCAACTAGTGTCTCTTATATCACCAGATAAAGTTTTCGAACTAGTGAAACAGAAGTTCAATCAGAATATTGAAATTTACTATGTTAATCAAGAGGCAAATGAATTCGTGATTACTTTTCCAAAGGTTTATCATGCCGGTTTCAATTGTGGATTCAACGTCAACGAAGCAGTTAATTTCACAATGCCGTACTGGTTACCTTACGGTCAACAGTCAATATCCGATTATAAGAAGGTGAAAAAAGAGAATGTGTTTAATCATTCAAGACTTTTACGCAACATTCTTGATGAGTTCCTCATGAAAAAACATCATGAGATAAACAGTTTGGATATTTTGACTGATAGTACCAAGTCAGAATTGATAAGAACTGCATTCACGGACTATTGCTCTGAAATCAGGAATTTCAACTCAACTTTACAAAATCCTTTGTTACTTCAATTCCTTGATGGGCTGGAGAAGAGTGATTTCCAAGAGTATTTATCTAAAAAACGTTTACTCAAATCTCAGAAGGAGAAGGAACGGTTAGAAAGAGAAGAGAAGGGCAAATCAATTCGTTCATCTACTAGAATGAGTACTAGAAAATCTCACAAGACCTCCGAGGAAGACGATGAAACAGATGAATTTATTTGTAATGATTGCAAGTCATTCGTGAATTTCAAGTGGATTGAGATTGACATGCTGAAAAACTTGGAAATTGAAATGAATTTAAACGAAGACGGCAGTGAAGATGAAGAAGAACCGAAAGAATCCCAACTACCTACGCCTGACCATACACCTAAACAAGAACAGAAATCACATTTTAAAGATATTGAATCTGAATTTTTAAGCATCGTCCAGGAAGCAAAGAGTGTTGATGAAACTACAAAGAAGAGAAGCGTTTCTGAGGACGATGATAGTTCTGAGTCTGGAACAAATATAAGAAAATCTCGTAGAATAGCTAAACGAAGCGAGACCCCTGTGCTAGAATTCGAGGCTGGACCTAACACTCAGGAAGTTCTTGCTCTGAGAGCAAAATTACCAAAGAAAATGAGACGTAAGAGGAATAGAAATCCAAATTACGGGAAGCTAGTCTTCTGTCTAAACTGTTTCAATAAAAGACTTGAGACCACGGATTTAGCACTCTCGGAAAAAAATAGGTTATCACGTTCAAGCACTCTATTTGTGGACTTTGAAGCGGCTGATCTGCAGAGATACCTCTGTTATGATCTGTTAGAGAAAGTATTAAGACTTGTCAGGGCCTAACTCGGCAGATAGCAATGATATTGGTCTCGAAAGATCTAATGTTGCACAGCCATGTTATATTACAATTTTTAAACACCGATATTTGCCAGCACTATAGTAAAAGATATTGTAGAAGGGATAATGTATGAAGAGATCCGAGAAATCAACTTGGAACATGATACATTGTCATATAATGATTGGATACTTAGAAAATTGGACACACGCAGTCCTTTCAGAGGAGGCTACCTCGATCGATCTAATTGTTTTATAAGGTAGCAGTTTTTTTGTCTGCGCACATTGACAACTGCATGAGTTGCAATCTTACTGGTATGGTTAGTTAAGGATCACAGTACAAAGGCTCATTTGGAACTCAATGAAAGGAAACGTGTAAAATTTAAGATTCTATGATTTTACTCGGAAATAATGATAAATAGTTATTAATTGTTTAATTGGCAAATGGGAACAGTAGTCCTGGTCTTGTAGTAGATTAGTATAAATGTTAAATGCGAGGCCCAAAAGCATGATTTTTTGTCCGGGTAATATCTTACATCAGCAAACCTCTCCGTCCAATGAGGGACAGCCTTTCAAGATGTGAGGGAGAAAAAAAAATACATCGGGAGGAAGCCTTAGTTATCTGCCCGGTGGTTGGTTGTCATCCACGGGGATTCGCGGCAGGTGGATCTTGTCGGGCGAAACAGCAAAATCTCAGTAACAAAGGAGCTCTGCGAGGAAATTCTATGTGTTGTCGAGTTTTCGTTCAACCTTTTTTCTATTTGAAAGTGTTTTGTTAGTTTGTTTTTTAATCAACCTAATTAATTAGTAGAGTTTTGTCAGGATATTGATCAACTCAATTAGCGTTGTCAGTAAAGATGGTTGCTAGATTATTTTCTACTACTTCAAGGGCTACCTTGAAGGCCGCAAGAGCCAACCTTGCTTTGAGAAGAAGCTTGGCCACTGCTGCTCCAGCTTCTGGTAAAATCAGGTATGTACAACAAGAGCCCACAATCCTAACGAATAATGAAGATGATGAGCAGGAAGTGAATTGGAGATCCAATTGACTTGATAAGACAGTTGGTTTAGGTTCTAAGGGAAAGTTGGTATTGCTTGACAGATTGACACAACATGAGCTAATTTTCCACCTAATGGGTAACTTTTAAAGCATTGGATAAACAATTCCATTACAGCTACACAATTTAGGTGACGGCTATGGTCAGAAGGTGTTTTACAGGTTTACTTCATGGTTGTCAATCTGCCACTCTAGCTAGCTTTCAACCGTAACCTCCTTTTTTCTTGTGGTGAATACTTATTTTTTCGTATTCAACCTCGTCAAATCAGCGTCGTGCATTTTTCGCAGCAAAATATTTTCGGATCTGGGGATGTCGGGGCTACCTAACCAATGAAGTATGAAGTACTAACATTTAATGATTGATGATATAGAGCTGTTATTGGTGCCGTTGTGGATGTCCAATTCGAACAAGGTGAATTGCCAGCTATTTTGAACGCCCTTACCATTGACCATGGTGACGGAAAATTGATCTTGGAAGTTGCCCAACACTTGGGTGAGAACTCTGTCAGAGCCATTGCTATGGATGGTACTGAAGGTCTTGTTAGAGGTCAAACTGTCGTCGATACTGGTGCTCCAATCTCTGTTCCAGTTGGTAGAGGTACCTTAGGTAGAATTATCAACGTTGTTGGTGAGCCAATCGATGAGAGAGGACCAATTGAATGTAAGCAAAGAAACCCAATTCACGCTGACCCACCTGCTTTCGTTGAACAATCTACCGAAGCTGAAATTTTGGAGACTGGTATTAAGGTTGTCGATTTGCTCGCTCCATACGCTAGAGGTGGTAAGATTGGTCTTTTCGGTGGTGCCGGTGTCGGTAAGACCGTTTTCATTCAAGAATTGATTAACAACATTGCTAAGGCACATGGTGGTTTCTCTGTCTTTACCGGTGTTGGTGAGAGAACCAGAGAAGGTAACGATTTGTACCGTGAAATGAAGGAAACTGGTGTCATCAACTTAGAGGGTGAGTCAAAGGTCGCCTTGGTGTTCGGTCAAATGAACGAGCCTCCAGGAGCCAGAGCTAGAGTTGCTTTGACTGGTCTAACCATTGCTGAGTACTTCAGAGATGAAGAAGGTCAAGATGTCTTGTTGTTCATTGACAACATTTTCAGATTTACCCAAGCTGGTTCTGAAGTGTCTGCTTTGCTAGGTCGTATTCCATCTGCTGTCGGTTATCAACCAACCTTGGCCACTGATATGGGTTTGTTGCAAGAAAGAATTACCACCACCAGAAAGGGTTCTGTTACTTCCGTCCAAGCTGTTTACGTTCCAGCCGATGATTTGACTGATCCTGCTCCAGCTACCACTTTCGCCCACTTGGACGCCACCACTGTGTTGTCCAGAGGTATTTCTGAGTTGGGTATCTACCCAGCTGTTGACCCATTGGATTCCAAGTCAAGATTGCTAGATGCTTCTGTTGTTGGTCAAGAGCACTATGATGTTGCTAGTAACGTTCAACAAACTTTACAAGCTTACAAGTCCCTACAAGATATCATTGCTATTTTGGGTATGGATGAATTGTCTGAACAAGATAAGTTGACTGTCGAAAGAGCCAGAAAGATCCAAAGATTCTTGTCTCAACCATTTGCTGTTGCCGAAGTTTTCACTGGTATTGAGGGTAAATTGGTCAGATTAAAGGACACCATCACCTCTTTCAAGGATGTCTTAGAAGGTAAATATGATCACCTACCAGAAAATGCTTTCTATATGGTTGGTGGTATTGAGGATGTTATTGCCAAGGCTGAGAAGATTGCTGCTGAGGCTAACTAAATCAGTTAGCGGGACTCGCTAAGTATGACTTTCTGATCTTATGATGATCTAGTATTGTTGTTCGATTAGAATTTTGTTGTACTTTCCCTCTCATTGATTGTGAAGAAGGGTTTATGATTATTTGTATAGACAATTTTTTTCTCAAGCCTCATGAAAGACAACTACAACATGTTCCAAAAGAAGCTCATTTATTTTCTGCCTTTAAACTTGATTCTGAATCCATTCATATTTTTATTTTTTTATTTACTTTTTGTTATTGAGATCGTTCAACAGTCTTGATTGTTTGATCGTTCGATTGATTGAAGTGAATCTTATTACATGCAGCAGTTATGATTCAATATCTTATTGCTGCTACATTATATGAAGGTATAGAAACGAAATTCAATTTATTATTATCTTAAAACTTGTATGATGATGTAATCCTTAATCATATTGTTCAAGTATAAATTTTTGGAGATCTCGAAAACCCGCTCCAATTGATCTTGAACACACGGTATAATGTTTTGTTGTTCTCATGATTAATTGAAATGTTGCTAATATTTGACTTTATGTACTAATTGAATATATTTGAATTTTAGAGATGAACTCATTAATCCAGGCTGCCAGCTCCTTTTTGGATAGACCTGGTTTTAACTGGAAATCTGTGATTATTGGCTTTTCCACTGCAAGTTTCGCCTTCGAATCGTATTTGAAGTTTAGACAAATAAGAAAGGTGTCTGGATCTGAAAAGATACCACAACAATTGGAAAACAAAATTGATAATGAGACAGCTTTAAAGTCTTCCAAGTATTCACTTGCGAAGTTGAAGTTTTCATTATGGTCTTCGTTGTATTCCTTGCTTCAAAATCTGGCATTTTTTCAATTTGACATCCTTGCAAGTCTCTGGTCTTCTGCTTCTCGTTTAGCATTGTCTTCGTTCCTACCTGGTTTTGCTGTTGGATCAACTATCACTAAATCACTATTTTTTATGGGAGAGATGTCATTAATCTCTGCATTGTTGAATTTACCTGTTTCGTATTATTCTAATTTTGTGATTGAAGAGAAGTATGGATTCAATAAACTAACTGTGAAACTATGGATCACCGATGCAATTAAAGAGCTGCTAGTGATGTTTGTTGTTGGTACTCCTATACTTGCGGGCTTTTTGAAGATCATTGATTACTTTGGGGACTCGTTCATGTATTATTTATCAGTGTTCTTGTTCGTGGTGCAAATTTTTTTGATTGTCATATATCCAAAAGTTATTCAACCATTGTTTAACAAGCTAGAGCCATTGCCAGATGGAGAGTTGAAGACAAAGATTGAGAAGTTGGCTGAGCAAAACAAGTTCCCCCTTGATAAGTTGTATGTCATCGATGGTTCAAAACGTTCGTCACATTCAAATGCTTACTTCATGGGCCTACCATGGGGCTCTAAGCAGATTGTGATTTACGATACTTTGATCTCCTCATCCAAGACTGAAGAGGTTATAGCCGTTTTAGGCCATGAAATTGGCCACTGGTATCTGTCTCACACGACGAAGCTTTTATTGATCAGTCAGGTTCATATCTTCACTATCTTTACATTCTTTGCTGCATTTGTTAAGAATCGCTCCCTGTTTGAGAGTTTTGGATTCTATAATGAACAGCCTGTTTTAATTGGATTTTTATTGTTTGGTGATATTCTCAAACCTCTTGATACAGTTTTAGAGTTCGCAATGAATCTCTTGTCCAGAAAGTATGAATACCAAGCAGATGAATTTGCTACTAGACTGGGCTACGGTGAGGAATTGAAAATTGCATTGATTACTCTACACAAGGAGAACTTGAGTTCTCTTGATGTCGACTGGTTATACTCAGCATACAATCATAATCATCCACATTTAATTGAAAGATTGACTTACATTGATGAGGTGGAGGCTGATCTTGATTCCAAGAAGCAAGACTAGATATGTAACTTTGTCATGCTACTTTCAATATATATGTAAATATCTAGCTATATACAATATTTTATGAATTAAAAGTTGTGTTCTGATTATGTTTTTGTTTAAAATACAGTGGCATCAATTATACGCATCACGGTTTCAATATCTCTACGAGGAATAAGGAACCATTCTTTATGGATCCCTCTTTTTTCTCCAGCACATCCATCACAGTAGATCTTTCCATATCCGTAGATTCTCCTCAATTTTGCATGCACAGCTTTTTCAGACTTGAACGCATGATTTGCCACAAATGCTCCGTTTGTTAAATCAAAATGGTGAAATTCTTGCTTGCGGGATGAAAAATTGAGCTTTTTGAATTGTTTGATTACATCTGCTATCTGATCTGTCTTGGAACAAACAATAGTCTTGGTCAGAGAAGGAGTGACCAAAATAAAATCATGATGACACTGGTTCTTCCACTGGCTCAGTCGTTGAAGCACAGGTTGTGTCGTATATCCAACTTTTATCAATATCTGATGCTTGGGACTGAATGTCGATGTCTTATTGAAGTCTATCTGGTTCTCGGGGTTGGGATCCGCCAAACGGAGCCATTTTTCTTTCGAAGGTTTTGACGCTACCAAGTGGTTCAATGTAAATATGTAGATATACCCTGGTTTGGTTTCCGAAGATGAATTAGGCATATTTTTATTTATTGCCAGTGACTTCTGTCCACTATGGTGAAAACAGAACTGAACCCCATTACCAATGACGGAATTTTTGCACCGTTCTCCTTTCTTAGTTATGCCTCTACATTCACCCATTTGATTGCATCGTTATGTTCGCCCCCAAAGAAACACAAAGTTTCCCAGAGCATCAATTAAGATATAGATCTAGTTTCTAGAAGAAGGAATCAAATGTAAACATTGATCAATGTCAGATACATTTTATGATGACGTAATCAGAGAGAACTTGATCGGTCTTTGGTCTATTCATCTCTCTCTCTGTCTTTTTCGTTTGATAGAATCCAGTGGCCAGGGCAGAATTATATAGAACCGTTAAACTACCAAACTACTGAAACAATCAGATTTCGAATTTCCGTCACCAATTGTCACCTTTGCGAAGCATGTAGCTCTTTTCCAGGACTTCTTTGGCCTTATTGATCTTCAACGCAATATAAGGAGACCCACCCTTATCGGGATGATTATAAAGCATCATTTTTCTGTATTTCTTTCTGAGCATATCATGAGTGAGTTTCAGAATCTCATCGTTTTTTATATTAAGTATCAATAGGGCTTCATTTTCGTTCATTTTTTCGTAGAACCCTCCTTTATACATCCAGAAAGGGTCTTTCTTATTGTCTTGTAATTTACTGAGATTGATGTTGTTCAATGCTGCTATTTGACTCACAGTTAGACGAGAGTATCTTGAATATGCCATAACTGCAGATTTTGCTGTCAATGCTGCCACTGTCATGGCTACTCCAAATATTATAGGCAACACCTGGGAGTTGAATAAGAGTTAGTAATAATTTAGGGACAGGCAAAAAACACCGCAGCAATTTTGCTCAATTTTTTGTTTATATGTAATGCTTACCATGTTGAATTTGTATATTTTCTAACAGATAATGGGTGAAATATGGAAATTAGAACTGCGAATGGGTGAAAAATGGAGTTATATTCAATGAATCTAAAGTAAAAACTAGGTTTTTTCGATCGAGATGTAGTTTGTTAAAGGTATGGCACAGCCCGGGAATTTTCGAAAGTTTGGAAAATCCGCCAGTTAGCAGCTATGAGGATAAGGTACGAGACAAGAGAAAGGTTGATACTTTGAAACATGATTCCTCAATAAACGAATAAAATAAATGTCAGATTAGCAGTATGTCTAAAGAGGAAGATGTGACGGAAATAAGATCAAAAAATGAAGACAGAACCACCGTTAAACACAACAAGTCAAAAGCATCTGAAAGTTCTCTGATAACGTTGATCGTTTGTGTCCTGGGAATATACGCTTCGTTCCTGTCCTGGTCTTATCTGCAGGAGAAGATTTCTACAAAAAACTATGCCACACAAGATAATGCTGAAATCTACTTCAAGGCTCCCCTGATAATAAACATGATCCAGTCATTGTTTGCAGTAATGGTTGGATCTGTTTATTTGTCCGTTAAACAACGGAGATTCGAGACTCCTTTTACTTTTTTATTTTGTAACGGAACCCAATTGCTCAGTCAGTTCACCCTAATAGCTCTAACACAGTCCATTTCATCACCTGTTGCATATCAGTCTCTGAATCATGTGGATTATCTTTTTTTCCTGCTTTCCAAGTCTTGCAAGCTTATCCCAGTGATGCTGGTTCATAGAGTGATATATAGATCAAAATTCCCCTTTTATAAATATTTGATAGCCATCTGTGTGACAATTGGAGTTTTCTTATTCACAGTTAGCAACAAGGGTAGTAAGAAACAGAAAAATAATGATGGAAACACCATTCTTGGACTTGGGTATTTATTGACTTCCCTGCTACTTGACGGTCTGACGAATTCTACCCAGGATCAATTGTTTCAAAAGCCAGAATTTAAGTTCATTACTGGAGGTCATCTGATGTCTGGTTTGAATCTGCTCAACTTGATTCTCACTGGAATTTACACCTTTCTATTTACATCCCAGATAGGGTATTTCCTCACGTTTGTTAGCACGTATGGCATCTCCGTTGTTTGGGACATTGTTCTCTTCGGTCTCTTTGGGTCATTGGGTCAGATATTTATCTTTCTTACACTTGAAAAGTATGACTCCTTGATATTGGTTACTGTGACTGTCACAAGAAAAATGATATCTATGTGTTTGAGCGTCTTCCTCTTTGGCCATAGATTGAACTTCGGTCAGTGGAGTGGTCTGTTGCTTGTTTTCTTGGGTATCTTCATGGAATCATTCTACAAGGTAATGAAGAAGAAAACAAAATCGAAGAAAGATTAGCTATTTTAAGTTACCCTTTTTGTTGATGTATCATGTAGACTGAGTTATTGCAAGGAAATGGTCTTCAACTATGTATAAGTTAAAAAAGAAGTTTATGAATTAGTCTTAAACATAATTCCGAATGAAAATGAAGAAACATGACTGACATTTTAATAATACACTCGTAAAAATAATCTGGAAGAAAGGTCAACGCAACGTCATATAAGTCATCCCAAAAGAATTTGAGTTCTTGTGAGAGAATCATCATAGACAAACTCTATTAATCACAGATACAACAAATTTATCTGTGCGCAAGTTGTAACAGACAGCGAGCAGCACCCATGGATGAAGGGGTGGACATTAATCTAGTCGGAGATGACATGTTTTGAGAGTCATCCTGATCGGTGACTTCTGTTTTTGAGGTAGAAGAAAATAGCTTAGAAGCCGCTTCAGAAGAAGAGCTTTCCCCCGACTGGTTTCTCACCGGAGTCATGACCACGGTATTATTATTCTCCAAAATAGTTGAGTCACCATTATCATTGGATGCATGAGCAACCTGCTTGTTCCCTTTCGATGCAGTTCTATTGAAAGCTAAGCTGGAAAACTTCACTGATTCTGTTGCAGCAATATCTGTTGCAAATCTTGGAATTGGTGGCAGTTTTATTTTATCTTTATCTTGGGTTGAAGAGACAAATCTTGAAGGGGAAGTTTGGTTTGAAAATTGATTTACAGATGCAAAAGAAACCGCTGGCAATGAAAATGAAAAGGAAGTGGTAGCTGCAGGGGCAGAGCGTAGTGATTTTTTGTCACCAGCTGAATAAGATCTCATGAATTGCAATGAAGCTCTCTTAAGATTAGCACTTGTTCCTCTTTTTCTGACAACGTCATCTAAGAAACAAGAGGTTTTGCGGGTACTCTGTTTGTTAGATGACTTCTGTAAATCAGTAGGAGCAGATTCCAAGGAGAATGATTTAACTGCCTTTCTTCTTCTTTTTTTTGCGAGTACTAGAGGAGTTGAAGCAGCCAACAGGTCATCAATGGCATTAGAATTGCAGTTTTGTCTTTTGTGGTTCAAAGGAGACATATTATGAGGCTGATCCTGTCTGAAAGTGACTGCTGGTTCGTTTTCAGGGATCTTGAGCTTGTGTAAAGGAACCTCGGTCTGGTTGGTTGAAACCTTGTAATAAGCAAGCTGAAGTTTCAACTTGAGCATCCTAGCCCTCTGGAGCCTTGGAGAAGGCTCTATAGCGGATTCATTAGGAGCTGATTTGTCCAATGACTGGACTTCCAATGTTGCCGATCTTTTCAGGGATGGGGGCTGTTCAGACAGAACCTCAGGAACCTTCGAGATGGATTGGCCTGCCACCGTGAGTTTGTCGAATCCGCTGAAAGATTTTGACTTGTTGTGGTATATATTAAGGCTCGAGCTTGTGACAGGGGCCAGTGCCATTCTGGTGGTGGCAGTAGAAGACATGAGCAATCGGACCTGTTCTAGTGTAATATGAGGTCAAAGATGAAAACAAATAAACAAAACCAAACAAGAATGCTGAAAACCCAGGTAAATATCAAACGAATGTGTGTGGCCAACTTAAGTATGCTATAATGAAGATACCAATCACCAATACCAACACTGAGGAGAGTGAATCAAATCAATTAAATCAAATCAAGCTTGGTAGAGAGAAGGCTTCTATAGAGTTTGTAAAACACACACACAATCTTGTAGCGGTTTGATCCTCTATACAGTGACTAAATTTGATGGCTTTGAAGAACCTTTGTTTATAATATTCTACTGTTGTTTCTTTCAGCAGACATGTCTACCTTTATTTGTTAAACATACACTGTTGTCAGTTACCTAAACCAAACACACACGCTCCCAGACCAACTTTGGGTCTTGTAAACATTCACAAGAGGGTGTTTGTTTGTGTATTTCCTAATGAGGAATCTTCTCACCCAAAAAGCGTGGTGCGCCGTGTCTTTCGAGGTACTTATTTCTGTCCAGCTTTACGTGATTTGAAAACATTTGCGGGTGGTGCAAGCCACCAAAATATGGGGAAAATATGAACATACCGTCGGGCGAGCAGCGACTCCAGAGCCCTCAAGCTGTCCCCAGATGACCTCGTGCTGATATTCTATATATAACCAAGCGAGGCTTCCAGAAAACAATGGCAGGACCTGATTCTCAAATCCTCGCTTGCCATCAATAGCCCGAAATGGCGATCCACTAGATATACACACAGATTCAAAACAAGTCCCTGTTGGATCTTCCGGAGTTATCTATCTCATTAAGATACATGCGATGTGCCTCTTCGGCAGATCAGGGTCGTTAGAACGTAGGACTAATTATTACAGTGCTTTTCAATTGTACTATATTACACTCTCTTCTATATGGGAAACGTCAAACCGTAGCAGCTTCTCCTTTCTAATAAACCAGATGCACCTACAGTCTTCCGCGTTCTTTCCCCTACACATTCTGCCGTTCTATCTTAAACCTTAAATAAACTTTCAATTTCTCGCCCAACTTCCTCAGCACATTGTATGTGACATGAAAACGCGTGTTGAACAACTAAGTCCATCAAAGTCCTCGCGACACTGGTTTTGTTGTGACTTATATGGACAAACGAAGTTCCAGAGCCATTATTCTCAGATCTCGAGGCACCACAGATCGAAAATGACTGTATGTCCAGATATTCATCAAGCCTATCAATCCAACTCATATATAGGGAAAAGGATCTGATTATTCTTATAACTTTACTCTCTCTTTTTTAATTTTTGATATATATTGTTGAAATCTTTTTTAATCTTTATCTAAATCTTTATTGAAACCAAATAGTAATTTTTAATATCTTCCAAACGATAGTTAAACTAAAGTCAATAGAAGATAACTATACTAAAAACACAAAACATTCCAAATAAGAGCAAGATCAATACATGAACACTCACAGATTGAACTATATACTTTTAGATAAATTGCTGCACCTCAAGGTTAAAATGCTCTTCTCTAATGTGAGACACTCAGAAATCCCAAGATGCCACCACATCCTTCAGATTTGTGACATATGAGCTGTTGATTGAATCTCCATGACCACTAGCAACTCTCAATAATAATTCGTTAAGCTCAGCACTTCCCAAAATATCAACATGTTCAGCAGTCTTTGCACCACCTCTAATATCAAATCTATCGGGTTCATGTTTAATTTCAACAATAGTCACCTTGGAATTACCTGGATTATAGATATTCTCTCCTTCTTGGGCCCATTTATGGCACATGGAATGTGTCAATAGAGAGACAGTTCCATCTCCGTCAGAGAATAAAACAGACTCATTTGCATCCGTGTCTATCGAGATGTTCAAATTTGAAATCTCCTTGTTAACCTCCTCTCTGTAGGTATAAGCCCTCTCTGTTGGTTTTCCAACTCCATAGAAACAATAGATTTTCATGTCTGGAGCATTAGGAAGAGGAACCTCAAGAGGATTAATCCATTTGTTGAATTGTTTTTCATTAGCCTCCAGCTCTTTCTTGGTTTTAGCAACACCTGTGGAGTAGTGCTCCAAAGTTCTACGAGTGAACCAATCTGGACCCTGATCCAAAAGGAAATCAATTGAACCAGCAACTGTCAAATTAGTTCTTGAATACTCGCCAATTTCCTCACTAAATCTGATAAAGTTACCGAGAGTATCATTAGCACGCCTTCCATCTCCTTCGAATACATCATCTGGGGCACCATCCAGATTACCCCAAATGAAGTCACCACCTTTTGGCAACATACTAGGAATTCCTCCAAAGGTTTTCAACATATCCAATCTCTCTCTTCTAGAAAAGAACTTTTCAAGTCCCTGAATGGCCAATGCATTCAGTTGGACAGTATCTTTCATTTCTCCAGACATCAATGCCACAATGGCTTTAGGAGTTCCTAAAAGACATCCTGATATATCCACAAATGCCTCAATGTGGTCGTTTACCCAATTTGGACCACCGTTACCAAAATGAGGACCTTCCGCCTCCACCCACTTGAGGAAGTAGAAAATAATTTGGGATCCCATGGAGTGACCATAAAGAATAGTTTTTTCACCATTAAGAGCTAAATTGAGCTCAACCTGACTCTTGATCTTAGAGAAGTAACCATCTCTTCTTTCTAAATCCAAATAACTCAGTCTCCAGTCATATGCAGCGCTGAACATATTTGTAGGTCCGTATCCAATTACAGCCAGATTCTGTAACACCTTATTCCAAATCCAGTAACCTGCCATAAAGAAATCGGCAGCCTCAAACCCTTGAGCAGCTCTCAACTTGATTCCAGGAGGATCTAATCCTGTTTCCTTGTCTAGCACGATGTGCTTAAGCCAACAATTCTTATCAAGGAACATCGTCTTGATCATGTAGAATGAACCCCAAAGCCTCTTTCTGAAATGAGGCTCACTTTTGCAATCTTCAGTTCCTTCTAAACCCCAACTTTCAATTCCAGTACTGATGACACCTGGAACCATAATGACAGGATACTTAGCTTGGAATCCATCTTTTTTAAGAAGTTTTCCAATAGCAAACGATTCACTTGGATTGTGAAGTTCCTCTTGTTCGGTTTCATCCAACAATTTCTGAACTGAGGTAGGAAGTACATCCTTCCAATCCTCGAAATAGTTACTCACTGTCTCAAGCTTCAAAACAGAGTCAAATTCAGGGAATATGTCATTTTCGGACATTGTTTTCGAGCCAAAGTAAAGGGCTACTAATACACCCAAAAGGATTCCAAAGACGAAAAAAACCCTCTTGGTCATTAATAGCGCTTTGGCATAGGATTCCTTTCTCTCATACCTCTCTTCCTTCTCAACTGAAACAGTCACTTGATTAATCGTTCCATCATCAAGTTCTTGAGTAACAGATTCCACTTCTGAAATCTCCTCTACTTTTGTTCCAACGTCGAGTGAGGAGCTAGCAGCTGATCTCTCCCGGGACCATCTGCTGTTGGACGATTTAACCTTACCTTTCCTGTTTGAAGCGGACATTTTTGCTTCTAGACAATTAGATTAACCAATTGTATATGTTTCAACACTCAATAAGATTATTTCAGAGTTGCTCTTAGAGTTTAACCCCAAAACGGACATCACATGGTAATATTATATCAGTCTTTTTTTTAATACCCACTGAAAAGAAAAGCAACCTTCCTTTATCTATGACTCTCGACGCGCCGATTTTTTTTGAACAAAGTCCTGCGACGACGACAAAAAACTCTATAATCAGTATAGACATAGACATCAATCTTCTATTATACAGTTGATCAAGGGGTTCTTTTCCATAATAAGCTGCCAGAGGAAGGTGTCAAAGCCTATACGGAGTATTGTAAAATTGAATGTGTGGTTTTAAAATGAGCGATACAAACCATATCGAATCTCTGAACATTAATCCTGTTTTGACTGAAGGTCTTCATGATCAACAGGATTTGAATGGCCTAGAACTTGATAACGAGAATTCTCTTCCATTAGGACAGCTAATACATAGAATTGTCACTCAAAAGGGGAGTTTTGCAGATATAACAGAAGAGTCTTTACTAGAAGAAATAAAACATCTGGCACCAGAATCTGAATCAGCTCAAGACAACGAGTCTGGAAATGAGGAGGAGGAAAAAGCTAACGTTAAGGCAATAGAGACCGTTGAATTTGACGACAGCGACAAATTGTTGACGCAGGAAGAATTCTTAAAGCAGAAAGAACAGGTTGTGAATCTGGTGCACTCAGCATTGAATGAATCATCGCTTTCGTTGGACTTTGTTTCTCTATTGATATCATGTGTTAGACCTGCTGCTGGTACATCGTCAATGTCTCCGCATCTGAAACAGCATATCAAGATTGGTTCATTATCCAGTGATAAAGTCCAGCCTGAATATGACAACAAGAAATCACAGTTTGATATTTCAAAAGTAGGAAGAGGGTGGAAACTAGAGAGTCTTTCAAGAGCATCTGAGAGTTTGAGAAATGCCAGTGTAAGATTGAAAGAGGAAGTCAAAAAGGAAAACAACTACTGGAATGATATGATGCAAGTTTTGAAGTCAAATGAGGTAATTTCCACCATTAATACGAGAAACACTCGAGAGATCTGTGTGAAATATGGGTTTGGAGATGCTGGATCTACCTATTATGATAAGGGAATCGGCCTTTTGAGGAAGGATCAATCTGAAGGAAGATTATACTTTGAGAGAGTAAGTCCCCAGCCTTCAGATAAAACATTTAAGGTGGTCAATGTAAAAATATTCACCAGAAATGGAGCTGATGAAACGTTACTAGTGGGACAATCTGATTTAAGTTCCAGTGTTTCCAGGTTCAACGAAGATGGTGTGACGAATGAGATATCCAGGGCAAGATTTTATCTTTTCGAGGAGGAGTTGTTCTATTTCCTACTGAAGGAGGCTGCAACACTTATATCTCTTCAGGTTTCTATTGAATCTAATAAGATCATAATTGATTTGCACGACGAAATAGTTGAGTTAGAAACCATTCCTATTGAGGATGTCAAGCCTGTTGATGAAGATTTGAAACTGAATCGCAAGGCTGATTTAATTGGTAATTTCTTAAGGTTAATGTTGTGCGCTGAGCATAAACGTAACCTCGACAAGAAACAAATTCCTCCCGTCTCATTGAGTCAAAGCCAGCAGCAACAGAGATTGCAGAATCCAAGTCAGGTATCACTAATCAGACCTATAATAACATACAATAAACACGAAAGAACTGTGAAGCAATTAGAGGATGTTTTTGTGTCGACATTGACGGCACTTTTTAATGATAATAAATTGAAGGCTGCTGAGGTGATGAAGAATAATTACAAAGCAACCAAGTTCTGCAATGATCCCAACACTCTATTGAGTGACAAAGAGAAGATCATTTTACCCAATAACAATCCATTTATTAGATGCACTACATATCCTTCTTCTACTTTAGAGCTCACATACTCGAATCTCAAATCGGTTATTATGCTTCGGTCCATTTCTGATTCTGCATACTCTATGATAAATTTACGACTTTTCAGTACGACGGGTGAAAATGAGTATAAGAACTGTCTTCTCGATGTGAACTTCAATGACGTCAATGAGTTGGAGGATTGTTTAGGTTGGGCCTTAAAAAATTACTTGATTCAGGAATGATTCACAAGCTCTTAGCTTTGCTAGTTTGACATCAATGTATAATTATAATATAGTGTATATAGATAGATTGAATGTGTTAAGAATGTTTTTGAAGGGTCAGATTATGGGACGGTTAAAGTCGAATAGAGAATTCCAAGAGTACAGATGATAAATGTAGTATTCCTTATATTTCGAGGTCTCACGTGCCGCTCAGGCAGGAACGACAGGGAAAATTGTGGGCTCTCACATTAGAAGACAAAGATAAAGGGAGAAAAAGAAAATTCAGAATTTTCAAAACGCATCTTGTTATCTTGAGACCAAGATTATAAATAAAAGGCATATACAGAATCCCTGATTGTAAATAAACTATAGAAGGGAGGGGATACCATACTAAAAATGTCAGAAGCAAAAACAAAAGTGTTGATTGTGGGTAGTGGGGCCCTTGGAATGGTGGCTGCTTACACTTTGGAGGAGAAGGGAGCCGAAGTGACAATCGTTGTGAGATCGGGTTACCAGAAGGCCAGTACAGAAGGGTATAGAATCGAATCATGTCAATTTGGAAATATTTCAAACTGGAAGCCAAGTAGGGTGGTGAAATCAACTCAGGAAGCTGTTGCCAAAGACGAGAAATATGATTATATATTCATCTCTTTGAAGAACCTACCAGACTCTCCTATGCCTTGCGAAGCCATCGTGGAACCAGCTGTGGTCAAGAACCCGAATTCCACAATAATTTTGTGTCAGAACGGTATAGATATTGAAAAGCCAATGATAGAGAAGTTTCCGGGACACATTATTTTGAGCTGCGTTTCTCTTATTCAATGCACAAACGTCAACTGTGTCCTTAAGCAGATGAGCCCCGATAACGTTCAGATTGGGGCGTTTGAAAATCCAACAATCAAGGATAAATCTCTTGTAGATGCCAGTTTGGAGAAATTCCTGGAACTTTACACCATGCCAGGTAAGAACACTGTTAAAAAAGACGAGAATGTTAGATTGAGCAGATGGCAGAAACTGGTGTATAACTCTGCCATCAACACCACTACTGCTTTGGTAAATGTGGATTGTAGTCGTGCTGCAATGGCTGGCTCCAAAGAGGGTGTCTACAAACCAATTATGAGAGAGATCTATGCCATAGCAAAATCTGATGGATATGAGATCCCTCCCCAGCTCGAGAACTTGATGCTCAACATTTCTGATGGAAATTTTTACACCCCCTCAATGCTTGTTGATGCTCGACTAGGTAGAATGATTGAAGTCGAAACTATAGTTGGAAATCCCCTCAGGATAGCTCAGAAAAACGGTCTTGAGGTTCCGCATTTGTCTATGATGTATCACCTGCTAAAGATAGTTCAATTCAGAATCAAAGAGAATCTTGGATATATCACTGTTGACGAAAGTATCAAACAGCCTAAGAGTGCCCACGAATATGGTAAGGGATTTTGAAAGGATATAGGGATGCAACATTTTATAGAAAAAGACGATCTTATATTTGAAATTCTTTCCATTGGAAAGAAATCACCACGACGGTGATTGTAGTTTTGTAATTCAGTGACTCAGAGTGAGCATAAACTCTAGATCTCTGGAATTCTCTATTGCAGCTCCTCAGAGATCCAAATCTCACACCAATACTTGGCAGTGTCTGGAACTGCCTTGAAAAGTAAAAAAATAGGGTTTGAGGCTGAACTTATCAAGAGGTTTCTCTTTTGTTCTTTTCCTTATCTCATGATATATAAGAAATGACCAAATAAATACTGACTAAGAACATATACCTGGATAATAATCCGATTAAAGATAGTGGAAGGATAATTTGCAAAATTGTGCCTGATTGATTTATTTCTTACTGGTTTTCTAAAATCATTCCACCTACCCCTCAAACTAGATCATTCCTAATTACAGCTAGCTGATTTCTTAACATCCATATCGTTTACAAATGAAGTTTACCAGACAATTCTCACGGTTTTTCACAACTAAAAGAATCTTAGTCTTCCCTGGTCAGGGTCAATTCAATGTAGAGTCACTCTCTCAATTGTCCCAGTACCAGGATCTTCCTGTCGCACAATCCATCCTCTCTCAGGCAGATGAAACTCTTCCAGACCTCAGACTCTCAAGATTCATACTTAATCCAAAAGAGACATTGTCCTCCAAGGAAGCAAGAGCAGAACTGCAACGAACATCAATTCAACAACCCCTTTTGATTCTTACATCATATTTAAACTACCAGATTATTAAGCATCTGCACGGAGTGGATCTGATAAATGGTGCAACTTATACTTTGGGACACTCACTTGGGGAAATATCTTCTTTGGTAGTTCAATCAACCCTCCCATTTTCCTCAGGCTTGAAATTTGCAAGTGAGCGGGGTCAATTGATGGAATCAATCGTGTCGAAGACAGGAAAGAAATATTCTATGCGTGTTTTATTGTTTCAACCCACCCATCTGCAATATATAGTTGAATGTTTGAAGGAGCTCGGTATTAACATTAGCAACTTTAACAATTACCAACAGCTTGTTGTCAGCGGAGCTAAATCAGAGTTGGACGAGAAATTAGATCTCCTCATTCAACAAATCGCAAAGTCCCGAATCTGGAAAACCAGAGTCAGACAAGTTGATTTAGGCGTGGAGATACCATTTCATAACCCACTTCTGAGTCCTATTCAAGATCAGCTAAGATTATCTATCAGAAAAGACTTGGGTAAACTTAAAGTTCCTGTGATATCCAACCTCACGGGAACTTTTGAATCTGATGCCACGATTCAATCAGAGAATATTGTTGAAGTCACATCCAAGCCAGTTCAGTTCCTCACATGCCTTGAAAACTTTCAAAAGGATCCTAACAGTGGAGATGAAGTTGAGTATCAGTTCATTAATTTCGATAAACCTACGTTCGGAATCATTAACAAGTTTTACGATGATTTTCAAAAATTGCAAAAGCTTGATCACAAACCAATAGTGACTAATCTTACCATTGATCAAACGGCTGAAATTAACAAACTGTATAGTTAGTTTAAGTAAAATAAGTTAGGGAATTAAAAAAGTTTCAGTATGGGACACTCAAATCACCTATATCCAGTAAAAAAGGTTACTGAATGGGAATAAAATTTCCAACAATACAACTTGGGATGTTATATCTATCTCTTCGTATAGTAAAGCTGAAACAACAGTTTCTCTTTTTTCGACCATCTCGACTTCTGAGATTACAACTAGTTAAAACAGCCTTTTGGGTTCTATCAAAAGCAATTGCACCATACTTTTCCCAAAAGTTAACACTGCTCTCCTCTGTCATAAGTTCATAAATTGTCAGTCTACCATTTTTCAGCTCATCAATTGACACTTCAACCAAGGATGCGAATTCCTTATTTCCTCTATATATTTCCCCTGTTCTTCTCCACAAACAAGCAGGAATTGCCATTGAAGTAAAAACACGATCATAGTCAAGAAGCATGCGCTCAAAGTTCTCTTCCACTAAAATGAGATCTAAATCTTTTAAAGTTTTTGCTATCGCCCTGAAACCCGGTCTGAAAGTCGATAATGGCTTAAGAATACGTTGTCTAGAAGATGCAGCCATATGGTTGTCCATGTAAGTTTGAAGTCGCTGATATCCTTTCGCATAATTATATGGTTTCAAGAGACCAGCTTCAAGTTTTGCATTGATGACTTGTTTAAGACGTTCTTCAGGAGAAATTTCGGTCGTAGGATCTGCGGCGGTCAAGAAGAACTTATCTCTAGCAGAATCAGAAACATATGGTTGAGAAGGAGCAGCGGCTGTCGGAGCAACATGATTATTGGGCGATGGTGCTGGTTTAGCTTGGTTGAGAGTCTGCGTTGATGAGATAGGGGATCGTTGGTAGTATGTATCGAAACGAGGACCTTCTGAAGCCCTTGATTGCTGCTGCTGCATTTGGTTAAGTGTATTTTGAACAGCAAATTGCGATAAAGTCCCCGATGGTCTTTTGGTTAGTTGAGGAAGAGAAGTTGCTGAGCCACTTGTTGAGCGGCTTCCCCTTGCAAAAAGACTGCTTTCCATAGATGTGTCAACAGCTGGAATTTGATTTTGTTGTAGGTTAAGATTAGTTGATGAATTGTTATTACTATTGAAAGTTTCCAGCTTATGGAGCATCGGGTCATTTGTCAGATTTATGGTATTTATCATATCTGAATCATCAATCATGGATAAAAATTCAGTTAATGAGTTAAACTCCGAACCAGCATGTTCTGAGTAGAAGAATGGTTGTTGGTTTATCGTTGTGGAGGAAGGATTTTTCGTTAAAGAGGGTGGTTGACTATTAGAAACATTTAGTCTTTCAGGAATCTCGTATCCAGGAAGTCTATTTTCACCATTGGAATCATTTTGAAGGTTATATATTCCGAGCATTTTGAGCCGTTCAGTGCTAGATCCATTAACATTCTCACCATTAGTATTATTGTTCAGACCAGTGTTACTTGAATTGGGAGTCACAATATTTTGAAGCCCGGAACCTGGAGATGGTGCCATTGGAGATAGGTTAGGAAGTCCAGCAATGGCTGATTGCTGTTCATCAACAGAAGCTGTAGTAATGGCACTTATCGAACTTGTGTTAGTGACAGAGCTGTCATTTCCCTTTTTACCCTTTTTCCCCCCTGATGTAGGTTCATCGTGACATAGATGACCAATGTTTCTTTTAAGGCATCTTTGACAAGGTCTTCCTTCGTCACAGATCATATGCGATCTGCGACAATAAACACAGGCCACTCCAACTTTCTTCCTTTTCTTCCCTTGAGACCTAGTGGACGCTTGTTTGGACCCCTTTTGCTCAATTTCACGCTGATTTTCTTTGTTTTGTTTGTTATCGTTGGCAGTGGTTGAGTCACCATTGGACGATGCAACCCCACTTTCCTGGGATTCGACTTTCAGCTCCTGTGGTTTGATAACAGATTTAGAATTTGCATTGTTGCTTTTTTCGGTGTTCAGCTCATCATTTGTTGAGTCAGACCCATTAGATACATTTCCATTATTCGGATTGTTCATTTCTATGTAATTATTAATGTCCCAAACTCTTGTTCTCAGTTCCTTCAGCGAAGTAGGAAAAGTCAGGGAGGCTGTTAGCAATGTGAATTAAAGCCACTGTTTAGGATCTCTAACACCCAGGATCCGTGTATGCGTGTTCAGTTTCGAAAACCTGTTTTGTCCGAATAAACACCTTTGTTGTCCGTTATTCAAAAAATAGCATGTCCAGAATAAAACAGAGGAAAATCGGTACCAGTTATATTTTTCACACTAAATGAGAGTTACAGACAGATTTAATATTATTCGCAGAATCGTTTATTTCAATTAGACTGTCGAAGCACAATAGGTTCTTCGTTTTTTATAGACACATTTACGACTGTTCTAGTCACACGATTAACCTTCCAGTTTCAATAAGAACGGTTTCAAGAGCTGCTCATAAAAACCCAATACCAGATGTCTAGTAATGAAGTCTAAATCTGAAATATTGTACTGATCGAGGTAGATTGTATAAGTAGTGCGGATCAAACAAGTTGATCAATATGTAAACCCATTACAGCACAGGATCTCTCTTTGTGTGTGCTGGAACCATCAAACCACTATCGCAATAACTGAACCCACCACTGAGTTGATATCATAACGAGAGTTACAAATATTCCATCATTTGTTGGTTCATTTCTGCTTCTTGTTGTTTGCGTCTCTCTCATCTAGTAACGCAGCCTTCTTTTCACCATGTTGTAGTCTTTTATTTTCCTCAGGAGTCCTTCCGTTTAAAGACGACGTTTTGTCAAAATACACAAACGCAACTGCCACAATAGCCATTGCAAACAAAAATTTGAGCAACAAAGCAGGAATTATACCCAGTTTGGTTGAATCGTTGGAACTTTCCAACGTGTTGTCAGAGAGCACATGGAGCTGATTCAAAAAATTCATTGTCGATTAAAATACAACAAGGATTGCCATCCTAATGATGGTGGTTTCCTCCATATTCCTTTAAATCAGCACATATAAACTGTTATCTAGAACTAACTCATCTGCGCCATGTGAGAAGACAGTCAGGATTAGATCACCAAAACGGGCGATAGAACCAGTGCGTCGATAGACTCGTGAAAAATATCTTTCCTCTCCTCTCTGATAATAATACGCAAGGTTATAGCAAGCCATCTCATTCGAGCTGGGTCTCTCGTCTAATGGGTTACATAAGCATGTGGGAATAAATTCAATTTCACAAAAATCCTCCCCTCCCCGCTTACTTCGCTAGAAGGTTTACGTCATTTGGTCCTAGATTTATAAATAACAATACCTACTACATCGTAATGCCTCTTGAATCGACGTAAGCTGGAATATCTACGGCCTATACCCGTTTAAGAGTATTTTTGTATGATAGATGAGCCCATTATATAATTCGCTGGTGATCCTGTTACGACAAGGGATTATACCTACGATTTGCTATTAGACGTATGATGTCATACGTGACAATCAGGACTCTATCATTCCACAGTATACACTTTTAATCATTTATATAGACGACAACAACCTTTTCTAGAGTGACAAGCTTAATCCTTAATCAGATCTTGTCAGAACACAAAAAGCTAAGAATTATTTCGATTATCCTAAGATATGACTAAAGAATCATCTGAACCCTCTTCAAACATCGTGAAGAAGCTAGGACGTGCTGTGCTTAGATTTTACGACTGGCTTAGACCCCACAGAGGTCACAGGCTTGATGGCCGTAATGAACCCACGAATTGGAATTATTATACTCCATCAGGAGGGGTTTCGTGGTCATGTTGAAGTTGAAGAGTAAGAGAGGTTAGATCTCTGAAAACTGGTTTATTATTGATTAGGTAAGGGATGTTACATTTATTTGGGCTATTGGCAAGAGTTTGGCTGGTGTTTTACTCGACTATGATGAATGATTTTGTATTATTACTTGTGTTTTAACGAAAATATGTTTTGGATTATTGATGACTTAGATATTTGTGCAGAAGTAAATTTTCAAGTAGAGCATAAATGTTGAATCTTCCGGATTTAATTGTTGGGTCCTTGAGAATTAATTTTACCATTAGTGTATGCCAATAACTCTAACGAGGGTGAGAGAGGAGGAGTAGGACTGAGTTTTCAGAATTATTTTTGTCTGTATTGTCTCTCTATGGCCAAAGGGTTCATTGTCGCAACAGTAGTGATTCTTATTATTGTATATGTGATGCCGACACTGCTTAGAGGACTACTCAGAGGCTTTACAAGTGTTTCAGGGAGGGACACTGCGGTGCAATCAAGGAATATATCCAGGATATCACAGGCAAACGAGAATCCTGTTTTGATTGTGGTTGCCTCGATCGGCAATCCAGAGTCACAATACAAGGGGACCCGCCACTCAGTAGGCCATTATTTGGTTCAAAAATATGCACAGACCCATGGGTTCACACAGACTACCACTGTAGACAAATACAAGTTCCTGGCTAACTCAGAAAAACCGGACATTCTGCTGTACCAGACACCTGGGTTCATGAATCTAAGTGGGAAAAATCTGGTTAAGCCATGGAACGCTGTTTTGAAGCTAAAGAATGTGAATCCAGTTCTGGTGGTGGTACATGATGAGTTAGATTTGGATCTAGGGGCTGTCAAGGTGAGAAAACAAGGTTCTTCTCATCGAGGTCACAATGGATTGCGATCTATACAACAACACATAGGAAAGGGCTACAATGCCATTCAGGTGGGAATAGGACGGAACTATTCTAGTGATCGTAAAAAAGATCCGGATATAGTGGCCAAATACGTTCTAAGTCGGTTTCGCAGTGATGAGACGGATATTCTTGATGCCCAGACCTTGGACAAATTTTCCGGTATATTAACCCAAATGCAGACCGGTAAGTATATCTTCGACCATCTGCCATAATAGCAGGTCGGAACCCTTACCCTAATTTTTGCTCGTCCTGGTATATCAGTCCCCGGATTCCCATCCACAGAGAAAAATGTGTAAACCCCGTTTTCGCTCTCATATTATGAGACGATCATTTGTTTCACTTTCCCCCCTTTTCAGCTATCGGGAAAAAAATGGCGTCATACATTTTAGAGCCTGAAGAGGGAGGGAAAGCAAACAGATAAAAGTGGAGTAATAATTGAATTATATATATATAAGCATTTTTGGGGATCATATAAACCATCAAATTTTGAAATTTAAAGCTAGTTTTTTGAATAAATATTCTCCTATATCGCATACGCAGCAAATCGTTCATCTAGAGGTAACAATGAGTCTAAGAACTTTTGTTAGCAGGCCTGCTCTTAGGACGTCAATTACAACTACTCTCTCTGCGCCTGGAGTTCGTAGCTTGTGGACAAGACCAGATGTTAGAAGAAAGTTTTTTGCTGATTCTGGAATCAGCTCCAAAGAGATTAGACCAACTTCCAAGGGAATGTTTACTCCAATCTTCAACGAACATAGCAAAGAAAGTATGATTCGATTGGAGCATCTTCTTTTGGAATGTCGCTCCCATCCAGTTCTCAGATCTAAGGCATTTGAATTATTCACTGTTCTAGACAAGTCAATCACCATTGCTCAGAAAAAAGCACTCGAACTTTACTCTAGCCCAACTTCTCAGATCACCAGAATTCTCTACTCCACTTTCTTGACCAGAGAACTCCTCCGCAAGCCTAATCAGGAACTCATGAATGAGGTTCTCGAACTCATTGAGGAAAATAACATCGATTTTCAAATGGATGATCTCAGACTGGCCTATGGATATGTTGGAAGCTTGAAGGCTCAAAGTTATGGTTATTAAGTAAACTGTGTGATCACCTTCGGCCTGGTTCCCTCCAGCATATTGACACTAAAAGAGTATCAACTCTTACTTTTATTTATTACTATTTATTTATTATTTATTACTCATTTATTTATTTATTTATTTATGACATTTGGTTGATGATTGCTTTATGGTACAAACTAATACACTTTGCGTTTTTATACAAGGACTCATTATCGTATCATTCTTTAAATTTCTGCTCAATACACATCGAGAAAGGATACCTCGGAAAATGACTAAGCTCATCCTTAGATTTCAACACTGCCCGACATCAGATCTTAGTGATCTTGAAAAATATATCTAAAAAGGGAGCTGGAGAAGATTTAAGTTATAGGATAGTCACATTCAAATATGACAATTATCCTATACTCTATGGTGTTATCTGGTGATTAGCCAGCCTTGAGAATTTGAATGAAGGACTGCGTAAAACAGCTCTACTGGGGATTTATAGTTTTAGATTCTATAAGAAGTTCGAATATTCAAACTAAACAAACTACATCTGTAGTTGAATGAAATTAGTTCATTGAAGATAATATTATTAACAAAACTTCCATCTATTTCCACAGTTCTCACAGGTACAGAAAGTCGTAAGCGGTTCATCTGCAGATCTTGTTTGCATCTGGTAGTAACTAACTTCTCTTTTCTTACATTTTCCACACACAAATCTATCGGTAACAGCTCTCTTTTGCACAGCTCCTTGGGCATCAAATAGATTCTTTTGATGCATATCTGCTAATTCCTTTTTCAGTGCTTCTGGCGCCAACTCCTGGTTCGTCATCGTTACGAACTTCGAAGGTATAAGAACCCCTTCCAATATTTTGGAACGTAGCTCCGGATTGCTTTTATTTCTCAGATTCATTATAAGAGAGCGCATCTTATTTCTATATTGATCTGTGACTTTTGAATTGCTGAGCTTGAATGTTTCATCTTCAATTTCTTTCGACACTGTCACAATCTCTTCTGGAAATTTGGTAGAATCCATTGCCAGAGCGATGTACAGACCTGAGATGGAACCATTTCTAGTAGAGTCCTCGTGGAAATTGATCTTGATACCATCATTAGCTGGGTTTCTAGGTTTTGTGCTGACAAATGTCCCGGATTTAATGTTTTCCTGTTTCGCAAGCAAGGATTCCGCCTCCTTCGACTCAGTCTCTGACACCCCTGATTTTTGTACTTGTGCAGCTTGAGGTATCTGTTTTCCTGCTCTCTTTTCTTTGGAAACTTGCTCCTTCCATTGTTTTATAATCTTCTTCACAAGAGAACTGACTTTGGGATCATTGTGAGATCTCAGTTTGTTCACGGCCACACCAACCTTTGTCTCTCTTAAAAGCTTTTCTGTAGCTTTGACTTCATCTTTCAGCACATTAAGTAGTTCCAAAATAGTCTTGGAATCTTTTGCCTTTTCCAGACTAGCAATTACAGCCTTAACTTCCGTGGAGTCCATATGTTGATTATTCTCGTCGTCTGTGAAGTACTAAAATTACTGTGAATTTTATTGATTATGATACCCAAATTTCTCTTTGCACAGGGGGTTTCACTGATCCCTTATGTGATTGACAATTGGGACTATTGATTGTTCAAGGCTAAAACTAAAATGAAAAAAATAGGCCTACCGTTGCTGTATAGTTCAACCTTCCAACTTGATGATATATTTATAATGAGGGCTTAGATCTTTTTCAATACAACCCTAAAATTAAGAGATGATGAATGAAATGTGAGGAACTCAGTCCTTGTTTTTTTTTATCTATATACTGCTATTAGAAACACAGATGTTTTATAAAGCCTATCTTTATCTATATTGAAGTACTTGTGACAAAAAAAAGTCCATTTCCTACCTAGACGAAGATTGAAAAATCGCGCATAAGTCAAGAACACTTGTACATTACTAATACGGTGATGAGATCTAGTTGTACCCTTCTCCTTCTTATCCTTTATATTTTATTCCATGAGTGTTAATGAAGTAATAACTCAGAAGATGAGAGTTTGACTTTAGAAAGCAAGCAAAGTTTAGTTATCAATCTTTTTGAGACAAGGTTGTTCGATTCGAAAGTATCGCTCCAAATTTTATGAGTTAGAGTTCAATCAAATCAGACACTTCTTAGTATAAGTTAAAGTAGTATTTCGATTCTTAAAACCATGACAATGCCTAGTTTTTCCTTATGAACTCTGATTCGAACTTAAGAGTTGTTTCAACTTATATTTCTCCAGCATACATCATTTGCAAAAAACATATAACAAGTAATCATCCAAACGCTTGCGGCAGTACTTCATGAACCTCCCTTATGAACTAGATTTGATGTTTATGTGTACGTTACGGAGTTATTAAACAAATTTATTTTTTATTGTCTAATAAGAGCATCTAAAAACTAAAAAATACTAAAGATTAGGCAGTTGTAACCTCGTGAATAGCTTTAGCTAGGTAATCCACATTTTCAGGGTAGATACCAGCAATAGATATTCTACCATCAGAGGTTAAATAAACAGACTTCTTGATCAATTGCTGGACTTGCTCTTCCTTAAGACCTGTGTAGCAGAACATACCCTTTTGATTTAGCAAGTGTTCCCAGTTCAATGGGTTCTTGTATGTGTTCTTGAGCTTGTCATATAGTAAGGCTCTCATGTCGACCAATCTGTCAGACATGATCTTAACATCTTTCAACCATTGTTCATAAATGGATTGTTCGGAGAGAATGATTTCAACAAGTTTGGAACCATGAGATGGTGGGGATGAGTACAATGGTCTGATCACTTTCTCTAGTTGAGACTTGACTCTAACAGTCTCCTCTTCACCAGAGGTAATAAGAGACAATGATCCAACTCTCTCACCGTAAAGACCCATGTTCTTTGCAAAAGATTGAGCAAGAACAAAGTTTTCTAACTTACCATCTGCGACAGCCTTGTTGAACTTGAACAAGATAGCCAAGTCATCAATTGGGTTACCGGATCTGAATCCTTGGTAAGCCATATCTAATAGAGGCAATAGCTTCTTCTGTGAAACAACATCTAAGATCTGGTCCCATTGAGCCAATTCTGGGTCAACACCAGTTGGGTTGTGGCAACAAGCATGGAGCAAAACAACAGTGCCTGGCTCTGCAGCAGCCAAGTCGTTCAACATACCAGCCTCATCCAAGGCATTGGTATCGTAGTTGTAGTACTTGTACTTTTCAGTGGTAAGACCGGCCTTCTCAAGGATAGCGACGTGGTTTGCCCAGGTTGGGTTAGGAACCAAAACCTTCTTTGTAGAGTGGAAGGTCTTGATGAACTCACCCAAGACTCTTAGAGAACCAGTACCAGAAATACCTTGGGAAGTGAGGACTCTTCCGTCCTTCAATAATTGTTTTCCGGCATCATCATGGGTGTAAAGCATGGTCTTGACCAATTCGTTGAACTTTGGAGAACCAACGATTGGCACATATTCCTTGTTAGCCTCAGTCTTGGACAAGATTTCCTCAGCAGCTCTCACTGAAGGCAAGATCCATGGCTTACCATTATTGTCCCTGTAAGCACCGACACCAAGGTTGATTTTTTTTGGGTTTGTATCGCTGTTGTACAACACAGTGAGTCCTAAAATCTTGTCAGCAGGAGCCTTTTGAATTGATGCCCATGCAGATTGATTTCTCTTGACCACTAATGATAGTAGAGAAGGCGTTTGTCTTCTTGAAGATGTTGCTAGTCTGAGCATTTTTATATATATGTATGATACAGGGGCAATTAGATTACCTTGAATTCGAAAACTTCATCCAAAAGATATTACACGACAACCTCTTTTGACTAAGAAAGAACTTATCCTATTTATACTTGAAAAATCAGCACAGAATCGTTTCCTGCAGCTCCAAACAGGATGATTCATTTTTTTCATCTCGCTTTGGAGAATTTTTTTCGACACCCGATAAAAGCTAATCAGATCAGATGGGGCAAAACGGGAAAAAAGCACAGTGAGGCATATTTTCGTTAAAGGGTTTTCCGACAGTAGAATTGAGCTTTCGATGGAGAAAATACCATATGAATTCCATGTATTTTGCAAAAGTCACTCTGAACTTCTTTTCTAATGCTCTATGATCCACCTTTACTAAATATCTGTTTTCTTTCTGAATACAGTTATTAAGCCTCCCTGTGTGTAAAAGGCACCCCGCCCTACATACTGTTGAAACATTCAACGCTTCCCCTCACTTGAATTATATGACCAGACTTTTTGTTCTCCCTTAGAACTAGAGCGGCTCCCCTCCCTCGCGTCCCCTCTTGAGTCCCTCGCCGTTAAAGTACCCCCTGTGCGGGAACTTTGGCGATATCTAGCCTTGTGGAAAAGCATGTGTAGCCTAAATGGGCGGGGTGTAGGCCCAAGCACCAGGACAATGCCTGGAGCTAGCGGCAAGGGAACCAAGCGTGTCGTGAAAAACCGGAAGAAATGATTCAGATGAATCAGAAAATTAGGACAGGAGAAACGGAGATGCAGAGGTGCATGAATCAGACAGGCACAACTCTACGCAACAAGAGGTAAGTAAGACCGCATAATTCCAAAATAGTAATATCTTGAGTGAGCTTGCAGGTCAAAGTTGAAATAAATAAAGTCACAAAAGACTTGCAGATGAATTAAAGGATGATTCATTTCGTTTTTTTATAAATAATATTATATATGGGGTTATTGCCTACGTAAAAAAACCTAAAAACATCTAATCATGAGATTATTATTCTTTCAATAATGGACATAGAAACTGCCTTCTGAGGTCGTCAACTCTGGTTGATATACATGGCATCGATCTTTTGTAACGACTTACCTAAACTCAACTTTACTTTTTGACGATACAACGTAGGATTTTTCAATTGAAGAGGGTTTCCTTCAAAATAAACAGTTTCTAAAGCAGGAAGTCCTCCCAACTCCTTTTCCAAGTCGTCAAATGACTCGATCAAATTGTAAGAACACCAGAAATCTGTCAGATTTTTGAGGTGACTCATGTTCTCCAGTTTGCGGATCTTATTAGAAGTCACATCTAATACAGACAACTTGTGTAGTTTATCGAGACCTTCTAACTTGGTCAATTTGTTGTGGGAAAGATATAACTCCTCAAGGTTTTCTAGCTCATCTAGGTTTTCAATTCGACTGATCTTATTTGATTGTATTGATAAAACTCTCAGGTTTCTGAGGTTATTCAAGTTCTCAAACTTGGATATCTTGTTCTGTCCTAACCATAACTGCTCCAAACTTGGCAATTGTAGCATCTCTTCGCTAATCACCTCGATTCTGTTTCCTCCCAGCTCAAGGTTCTTCAGCTTCTTGAGAGTGCCTAAATTTTGAATTTCCTTGATTTTATTCTGCACAAAGTATAAGTTTTCAAGTTTCGTCAAATTTTCTATGTGCTTGATGGTTTTGATGTTATTAAATGATAGATCTAACACCGTCAATTCATGGAATTCATTGACATGTTTGGAAATGTGTTTTATTCTATTATCATAGAGATCCAACTCTTGCAATTTGTCCTTAACCGGTATCACTTTCAAACCATTGATACTTTCCAATAAATTGTCTCTCAAAACGAGACTCTCCAAGTTTGTGAATCTAGATAAGTTGAGACCCTCAAGTTCTCTAATTTTGTATTGGATCAAATCTATGTAAGTAGTGTCGTCAGGAAACTTTTCAGTTAATTCCAGGTCTGATGGCAGAAATTGCGGATTCATATCTGGAATTGTTTTGACTCCATACCTCGCTTCTAGCTCCTTGGCCTGTTCTTCTGCATCATGCTTTGTACTTTCTTCGTTGTCTGTTGTCTGATGACCTTCGTCTTCTGAAGATGGCGCAAAGTGGTTGGAAGTGAGGGAATTTTTTTCCTCTAATGTCAACCCTTCTGTGTCTTTCACCAATCCCTCTTCCATAGTAATTGAAATACAATCCACAAACCCGTGATAATGCTAGTTTTTTGAGAGCAAATAAGATAGAAGCAAAGAATAAAGAATATCGCCTTTCTTAAATTGGACAACCCGAACTCTGAGGTAATGTGCGATCGCGCCCTTACATTAGTCTAAGTTTTTACTGTTATTGAGGTCTCCAAGGACTGAAGAATACTGGAGCAGAACAAAATTTAATCATGTTATGTAGGTAAATAAGCCATCTGAAGAACAGAAGGTAACAAAAATTCTCAATTTAAAGTCCTGTAGTGTCTCCTATCTCTAAGATGTGTTAAAAATATTGAGAAATTACATACAGATTCTTTCGAAGTAGATAGGAGTAGGAGACATAATAAATAAATAGAATGAAAGACAACTAGATGGAATCACCGGATAGTAACATTTAAAATGCAGCCAGCGACCAATTAATGTTGCACCTAAGTCCACCACCCAATTAACGGATCTCACGATCTAGAGACTCCTGGGCTGGAATATAACTCTTCAAAACGTATTCAACACACTCACCAACAGACTTGATCTCATTGGCAGACTTGTCATCAAAAACGACATCAAACTCCTCCTCGAGAGCAACCAAAGCATCGTTGTAATCAAGAGAGTCCATACCCAAGTCTTTGATGAACTCCGTTTCCAAACCGATCTTGTCAGCAGGAGCCTTCAACTCAAAAGAGTTCAATACAGCAATGGATCTGGCAAGAACATCCTCCTTAGTCAATGATGAGGATGATGAAGAAAATCTAACACCAGTCACAAACTTGACTGGTTGCACTTTTCTGGAAAGAACGGCAGCAGAACCGACGGAAGGTCTCACAGTCTGTCTGGCAACTGTTTGCACACTTCTGGAAAAGGATCTCAATGACAATCTCAACATTTTGTATAACTCAGAACAAAACAAATATCTCTCTTACTGAAACACCGTTATAATTCACAAAAAACACCGTATGTTTTCCTATCAACTCACAAACTTAGTCTCTTTTTATTTTATATAACAGATTCTCACCAATTAACACTTTGTTTCAAAAAAATTGGCCAAAGCGTTGGATATTGTGGGATCCGCAGCTATCGACCCAGACTGGAAAATTATACTTTTTATGCAATTTGGGGTAATATGGAGGATCTGGACCACCAAAAAGGACCAGTTATCTATATAGACATCACATGATAATGTGGTACCATTACCAGTGGTAGGTTCCTTGCTGTACAGTTCTGAAGCTTAAATTAGGTGAGTATTTCAATGAGATGGAGGGACGCTTGCGAGGCTCCGCATCTTAGTAATACTTATACTGACTGAGTCGATCGACCTACAGCAGCAAATTTTAAGCTTACCCGGATTTTAGATTTTTTCCTAATTTTTTTAAGTATATTTTTTCTTTCCTTTGAGGGTACAGAAGAAGCAAGAACTTCTTAACATAATCAAGTTGTCATAAACATTGTCTTCTGTTGAGCGCGTTCATTTTATTGGGGCTGAAGTCGTTTGAAGTGCTCAAAAAACACAAGGGCTGTTTGGTGACAATTACTGTAGTTTAAAAACCAGCAGGTGAAGGGAACGCAGGCAAATCGTGTATATATTTTTGTTGACAAGCCTCACATCCAACTACATAATCCTTTGGTTATCATTCAACTTTGAACGGAAGATACTCTAAGTACAACTATAAAGGCTCGGTGTTATTGCTTCACATAGGCGATTGGTTTCATTGTATATTAGAGGCTGATTTCAGCTGAGCGAGTTTGGATTGTGATACATTTTCTGACACTTGACATCATGTCTGCTGTCAAGAGAACGTCATCTCACGATAGAGCATCACAAGTGTTGAAAAGAATCAAGAAGTCTGATTCGGTCTTGGATGAATTGAGTGATTGTGGCCAGCTCACTCAGGAGGATGTTGTCTATTACCAAAAGGAGGCAATTTACCGATTATTAAATGTTCTTCGGAGCAAGAATAGACGTCTGGCGAAGGACCTTAAGAAGCTTTCAGATAGTTATTCTAAAGTATTCAAATACTACTCTGTGCTGAATAATTGGTGGTTTCAAATTATAGAGAATTTCAAAACGTTTGACAATCTTGATAACAACAATAGTTTGAACGAGTCGCTGCTCATAGACATCAATGTCGAGAACCCTGATGAAGACGAACAAATTTTGAGCAGTCTGGGGGAGAAAAGGCAAGTCCTGCTTCGTTTACTTCAACCTTTACTATCAAAACCAGTATCTAATAGAGAAGAGAAGTTGGTGATTCTGCAAGAGTCTCTCACGAACCTCCATGTCTTTAAATCACAACTAGAAGATGAGAACAAATCTTTAAAGCTTAAGATCGAGGAACTAAACTCAGAGTTAGATACTTTTATATCCAAGAAGGACAGAGATGATTCAAAAACTCTACAGAGAATCAGTGAAAACAAAAAAATAGAAGAGCCTTTGAAAAAGGTTGCTAAGGATGGAACTCCCGAAATCAAAGTGAAGACCGAAAACGGTCACACGTCGGAAACCTCTGAGGTGAACAAAGAGGAGATTGAGGATTTGAAATTGCAGCTATCAAATTTGGAGACACAAAATACTGTTCTAACAAAAGAGGTAGAGTTGAAGACGGAAAAGTTTCAGTCATTGGAAAAAGAACTATTGGAGTTGTCTGTGAAACTCTTCAATCCATCTGAAGAAGACTTGCATAAATCTTCTGCGTATCAATTAGTGGTTTCAAAGAACGCTGAATTAAGTTCGGAAATGAGCAAGTTGAAATATGAAAGCTCAAAAATTGAAACTCAATTCCAGGCATTAGAATCTACCTTGATTCAGAAACAGAGAAATCTTGAACAGCAACTCAAGGCTGAACTTAAGACCAACAGTGCATATGTGGCTAAGTTGGAAACAGATCTAAACAGAATCAGAGCCGACAGAGATGAGTTACAGGCAAAATTGTCAATTTCCAAAGCTGAAAAGGGCAAGAGCGAACTCACAGAAGAGTATCAGAAACTCAACGAAGTTCTTGAGAAGCGACTTCAAGAACTGGAGAATACATCGAATGGCATTGCTACCGACGAGATTGACAACACAGATGACATAGAAACTTTGAAGAAGCATAATTCTATACTTTCAGTGGAACTAAAGCAGCTCGAAGAAGCTTTCAAATCAACCAGACAACTTGCAAATTCAAAACTACAGAAGTACGCCGAATCTGACTCTTATATTAATAAACTGACAATAGAGAAGAACAAGGCGGATCAGAAGTATTTCCAAGCAATGAGATCGAAGGATTCCCTGAGCGCCCAAAACAAAATTTTGACATCTAATATTGCCAAGCAAGGTGAGTTGATTGAAGTTTTAAAGACAAATGAGAAGAACCTTTTAAAAAAACTAGAGGTGGAACAATCCTTACTATCGAAATTGGAGAGCATAGAGACAGTGTCTAAAAACGATCTCTCGTTCCAGGTTAGTAAAAACAAAGAGTTGGAGCTCAAACTCAAATCATTGCAACAAAGTAATTCTGAATTGCAGTCGAAGTTATCAAGAAAGCAGGAGACAATCAATGAGCAACAGAAACAGCTGACCACACTGGAAGTGGAGCATAAGACAAACATTTCGAAAATTTCGTCCTTGGAATCACTTGTGAGTAGATACAGAAAGAACAATCCTTCTGCAGCCTCTCAGGATGATGAAATTACGCAGGCGTTATTATCCATGACCAAGTGCCAATTGTGCAACAAGAATTTCAAGAATGTTTCGTTAAAGGTGTGTGGCCACTGCTTCTGTCTGAATTGCATTACCGATAGATTGAGCTCTAGAATGAGAAAATGTCCTTCATGCAACAAACAATTTAGCAATTATGATTTGTTGAATATTCATTTATAATGGCCACTCATTAGATACCCAAATTCATCGAAAACGGAGTCGTCGGAATTGGTGAGTTTTTTATACTATCGTGTTTTTTCTTCGGGTTGGTAAGTAATGCTAAGCTTGATCTATGTGATCCTTTAGCAACTGTATATGTATAATTATAATAAACACGTTTATTTTTGATAACAGAGGTAATTCAAAGAATTTGAGCAATATGCTTTGATTCAACATGTACATTATAAAGGAATATTATTTCGTCTATACATCTATAAATATTTTTTTGTTCAATATGAAAGTTCACCTTGGTTGACATAACCCTTTGACTCTAAGCTTTCTATATATTGTTTCCATAAAGGATCACCCATCTTGAGACATTGTACATCTCCAATGAAAATCAAACTGTATTTAGCTCTGGTCAATGCGACATTGATTCTTCTCTTATCTTTCATGAAACCAATATTTCCTCCGGTGTTAGACCTGACACAAGATATCACTATAAAATCTTTTTCACGACCCTGGAATGCATCAATTGTTGCTATCAGTATACCATTAACTTGGTGGACTGTAATCGCTTTTGAATGATCTTCAACATCTTCTTTATCAATACTTGTGCGGACATCTTCTTGAGTGGGATTGATCAGCAAATTTGATTGCAATTTTTGGGAAATTAAATCTCTTTGTCCCGCATATGCTGTAATTACCCCAATTCTATCAGGACTTATTTGCTTATCGACGATTAGCATTTCTAAAAATCTTGAAACAAGTTCGGCCTCATTTCTATTTTGAATTGTGTAACCACGCTCCTCTCCCACCCCTTTGGAAATCACTCTAGACTCTCTACAATCTTTTCCCTGATGGTCCCAGAAGTACACAGGGAATTTAATTCCCGGAATGGTTCTGTCCTCCGCAGTAATCCCGTCTTTAAGCTTACCGTCATAGAAGAAATTTCTCGGAAACTCACTTATGTCAGGATGCATACGATATTGAGTATCAAACATGAAAGGTTTCTGATACGTTCCATTTCTCAAAGTTCTCTCGAATAAGGATGTTTCAAGCGACTTCACTCTGGTGAAAGCACTCAATTGTGCTTCATCTCCCACAAATATAATCTTTTTTATTCCAGATGCAGCCAAAGGAATCAACGAACCTGGTTCTGAAGTTTGTGTGGCTTCATCAACTATCACAACAGGGAGACTTTCGATATTCTTCAAATATGGACCTCCAATAGCAACCGTAGTGGAAAAGATGACTTTTGCTTGACAAACAAGTTGATTACTGTAAGATCTTGTCAAGTTCAAAAATTTGGTGAACTGACTTGGGGACACCAAAGAAGATTTGCCTGTTTTCAACAAATGATAGGTCTCCTTTGCATAAGGAGGAAGCATCTTAGCAATTTTATTATGAAGACAGATACTTCCAAGAGGATGTTCTTCTCCGTATTCGTTCTCCTTGCTAATTGAGAGAATACGAAGAATATCCTCCTTATGGTTTACCATTAACTTCTCGGCAATGTTATCAACCGCAATGTTTGATGATGCGACAACTAAGATAGGGTAAAAATTCAACTGGTTCAAAAGTTGCAAGATCATTTCGTAAATTGTTGATGTTTTACCAGATCCTGGTGGACCCTTCAATACTGTAATACTATTATTCAATGCAGATTGAAGAGCAATTTTTTGAGACTCATTTAGGACATTTGTGTACTTTCCAATGTAATTTTTGAAGAATATTTGTTTGATTGGCTTTTGTCCTAGAACCATATCCTTGAACGCAGGATTCTCAAGTTTTGCCATGGCTTGCATCACCCTTGTTACGTTAGCATCACAAGGAAGAATTGCAAATCCTGTAGGGGATGAACCTGACGGAAGAGGGGTCTCATTCCAACTGTAAACAGAGAGAATAACGTTGAGCTTTTGGGGTCTTTGCTTTTTGTTGATTTTGGAGTACTCAACAGCACAGCACCATATTTGGGGCTTGGAAACCAAATTTGTATCAGATTTTTTCAAAAGTATGATTGCTTGACCATTGGTGAAAGGAACTTTTTTCAAATGTTTCATGTTATCATTAACAATTGATCCCATTATTTCTTTCAGATTGAAAATGGCAGTAAGTTTTTTATATGGCTCTTCTCTTGACCATTCAATAGTGACATTTGAGAATATATCTATATCGAATAACTCCTCCAGAAACAAACCGTATGCGATATGCTGGTAGTACTCCTTCATAGAACCGAACTTCATTGGTGATTCATAAGCAGATACATTAATGAGTTGTTCCAGCTTCTTAGATTTCGACGTAAGATCTTCTCCAATGGTAGTTGTGACAGACGGTTTAGTTGACCCTGATGGTGAACCATTTAGCGACTTTTTATCATTTCTTTGTTCGTTTCTTTGGAAATTGTGTTGGGGTTTAACTTGTTGTCTAGAGGTTCTAGCATGTTCACTCTTCCGATCTTTGCCTGCTGAGAGTTTTTTGCCAGCAGAATTTCCAGTTGAATTAGATGATAGCTTTCCAACATTTTTCCCAGCAGCCTTAACCGAAGGTCTAGTAACAGATTTTGGAAATGATTTACCATTTTGTTTTGCAGGAGCCTTCTTTTTATCCTGAGTTCCTCTTAATGGCTTTTTATTGGTTTGAGGTTTTGGGATTGTCTGCTTATCTGATTCACTGTATTCACTTTTAGACGTCACATCGTTACTTATAGATGTTTTCTTATCTAACTTTTCAGTAATGGAAGAGGATCCCGAGGATTTAGATTTGTTGTTAGGTGTCTTTTTTCCAGGTGGCATGTTTGTTTTACCTCTTTGTGAAGATTTTTTAAACGTGCCTTTTCCAAATTTGTATCTCTTATCTTGTAGTAGAAGGTACAAGATATCGTTATCTGAGTTGGACAGCACAGTATCTTTTGGCATGGAATGAATACAATTTTCGCAAAGAACCTTATTATTAACCAAACCCAACTTCGATGATCGTCTGCATTGGGAACAATGGATTGAAGAAAACAAATAATAATCATTTACCACTTTGAGGAAATCTGGAGTTTTGTTCCAAGTGTATATTTCTGATCTCCCTGGGGCATCTTGAGCACATTTATTGCACAATAGAGACAATTTTTGTCCGCCAAAACGAACAACAGCTAGATCAGTGATGTTGCAGTTATCACAAGATTGGCATTGAACTGCTTTTGCACTGCTCTGGTAGTTGAGTTTGTAATGGCTCTTGGTTGTTACATGTTTTTGTGCCTTACGATGTCCTTTGAATTCTTCCTTACAGAGGCCACAGGTGAACACAGTTTTGGCGTCTCTTTCCTCATTTACCTCCATGTCAGACATGATATGGCTACCAGATTCAAGAAAATATTACAGATTATCTCAAGTCTTAATCCGTCCAGAAAAAATAAACTTGCATAATTTTTGACTTTTAAAGTATATTCATGTCTTGCTATGATATATATAGGTGAATTTTTTTTCAAAAAAAACTTCCTCACATGCACATTGCCAGAATGCAAACATCTGAAAAATTCAAAGAATTCAGACTTTACCCATTATTCAAGCTCAATCTGTGACAAACTTTTCAAAAAAAACTTCCCAAAAGCTGAAGAACATCAATAAAGTTGGATTTTATCTTTAAATGCAGTCTGCTTCACACTGTAGCCGAAATCCTCAGCTTTCTTATGGTGATCAATAAGCTCAGCAAACGAGAGAATATGTTTCTTTAACACATCGGCGAACCAGAAGTTACCTTTTAGATCAATGAACGCATAATGTCCTCCTAGATCGCAAGATGCCATATACAAGTAAGGGTTCTTTTTGACCTCAAGATATGGTAACCCTTCAGAAACAACAGGATCGTCTAAAGAGTTTATAATTACAGTAGGAGTCTTGATTTTGAGCATTCTGATCACTGGAGAAGCAGCGATGTGATAGGTTGAAGCAGATGGCATTCCAGCAGCACGGCATGTATATCTGTCATCAAATTCTATCGAATTTTTCATTGTCTTTCTTAACTTCTCAAACTCCTCCGCGTCAAAGAAGTCAGGGTCCTGCATTAAAGTTTGGCGATTAACCCTCACCAGATTGAGTAAAAAGAATCTCATTGCAGGCTCAAAAAAGTATTTCCCAGAAAGAGACCTGGTAATATTTCTACAGGAGTCTTCCAGATTCCATGCCGATGCAACCAGAAACGCACTGGTAATCACAGACTTGTCTCCCTCCTCAGCAAGATAGTTAGCGATGACCAACCCTCCGAAAGAAAATCCTGCCAGGTGTATTTGCTTGTTAGGGAACTTGGAATGCATTTTATTGATAAAATACCTGAGGTCATCAGTATGTAGACCTGAAAAGAGAATAGGTGTGGTCAGTTTGGAACGACAGCTTCCTCTACTGTTGAGGACAACCACGTTACATCCACTCTTGAACAGAGTTTCGCAACAAGCCCTGATGGCAGGCTCATGTGATCCACCAGCCAACCCATGTTGAATTATGACAATTGGGGAATCATTCGAGTCCCAGGAGGAGTAAACATCAGAAAGTTCTTCTTTTGTGTAGTATCTTGTTCTGGGATGTAGCCGTGGATATCCTTCAGGAAAAGTTTCTTCGTAACGGGCCTTAAATTGTTCTTGGGTTTTTTCTAGAGGAGTCACAACGTAATCGACAGTGAATTGACCTTTATCCAAGTGTGAGTAACCCTTAGTCTCTTTCTCACCAATTTCAATGATCTCTCTTCCATAGTGGACCTTGTAAACTTTTGAGTAATCAACCTTTGAAACGTAAAGTGTCTGCAAGGCACCGTTAAAAAGATAAGGTTTTAAAGTAAAACGGTAATTATCGGCCACTTGTGGTACATTTTGTTTGAGGAACTCGGAAAATGGGATAACTGCTGTCTCATCATTCTTTGAATTGGATTTCAAAGGAAGGAGCACTGTTTTATCCGACTTGGTCGCATGCACTTGATTTCTGAATCCCCAATTTGGGAAAAACGACATGTTTGGTTGTATATGGTGATTATTAATTGTTCCAGGAGAAATGATATGTCAACTCTATAAAACTAAATTAAAGTAAAGTGAGAATTTTTGAGTGTCTCTAGCAATATATTTCACTGTTTATCTTTCCACAAACATTGTGTCATTTTGTTATATTGGAAGAATTTTCCTCATAACCTTCAAGTTCCTGAATTGGATCCTGTTTACTCGAAATCGGTGGTCTGTCACTGAATTTCATGCTCGTTCTCGGGTCAAGGTTCTCGGGTCAAGAAATTATTTCTTACCGAGATGCTAGCGAGCACTGATGGTAGCAAAAAAGGGAATATGTTTTTAGGGTAAGAAGTACAAGGTTTAAAAGAAATGTGAATAGTGACAACAGATTATTAAACTGCATACATCATTTTTACAAACATTAAAACATCAATCATAATAAGTATATCCACACAAGAAGCGAACAGGAAAATCAGGTGAATTAGGACTTCCAGGTCAACGTAGGAACGGTACAGATACTTAACTGTGACCATGCCCCCTTAAAAAAAGCATTACTTGTATTTCGTTTCCCCACCATTCAGATTTTCCAAAGAAAAAAGCATGAAGCAAGAAGCTTAAGTATTAACAATGGATGTATCTAACCACAGCATTATTGAAATACAAGAAATGCTATTGAAGATTGAAACATTGAGTTTAGTCACTCTTTTCTTGATCTGGTCTCACAGCATTTGGTAAATAGAAAGGCTTGATTGTAAAGTATGAATTAGTGTCGTCCACTAAGCCAGCAAACATATTGTAGAATCCAACCACTCCACTCAAAAGACAGAAGAAACCTCCGGCTTTGTAAAGCTTAACTGAACCAATAAATTGCGCAATTGTGAATAAGAAAATAAAGAACCAGATAAGGAACAATAAGATTGAAAGTGCCCAAGTAGATCTCCAAGTGCATGCAAATAGGAAGAATGAAAAAATAGCCCAGGGTAAGAAGTAAAGTGCGATAGATTGGTTGAGCTCTCCGGTTGACGAATATTGAGAACTGAAATCATTCACATTCATCAACACAAAAGCGTAAGAGCTCCAGAAACCACCAAACATCAAAAACGTGCAACATGCCCATGTATTACCGATAATGAAACACAAGATACCAACTATCAATTCCACCAATCCACTGGTGGTTAAGCATGCACCCAACAGAGTGCTTGCAGTATGAACCTCTCTGGCATGCATTTGCACCAATCCCAAAGATATAACTGTACAACTGAATGCTGCTAGTCCAGCGGGCACCGGGTCCGCTAAATCTCTGGATTCAGAAGTCTGTTTTCTAGGACCCACATTCATGCTACCACCGAAAGCATAAACAAATTCCTCTTTATTGATTGCCTGATCATTGATGTAGATATGCTTTTCGTCATGTCTAAAAGTTGATGATGCTGATGGCTTCCTCTGGGAGTCCTGTTGAAGTGCTACTGGAGGACCCTGATCCAGAGTAGTCTGCTTCTCGATATCGTGAGAAAAGGAGTCTGATGCGGACATTTTATCTTTCCGTATTCTCTGTATTCGTAGTCTGTAATGTAATGAGTTAGAGCTGGCACAGGGAGTGAACTGAGCCAAGTAAAACTATTATGGGGTGTATATGACCGCCGCTTAACAAGTTGTACGTATGTTTGTTAGGAAATTTCTCTTCATATTTATACCGTTAGCTTTTTAACCCAAAACCTTGTATCTCCGCCCGTATAACCCAAACACTTCCGCAGGGGTTACCACCCTATTCATTGCTAGCTCACCAGTAGTTTACGGGGGAGAAAAAGCATCTATTGTTTCATAATCTTTGCATCTCGGTCACAGATGCCTTTCACCACCCTCTCAAATTCCTGCCCCGGATATTGGTACCCCCACTTGTTTTTCCTCCACCTATATGTCACTACAACACGAGATGCAACTTCTACTATTCTCGGATGGACATCCTTTCAGGGATTATCTGTATCTAGTATGAAAATTTCCTTGTCAGGATCAGGTCTCGCACGGGTGGAATCCCAAATTTCGGAGTCCATCAAATCACCGTATTTTTCCTCTTTTCAGAAGTGATGACACCCCTCATCTGGTCTAAACCCCCTTTCACTCGTCAGATGAAAAGAAGGGAATACCATGGACACTGAGGCTTTACTCTTGTCAATATTCCATATACAAGGCTTTCACACAATTTCAAGATGATCATGTCTGTGTCATTCGATTGTAATGACAATTTTGCTTATTTCCCTACAGATATTCCTGTTGAAATTCAATGATTTGATTTCCGAGACACGGCTATAGCTCGGGGTGGCCCGTTGACCGATCGCGAGCCCCGCTTTGATATATTTTTTAACGTGCTGACTCCGATATTGCGGGTTGACGACCCTTCCAGGATCCTGCTACAGTCTGGGAAACAGATGAGAGCACCCCAGTTTATACCCCTCTTTCCTATCTAGTGATGACAAGTCTAAAAGACATCGCCTTGTGGGGATGGAGAAAAGGGCATAGAGATGTCTTCGCCCATCTTAAGCCCCACATCTTCTCGACAATAGTTGCTGGATCAATTTTACAAATGCAGTATACATCGATCATTCACCCCGATAATAATAGAGATGCCAATATTCAGCCACTCATGATGTTGATCTGCTTTTAAGTTCGGATGCTGAGACATGTCGGAGCCCGACGTTACAGAAGAACGCTCTCTTCTGAAATCATCCGTAGTCCGCAAGCACGACTGGAAAACACCCCCTCTTTAGTTATTTTTCTCAAACCGTGCAGATCCTGGAAATGACATGGTGTAAATTGTTCCTAGGAGGTGGCTCGCTAATCCAATTTGATGTATTCGGTTATTCCGTTTCCTTTGAAGCGAAAAGATAGTAACATTTTGGAAATAACTATTAGGGGTGTCTGATATCCTTAATCATGTCGTCCTAGATCGGCAAGCAAATCTCAAATCTCTTTGAAATCGGACAATTCAATCCCCTAAATGTGAGGTTCCCTAATTTCAGCAATACTTTTTGAAGTTCACTGAATTCGGTCTGAACTTCAAAGTCCCTTTTTTAGAAACCGATCTAAATATCTCTTGTGGTGGAGTTTTTTAATGTTTTCCTAACGTAGCCTACTATATAAACAATCCAGTTATAAACCGAAGGTACTCTCCCTCATGACCAATGAATCGTCTTCAATTTCTCGTTAACCGAGAAGTAATCTAGAAAAAGAGGAGCACTACCCTAATATTGGACACCAATGAAGCGAAATCTCCCCTTACACCTCTACTGTAGTAACTATTTGCATGTTTCGCTTGGGGCACATTTTGAGAACTGTGCAGCGAAATGAGGGGGCAATTTCTCTTGAGTGGAGAGGATTGGCTCCTATTCAAGGGAATAGGTAAAGGAGAGGAAAACATCCGGGTAATCACTATAAAAGAATTCTTATATTTTTACCCGGTCGTAACATAGAGTGTCGACTGGACTAAATTGTCGACCTCAATTTTCAAAAATCTCTTCATTCTTTTGCTCGGTATCAGAAATACGGGTAACCTCTTGGATCGAGAGACAAAATTAAGTCAAAAACCTCTTTAACAATTTTAAATGTTTATCTAAAACACAAGCAAGAAAGGGTTTCAACAACAAATCATTCGATTTCAAGGTATCAAACGTTCTTTTATGAATAATTGTGATTCAAAGTTATGTCGACAGCTGGTTATTTTAGGACACTCATGGAAGTAGTATATACTGAGCTCTATTTCTACAAAATTTTTTGAGAGACAGGTTATTGTAGTGCATCACCCAGTTTTGTAGAAAGTTGCAAGAAATGAAACCGAACAGATATATTTAGGAATGATCGATACAACAAACACACACAGGGCATAAACGAAGAGCAACTAGGATTGGAAGATTCAAAGACTCATTGGGTAGTTTTATTGGATTAAATATAGACTCCTGGCCGATTGACTGATAACAGTCCAGAGATAAAACTTTTGCCCCATTCTCAATAAAACAGCAGGAAGATCGATTGTTGAGATACTATCACGCCGTGGACCGCACCTAGATCCGATTCATTTACCTCAGCACAATCTCACCATTACCCAACTTAGAACTTGAACTAAATCAGGTTTGATTTTGTGGAATTATAGAGCATTATTCTATATTGCAAAATGCTAAGAACCATTGTGAAACATCCTTTAATGCATCAAATCAGAAGGAAACCTCTGAAGTTTTTAGCACCATTATTTGGACTGGTTGTTCTCTTATATCTAGTTTTCGGAGGATCATCATCCAATAAGAAGCCAAATAGTCCGTACACATACAAAAATAAATACAAGGAGGACTTGATCCCACGAAATCTACCTGCAGACCACATTTCGCATTATGACTTGAACAAGCTAGCATCAACACCTATGGCAGCATATAACAAAGAGAGAGTGTTGATTCTCACCCCTATGTCCAAATTTCTTGATGGTTACTGGGAAAATTTGTTGAAGTTGAGCTATCCAAGAGATTTGATAGAACTTGGGTTCATTGTTCCTAGAACTGCAGATGGTGACGAAGCCCTTAGAAAACTAGAGCATGCAGTGAAAATAATCCAAAATCCAAAGAATACAAAGGAACCAAAGTTTGCAAAAGTGACCATATTGAGACAGGATAATGAGTCGTTGAAATCGCAATCAGAGAAGGACAGACATGCCTACACTGTTCAGAAAGAGAGAAGATCTCAAATGGCCATAGCTAGAAACTCCCTTCTCTTTACTACCATTGGTCCATACACTTCATGGATTCTGTGGCTAGATGCTGATATTATTGAATCGCCTCCAACTTTGATACAGGATCTTGTCTCTCACGACAAACCTGTGATAGCTGCCAATTGTTACCAACGTTTCTTCAACGACGAAGAAAAAAAGATGGATATCAGGCCATATGATTTCAATAACTGGGTAGAGTCTGATGAAGGACTCAGAATTGCTTCAACCATGTCTGATGATGAGATCATTGTTGAAGGATACTCTGAGATTGCTACATATCGAGCTCTTATGGGCCATTTCTACGACGCTGATGGAGATGTGGGAGTTGAAATGCAATTAGATGGTGTCGGAGGAACCTGTTTGATGGTTAAAGCAGATGTTCACAGAGATGGTGCCATGTTCCCAAGCTTTCCATTCTATCACCTTATCGAAACGGAAGGATTTGCAAAGATGGCTAAAAGATTAGGATACGAGGTGTTTGGTCTTCCGAATTATTTAGTTTATCATTTTAATGAGTGATATTGACTATTATGTCGCTGATCTGTATTAACTTTGTTTATACAATACTATTAATTATACTGTTTGTATTCATTAGATATTGCTATCTATCCTGTAAAATGGTATCATTTCTAGAATGCCGAATCGGCCAGTTGCTGTCAAACCAAATAGGAAATAAATTGTTGGTTGCACGCAGATTATTATGACCTCTTATCAGCAAATTATTATCATAAGACGGAGTGAGAGTGTCGCACGCACATTTTCATCATATCAGAGATAGTATCCTCAGTTTATGGAGGAATGATGAATATGGTGTTCTTTTTTTAAGAAAGTCACGTAAATTAAAAGTTTATGATAGATATATCCAGGTGACTCCATAAATCGAAAGCAAGATTTCAACAAGATACTTATCGGCAGAAATTTAGAAATATATACCTGAAAAAGGGAAAATTTCTTATTATAGCAAAAGATAACCGCAAGTGAAACGAATAGCAGATTTTAGAATTTGATAGATTAAAGAGAATATTTGGTAAATTACAACAACTTAAAACTGTTTTTTACATACTCATTAACAACTCTTTTGATCCTCTATCCAGACCTTAAACCAAAATAGCACAGATACCTAAGAAGATCACAACAACTCCTTTTTGTACTCATAGCCACACGTAACTTGCACTCCCAAAAAGAGTTTGTTCATCATGAGCTCATTCAACTCAACAACGGTCATAGATCGCTATATGGACAGGTTGAATTTAGCAGACGTGTCTGCCCCTTTAACTGCTCCGGATAGTCCTTCTAAGAACTTTGTACGTCAACATCATGTTCAGCAACGGCAGCAACACCAGCAACTAAGTCCATCAATCTCAAAACATACCAGTTCCCAAATTTCAAAGCTCTCAGTTTCACCACAAAATCATAAGAATTCAAGTAATTTGGAGGTGAATGGAAAAAGTCCGCCTTCTAAAAGTAAGTTTTTCTGTGACCAGCCAAACACCTTCATCACTCACTAACATATGTGTATCTTCTAGATTTGTCGCATGTGCCCTGTAAATTCTTTAAACAGGGAGCCTGCCAGGCAGGTAGCTCCTGTCCATTTTCCCATGCAACGGACATTACAAACGAGTCACAACCTTGCAAATACTTCCAGAAAGGAAATTGTAAGTTTGGTGTTAAGTGTGCATTGGCTCATATTCTTCCGGATGGTAGAAGAGTTAATCCGAAATCGCTTCAACAAGTTTATCAGCATCAGCATCAATCCTCGGGATTTTCTATAAACAGAAATCGAAGTTCAGCATCAGTTCCATTCTCTCCTACCTCTGGAACTAGTTCCAACTATGTTTCCAGCGAACCTATTAACATCAATATGAGTCAATCATTTTCTCATTCATCTCCATCTCAAACTCTAGCTTCTTCCAAAAACACACCCCAAATTGTGCAAAGTCATATAACTTCACAGATACCCACTTTATCTGATACGCAACCGCACTCTTTTGAAGCATCATCCTACTCTTCTCTTACTGGAACAACACCAACAACGCAGCATAATCAGAGACTCTATATTTCATCCACTGCACCAACTAGTATTACTGCCTCCTCGTTTAATACCACTCCATCCATCTGGTCATCAATGACCACTGCCAATTCACCGTCTTCGCATTTCGAACAGTCCAGGTTTTTAAGAACATTGTCTGCATCTCATCAGCAGTCAAGTTCGAGAAAGCCTATGTCTTTCCTTAGCTTTAATGCAAATACAAATGGTAGGAGTGAAACTGCTATTGCAGATTCTGATGAAGACGAGGTTACCAACCTCAAAGAGGATGACACTGAAAACTATGATGTTGATTTTGTCCCAGGATCTTTGTCGGAATTGTTAACTCCACAGGAACTCCAGCGGAAAAGCTCTAAACCATCTTATGGTACAACAAGACCAAACTTTGTTCGTACTGAATTGGGTTCAAATGATGATGACACTCAGTTTTTGATGGAATGAAAATGTTGTTGATTCTTCAAAGATTCCTAATTGTCTGTCTTGTGTGACCTTCCATTTATAATGATAAAATGTGATCATGCCATCTACGTTTTGGATTTTTCTTGTTAGACATGGTATTCAATATCTATCTTCATGCAGTTACGGATTATTAAAAGCACTGATTCTCACGGTCGGTAGATAGTTTAGTCTCATTCTTCTTTTAACCTCATTTTTTGTATGAACACCAAAGGTTTTCATAGATACTATTTTTTAACATTTACACGAAGACAATGCTTCTGCTTTGCTTAAAATGTATCACAATAAAAGTAATCAAGTCAAGTAATCCTAGTTAATTATATTAAAAAAAATAGAGCCTATGTCAAATGTTAAAAAAGGTTTCAAGCGTTCCTCAAAATACAGATACTTGACTTGTAAACAACGGGCGCCCATACTACTCGGATGAATGAACAAAAAACTGTACTGTATGCATAACGAAATTGAAGTTCAGAAAAAGCCACAAATACCTTAACGACGGTCTGTTTTACCCATTCCTCTCTTACCCGAGAACAGATGCTTAGGCATCATAGATTGTTCTCTTCTGTCGGCTTCACCTGCTCTAGCATTTCTATTTCTCTCTCTTCTCTCGGCCTTTGCCATTCTCTCAGCCTTAGATCTCAAGGCACCATCTGTCAAACCATCGTTAAGTCTGTCTGTTTGTCTCAAAGGCTTTGCAACCTTGTCAGAGATGTTGTCAGATGAGGATGCACGCAAAATATCTGATCCAGAAAGTTTGTGACTCTTGGTCGATCTTAATTTCTTCTCCCTGAGCTTTGAAACATCATGTCCCACATGGTACATATGATCTTCTAAGTCGTCATAGGATTTGGTGACCTTGGATCTAGGCATGATAGATCTGTTATTCAAAGCCTTTCTGGATCTAGCAGCATTTATCATCTGCTTTTGTTTATTTCTTATCCATCTAGCCTTCTCCCTGATGTCATCAACCTCTGAATCATTTTCCATCTCATCTTCATCAGAGTCATAAAATCCTTCTTGATCCAATCTATCCTCCTCTTCTTCAAGAGCCTGCAATTTCGAGACAATATCAGGATCCAAGAAGTCATAAACATTTCTACCATCAAGAATCTCAGGCATAATATCATTCTTCCACTCCTCATCATCAAGTAGATACTTCTCTTTGAGATTAATGTTATAGACACCAGCACCTCCATTTTCAGCTTCGATATCTTTGGCTAATTTTCTTCTGTCAGGATCATTGACATCATACTTCTTAAGAGCTGCCACTGCATCGGGGATGAATGGTGATCTTTCCTCAGAATCTCTAGCTTGTGGAACAGCGACATGGATTTTATTCAGAACATTGTTCACTCTTGCGGTACCCTTCAATTTCTGTTCTATTCTAGCAGTTAAAAGCTTTTCACAAGCCTTATTTCTCACTGTCATAACATTTTCCTGCTCGTAACATGAGGTCTCCATTATCTCAACTCCAGGAACTTCTGTGACAGTTCTGACCAAGTTTTGCCTCTCTTCGTCCAAATCTTCCGGTCTTATAATGTCGGTCTTGTTAATAACAACCAAAACCGATTTGTTCGCAAATAAAGGTTTAATTGAGTGGAAGAGTTTCACTTGTGCTTCCACAGAGAACCCACACTGCTCTGATAGATCCATAAAGTATAGAACACAAGATCTTAAATGGGCAATCGCATAAATAGACTGCATTTCAATATTGTTCATCTCCTCGGTGGGCCTATCCAATATACCTGGGGTATCTATAGCTTGGAATCTCAAATATTTGTAATCAAAATGTCCCACATACAATGACTTAGTTGTGAAAGCATATGGTTGAACTTCAACATCGGCTTTGGTGATACATCTGAGAAAAGAAGACTTACCAACGTTAGGGTAACCACAAATCAATAGGGTTCTAGTGTTTGGATCAATCGATGGAAGACGACCCAAATGTTGTCTAACCTGTTCCAAATAAGAGAATGGGTCCTTCAATTTCTTAACAATCGTGGCCATTCTACCCAATGCAGCCCTTTTTAGTTGCTTACATTGGAAAAGGGATTGACCAAACTTCAGAAGTCTCACATAATCTCTTGAAACTTGCTCTATTAAAGTTTTTGCTCTAGAAACTGCAGCAAGAGAAATTTTATAGTGGTTCTTTTCGTAAAGAGTGTCCATCAAATCTCTGTGGAACGGGTGAACATCATTAATATTAGGGAATCCATCAATGATGTCCTGGAACTTTTCAGCAAAACCTTCTGCAGTATACTTCACCTTTCTCATATAAAAAGCTCTGATACGCTGGATTTTGAAGCCAGGTCTGATGACAGTGGGAGTTTTTCTTTGTGTCCTGTTTAAAACAATGTCTAAGACATCGTTTGAAGTTGGGACTGTAGGAATATCCTTCCAAGTTAATTGCATTTTTTTTCTATGTTATCAGGAGGATTTTCACAACGACAATCTAAATTGATAGATAGTTCAGTTTGATCTGCTTTGCTATATCCCGTAGATGTTGACAGAATCAATCCCAACCGCTTACTAAACAGTTGAATCAAAGGGTTTTGTTGCAATGAAGTTTAAAATGGTAACTAAAAATTTTTTATCTTAAAAAAAAAAATTTTGTAAAAATTTAAAAAATCCTTTGAGTGGCTCACGACTTATCGCTATCGTCTCATCAATAAATCAGGCGCGTCGAAATTAACAAACCTGTAGCCCCAACACTAGCAACCTATTAGGAACAATGTTGTCCATAACATAAAAGTTGTTAAGAATTTGTTAAAATACTGTAACAACAGTTTAATGATCACATGATACATAATTGAAGAACAACATTTCCCCCATTTTTAATTGAATAGAGGAAGTTGAAGATCTTTGGTAGGTTTGCGGAATACTTTCAGTTAATGATTATATCATTAAGGATAGCACATACAGCAAGGGATATAACCGGAGTATCTCCTACATGTGATATGAAGAAAAACAGCATACGTATTTGAATCGATCAAAATAACTCTATAACTATTTTACAACCAAAGGGTCTGATTGATGTCAAGTCGTAGTTTAATTTTACCACTATGATAACCTTTACATATTATAGCACTATATAGTTATCCAGTTTACGTAATAGCGAATGATTGTTTTTGTTATGGCCTACACTGATTTGGAATAAACTTCTGTTTCAAATATGCATGAGTGGGTCTATTTGTCACTGCTAGAAGATTTGGTGGGCGATTTGCGGGGTTTCTTAACGAAAGATCGCCTGTTGATAAGTGCGGATGAGTGGGAGAAGGTGTTTCGAAGGCATAGATGACGTGGGTTTTGTGAAGCTAGAGTTCCATCCAAGAAAGATCATCGAATCTGAAGCTAACACTAATTGATTGACGGATTATAGACTCATCATCATAGCATGTTCTTAAAAGAGCTATCGAGGTTCATAGCAACTGTAATTGTTTAACGCGAACTCCAAAACTCCCAATCTCCAGGTTGCATTTTGAAACAAGAGAAATATGTTTCAGATTTTCACGAAACTAACTGAAATTGGACAAAAATTTTTAGTATTGGTCCAGTGTCTGTTTTTCTAGACTTCTTAAATATCGAAGTGGTCATGGCCCATTGAGGGCCAGAAGTGAGAGGTTACACATGACTATTGTATCAGAATCAACAGATAATACCTGAAGCGTTGCATTACATATATCCTGGATCCCAAAACGTTGGGAGAGAAGTAGGAAACAGAAGCTTACCGAGCCTTTACAGAAATAAGGTTGAAGAGGGGTTTACTTTAACTCCGTGCTCTAGACTCTTTAAAAAATGACCAACTGCCCTCAATCTCAAAGAGGAGTAAGGCATCTCCTTTTCGAATATAACATCAAGGGTGAAGTATATAAACTTTGCTGTTAGGTTCGGGAAATCTGGGCCATTTTCTGCGCGAACTCTACTGCCTGGGAAATTTAGGGAAGTGTGGTACTGCGGCAATTGTATACATTATATACACCTGGCTATTCCGGATGCATATACACATCACAGGTAAAGATTACAGTTATTTTGTAGTACTAGCCAATCTAGATGTCGGTAACGATGTATTTGTCGAATAGGATTATGAAATTGGACTACTCGGTGCACAGTACGGTCTTCGGCGCATAATTAATTGGTGGATTGTTTTTGGACATTCAAAACAATCCAAACAACTAGAGGAGAAACTAAACAACTGAAACTGGCATTAATCAGGATGTCCAACTAAGAAGAGAACATCAGGGGCATGAATAATCCATTTGTAATTTTTCCGCAGAGAGAACTTCTATCTAACGAACTGCTGTGATCGGCAAATGCAAGACAGGCAGAATTCCTGGAAGAAATCACCACAAAGGTGATTTCCAGGAACATAGTTACTTGCTTCCTCCCTGAGAAAAGGTCGTGTAACCATTAGGAATGTACCTTGGACTAATGAAAATGCTAGGCCTTTGGATCTTTACCTAATCCCTAAATAGCAAGCAGTGGAGTTTCATCATTAATGTAGCAGAGATAATGTTATTTTGCCTTCTAACAATATTAAATAATAGAATTTATTACTGCTTGTAAGCTTACAAAACGAGAACTACCGTTCCCAATCGGGAAATTCATATTAAAATTCTTGCCAGTAGGCTCTAAGCTAAGTCACCAGAACAATTAGCCTGAAAAAGGATTTTTCTTACTCTCAGTCCCCCTGAATATCCCTGTGTTTTTTGAGACTTTTAACGCCGTATTGCCAAAGATGGACGCCGACGGCTAGACACTAAAATGCAGACAGATCTGGGCCATCAGGAACCAGGGGTGTGAAAACAGTCAGATGCTTTTATGTCCCTTCTGTTTATTGTTTGAAATGGCTATTGGGAGATGCCAGCGTTATGTTGCATATACAATAGGCTGATTTGCTTCGATATATAGCATGCATAGCATTCAGTTGTTAGGGGTACGTTAGCGTTTTTATGTACAATAGATGAAAGGGAAATCATTATTCCGTATATAAACTGACAGGTTCCCAGGATTATAGAGATATTGGCTTTTCAGAATTCCTGTCTTAATACAGCTTTTCATCAAGCCTCATATTCTTGGGAAGCCTATTTGAATAGTTTGTTTGAGTCGATACATGACAGGGAAAATTGATTACGGTAACTATCATTAAAGTTCCATAATATAGAATCTTTGCTGATTTTTATTCTCTGCATCATTAAATTCATTCATAGTCAAAAACTGTTTTTAAGAAAGCAAGCAAAACCAATCTGTGATAATTCATAGGTAACCTGACAATATTCAATGAAATTCCTGTCTTAGGTATCTGTTTTATTCACGATTCAAAAACATTTATCAGAACCGTCTCCATAAAAGTAAAGATATTAAATTTCTTTAGTTGGTGACCTACCTGCAATATAGTTAGTCTTATTTTCGTCTAACTTTCACAAACATCTACAATCAAGAGCGGAATGGATCAATCAGCGTCCGTTCCATATTCAGATTTCAACGATATGCTAGTGTACAATCAGTATATGCAGCAACAGCAGCAACAACAGCAGCAACAGCAGCAGCAACAACAACAGTTATCTCAACACTCTCAACAATATCCTATTCCGTCACAACATGCTTTATCTCAGGAACATTCAATTTCGAGTTATCAAGCACCAGGATATTATTCGCAACATTTTCCATTATCTACTTCGCAAGTACAACAGTCTTTTGGAGGGGTTTCTACAGTCAGTCCAGCCCAGCCTGTTAATCAGTTGAGATCCAGTATCGGTGGATTCAACAGGCAAAGTAGTGTTAGCATGGATCCGCTGCAAAGTGAAAACTATCACTCAGGGCAGTACCCTCCACAACAGCAAATAGGACCCTCATACACCACCACAAGTGCAGGTAACTATGTCTTCCTACCTAGTGAATCTGGTACTCAGTCCCTTCAAAGTCAGGGATCAAGCTCTCTCCCAACTCCTCATCAACCATACTCAAAGACAAGTTCATCATATCTATATTCAAGTGATAAGTTGACCTTGCCATTAACATCTGGAGACTCATATTATCAACATCATCACTCTCCTTATCATCCACCTCCTCAACTCCATAGTCACCAACCTTATGGATTTGATATGACTTCTCAAGACAGTATGAAAGATTCTTCGAAGCCACATTCATTGGGATCTCTTGGTCTGGATGCCTCATTTTATGTCTCGTCACCCATGAATTACCGTGATTCGCAAAGCGAAAAACGAAGACATACAGCTCCACATCAGCTGCCTCTACCTCAATCTGGTAAGAGAGGAAGCTCCAAAGTGATGAAAAAGAATAGATGTTGTGTAATTTGTAACAAAGTTTTCAACAGACCCTCAGGATTGAAGATACATATGTATACTCATACTGGTGAAAAGCCATTCAAGTGCCAATGGGATTATTGTGGTAAAGTTTTTTCAGTGAGATCAAATATGATTAGACATCATAAGATACATTTACGGAAACAGGAACAAATGAAAAACAAGGGTGTTTTGTTGCTTGATGACCATGCCCATGACGATGATGAGGAGTTGGATGAAGAGGAAGAAGAGGATGTAAAGATTGACGACAAAAGTTCAAAGTTACAAAGTGAGCACAATCATTAAAAGAGATGAAGAATGAGGAGGATAAAAAATTTGATTCCTTTATGCTGCTTAATTTTTTTACGCTTTTTTCCATAGATTTTTTGACATTGTAATTCAATGTTCAACACAGATGGATGGTACTTGTGTTCGGATAATACCATCATTATGTACGATAACTATGACTATTGAAGCGGGTTTTACCTTTAAGCTTCTGGACATATTACGCTAGAGAAATTTCATTTCAGCTCGCTTTTCAGCTCTTTATTATTTCAGCAAACTTCGTAAAATCATAATCATTTGATAATTATATGTCATGTCTTCTAATCAAAATTCATCTTCAATCGATGTACGAAGGTGCTGACATAAATCACTCCTGTAGTGGGCCAGATTATTTATCGTCCTCAAAATTCTAGAGCGTTTGTTACAGTCCTGAACCTCGAAACGGCCACAGATATAGATTTCGTGCGTCCTTACTCGCACTGTTACATGTCAAGATCAGTGAATCCACATCGCCTCGGGGCACTTCAAGGACTTACATAGATGTGTCCGAATCTTACCGTCTGGCCAAAATTCTGCAAGGATAAAATGTAACATATCTATATGTATAGTGCCAATTTAGGAAATTCAGACAGGGGATGGTTTTCCACCGACCAGCCTCAGACCTAAAAAGAAATGCAAATGCAGTATTGGGCTGATTCGCATTAGACATACGATCGACCAACGAACATTAGTGGTATCCTTCGGTTTAATGTCCAGCAACAGTTGATCCATGACAATAAACAGTGAGATAGGCAGTGTGTTGGGGTATCGGTCTGTATCAACTTGGCGGATATCCATCTATCGTTGGACGCTATACCTTTTAAGCATATGCTCGCTTAGGGAAAAATATGGGCTGAATTGAGGTTGAATTCATTTTCATCATGTATGACTAGGGAAACGTCTCTGTCCGCCCTAATGTTAGGCAGAGTTTAAGTTTTCTGGACCACTTTATCCTTGCCACCCCTTATCGCTATGGCTATCGTGTGTCTGTATCTAATTGACTTACGCATAGAGCATACGGTGGAGCGAGAATGTTTTCATTGGGAATGCGCGCAGGTTACCAGTCAAAACATTATACTTTCTGGCGTGCAGGCCTCTTAAAACAGGATACTACAGTTGGAAGTTCGAGACCTCTGATATTATTTTTTGAAGGTACCCTCAGTTTGATAATAATAGGGTGGCTTGTCCTGAAAGTTCAAAATACAGGAAAACACTCTCTGCCACACTGCCATTTTTATGTTGAAGGCAAGAATTCTGATAATTTCTCGTTCTCTTCAGGAGATACTTCATTTAACTTTCTGCCACCATGAACCCAAATATTTTCTGCTTTACTATATACAATCCCTAATAGTGAAGCTCTAGACCCTTCAAAATCGCGCGAATTGCTAGCTTCAGCCAGCTCCACTAACTCGTATTCACAGAACGATGCTGCTTCCCTAAACCAAGAATGCAGTTGAGTAACATCATCCATTGAGTAAGTTATTAGACAACCTAATAAGCTGCACATACTTTGTAATAATGTCTCATGAATCTTTGGGTCTCTCGATCTGTCCACATTAATATTTGTTTCATTTGATTGTTCCTGATTTGGATATTCCAAAACCATGTGCACTCTTTCAACGATGCACAGTAACCCCTTAAAATTACGTATGCTAGTGCCGACCAGCTTAAAGTTTAATCTAGTAATGAAAGGTACCTCCTGCACCTGAAGTAGCGATAGTGGATTGTTGTTTAATTTAGAATTATTGAAGACCACTGAAGACTGAAGCAATCAATGCGAGAATACTCTTTCATTCTCAATTGTAACGTCATCTAAACAAAGTATATATTCCCTTTTATAAAAACGTATAAGCCACCAAAGCAATATGCCCAATTGGTGTGAAATGTCATCGAATTAGTTTTGATGGCTAAGCATGATCTGCGGGTATTCCCGAAGGCCATAGGAACTCATAACGATTGATGTCCAACCAAAAGACTCTGTATTTGAGCTTCTTATGCTGCTTAGTTTTTAAGTCCCCATACAGCGTATCAACACTATTCAAATAAAGAACCCATTTCGTTGCTATTTCACTTCATGTTCAAATATAGCAAATAAGAAAAAATAATAAAAACCTTCAGTGGCTTGAACTTCAAAAAAAGTGATGGAAGCGGCATTATTATCTCAGATGATGCTGTACTCTCTACATCAAGGGGTCATAAAAGATCGCTTGCCTCATGAAAAACCCTTCGACTTCTGACCTGCAATCTTAGAAGTACCAGATTCGAATATATACCAAGTTTGAAGAAGTGTCACGGTGCTTCCTTTGCTAACTTGTATACATGAACATTTATTCTGAGTAATGCTGAAAACTCTTCGAACTCGTACCATTTGCAATCTCAATTTCTAGGGTCATAATAGTTTTTTTTCGTTTTCTTAACATCAGGAAATGCCTATGTCATAGGGAGGATAAGTTTCCCGCCAGAATTGCGATTGGTTAACTATTGAAGCAATTAGGGAACTGTTAGAAACAGAAGGCATTCTTGGTTAAGGCCGAAAACATCACATAATGGTGTTAGCACTGCTGAACTTTTTTGTTGTGAATCAATAAGCTGTTAATTGTTAGCTGTTACGTTGTTGTGACTTGTTCTTCTCTTCCAAAAGTTTCCCGTAACGCCCCACACTATGAAATTCATGCGAGATGGGAGCAGGATTCCTTTAAATACTAGAAACTGTGGATTGTCGTTTCATTATGATTCCATTAGTGATTAAATTGAAGACAATATGCAGAAAGATGAGTTACATGGGGTTTGACAAAATAATCTTTGTTCTGAGCGGTTAAGAATGTTTTCTTGTCTTAACAGTTATATCCTCTTATTCAAAGGTTGCAACAAACTCAACGGCAATCCGTCCACCGAAAGGGACATATAAAAGATCTATAGAAACGTATTGAGACTTATAAGTACAAATTGAATTTGGAAAGCTGATTGTACTTTTAATTTTTTAATTGTGGATCCACATACGTTAATAAAAAGATTACACTAGAGCAGGTTGGAGGGATCGTTCAAAATCAACAAAAAAGCTTGGTGTATTTTCGATACGCTTGTTTTCAACAATTTTTTATTTCAATAGAAACTGTTAGGTTACATTTGCAGCTCTGATAGTTGATGATATCCTGTTAATCCTGTATGTGATAACCATTGATTATTGGGACTGAAATAAAGCGGGAAGTGGTATACCCACTTCTTCAGATATGGCATCATCATAAATATTTGCGGCTATCTTGCAGGAGTTTTATAATATGTACAATCATTTATGGATCAAGCCAGCATTTGATAGAATATATAAGCAGAGTTATACCTTTTATGTGCGACTGTTGAAAGCATGAAAATAGAGAGGCAACAAAAAGGACTGATTTATGACTGTTGCAAATAAAAGTCTGTTTCCTGGCTGTCGGTAGAGGCATTCATAAATGTTCAGAATCAAACACTATTTACAAGATAGGTTCAGATTTTTTCGTTGCTCTGAAATCCAATGTTGCATTCTGCAGCTCAAAATCCTTATGATCGATAAGAGATTGTGCTTTCCCTAGTTTATGTAATATGGACATCCTAAGTCCCTACATCGATAGGCTGGTAAATCACGAGAGATCCAAAATGTTCTCATTTGACATCTTTGTCTGTATCGTCTGATCCTATATCTATACTTTTGAGGAGTCAGTCAGCGATCACTCAGCAAAATTGTGTTACGATATCATATACGAACAAGAAAGAATGGGTTGTTATTATTGGTTTGTTAATTTCGTTTTGGTCTCCATCCGTTTTCACTTTTCATGTAATATGAATATACGAACACATGTAGATAAAACTTAGTTGGAGATTTTAATTCACTTTATTAACCGACCGAATAGCTACTTCAGCAATTGTGTAGACCAATTGCTTTTACCCCGGAACAGCTATCTGGGGATCGGGTCCTTAAATAGGGGAGTGCAAGGCATTGGTCGGCTCACGACCAATTTAAGATTGGAAAAATTTTCCTTAGACAAAGCTCCAACGAGTCGAAAAACAAAACCATCGCTGAAAAGAAAAAAGAGGAAGAATAGTGAAGATGGACAAGTTCTACAAGTGATAGCTCGGTTATCGCATCTTCAACGGAATTCGGAACAATTGTTAAGCGGAGAACTTTGATCAACACAAAAATGGCAAGGCAGAATTTTATAGGGTTTGTCATTTCTCAAGGGAAAATGGACAAGACCATCAAAGTGAGAGTTCTCCAAAAGGTGTTCAACAAGAAAGTGCAAAAAGAGTATTTCAAGAGAAAGGATTACCTAGTTCACGATGAAGCCAATGTTTGTAGAGAAGGAGATTTGGTGAGAATTGAAGCAACTAGGCCTTTGAGTGCTAGAAAATTCTTTTCAGTTGCTGAAATCAAAAAGAACAAGGGTCAACAGTTCGCCAAGTATCAGGAAGAAGCTAAAAACCAAGTGTTGAGAGAAGAGAACGAGAAAAGTGTCGAGTTTTTGAACAGAAGAAGTTTGAATGATCAAAATTCAACAGGATCATTGTACGAAGATTTAAATGAAATCAAGAGCCTGCGTAGTAAGGTTGAAAAAGATCTACAACAAGATGAGATTGAGAGAATAACGAAACTCAAGAAAAAGTATGGTATCTCCAGTTGGGACTCTGCATTTGAGAATCAGGAGCTTTTTCTATCTGACATCTCATATCTTTCTTCTAAGATAGAAAACCTAAAACTTGACGTCAAAATCTCCGAAAAATTGGATGAGCTCCTGCAAAATGATAACAGTGAAAAGTTCAAGATGATTGCTGCCAAGATGGGGATCACTGACGATACTAAGAAAAACATCAAGAAGAACCTTGTGAGAAAGTTCCTCAAGACCGCTCCGAAAGAGGAATTAAACGAACTCGGCATTAATCTTTAGACAGATTGATTTTTCGTCAGATTCCTGTACATTCCTGTATATAAAACATTAATGCATAACTACATGATTTATAATTCTGTAAATTTAGAATACCCTGACCTTAAGAATCTACTATCAGTTTATAGTCCACATTAGAATGCTGAAAATGTATTAAAAGCGGAGGTTGAGTCATCAAAAAGCCCAATCCTAGATGATCAACCCAACGTTCAAGTGTAGCAACGATAAAACGAAAATAGAAAGCAAAACATTTAATTCAACAGCCTAAATAGCATCGTACACATTACCAACTGTACTACCATGCAGAGGGCTATTATCATTAGAAAAGTTCAACAAACCAGTAAGACCAAGTAGTCTGTTTGAATGATCGTTCGTACTATTCAAACTGTATTGAGTGTTTGGTCCTATATCAGAATCCGTAGTGTGATTCAAAATTGAGGAGCTATTGTCAAACAAAATGGATCCCGACTCATGGTAACTCTCGGTTTCGTGCTTCAAGTATTCATATATATTTGAGAAATGGTTGTCATTTAAATCGTTTATCTTCTTGAAATCAGATAACCAGTCATCATTGATTATCAAGAGAATATTTTGCTTTTTCTCGTTAAGAAATTGAACCAATAAATCATTAAAAATTGAATTGAATTTGTGTATTGTTAGCCTGTAGTAATATCTAAATTCTACCGCTTCAAATTTTGGGAGTTTATTGAAATGCTTTATCAAAAGTTCGGTTAAGAACCTGATAGGAAGAGTGAGATCCGTCTCTACTGGAGGCAAAAAGTTCAATGTGTAGTCAGACAAAATTTGGAAAAAATCTTCAACCAAGTGCTTCACTCTTAAAAATGCGTAGTCAGAAGTGGGATCAACCTTATATGGTAAAGTCTCTAGAATTTTCTGTAACTTTTTACCCAATACTTGCATCGAATCTTCGATAGTCACTTTAGGTGACATCTTTGTAATAGTTTGCACCAGTTCAGGATGGTCTCCAATCAAATTTGTAATGAGGTTTTGTAACGACTCTTTGTCTAAAGTCTCCACTATTCTAGATAGTGACAGCTTTTGTCCAATAACCTCTGGGTTTCTTTGCTTCTTGATTCTTGAACTCAATTGATGATTAGATTTTACACTGTACTTCGATTTTGTAAGAACAACACCTTCTTCTTCCTGATGTTCGTAATCAGTCATCCTCCGTTTACCGAATTTCTTTGGTATGGTTGGTTTCGAGATTCTATTGTGAAGGTCCTTCTGCAAACAATTTTGTTGGAATTCATACTGGAAGTTTGTTGGAAGCAGACTCATCTTCAATACTGCTATAACTTGTATATGAACTTTCTGTTTTGGAAAATAAAAGCAAATGCAAATGTAGACAGTTCCTCCGATAAAGTAATTTCACTAGAACAAAAAGAAATTAAGAATTTTAATAAATCTTCTAACAATATGAACCACCAGTTTGTGTAATCGTGCAAGATGAAGTATCAAAGATCCACGTTGGTTTCTCCTGTTCCTATGCTCTGATTTCAGGAGATATGCTAATGATAAATAAAACAGACTTTACTCACTGCCCATCAATAAAAACATGCAAACATTTTCTTTGATGCTCAACTTTTTTTTTTCTATGTTTTTGCCTTCAAAATGATCACTAGCCACTTTCAAAACTGTTTCCCAATGTGCCACAAATACCAGCCACCCGATACCGAAAATCAATCTTCACTTATCTTTGTCCTATTTTACCATACATACATAAACGATTTGCAATCTGGTTTTAGTCTTGCCAGCTAATATAATAATCATACAGAAAGATACTATTATGCGTGGATATCGATATAAAGCTAAAAAAAAACATTACGGAAAGAAGAGCTATGTTACAGACCAAAAATCATTTCAATTATGTTTCACCATAAGAATAATGAAGACCTGACTTCAATCGAGTAGAAGTGAACAAATGCAGTTTTATGACATATGATTTGCGTTCAAAATGTACGTCAACAACGGAGTTTAAGGAATCAAGGACGAAATACCTATTGATGTGTAAATTTCACATCCTCTAAAGGAATAGAAGACTCAACCTCTTCCTCCCCATTCAAACGGGAGATGATAGGTCCTAGGAAATCAGAGCCCTCATAGTCATGGCCCAGCCAGCTGATAGGGGTAACAGAGATTAAACAGTCGTTGTCATCCACACTTAATTCACTCAAATATTTGTTTCCTGTTTTCTTTAACTGTTTATCAATATTGAATACATTTGTAACAGTGAACTTGCCCAGCTTCTCATCAAAAGATAGAGAAGGAATTTTGTTATAACCTCCGATGGATCTGGTCTCAACAAAGTTCAGTTCTTTGGTTACACTACGACAAGACTGTAACGCATGCAGATTGATATTTAGTCCAACACCATTAGGTAACAGTCTGTGGTTGTCGTTCTTCTTTTCATTGACAATATACTCGACAAACTCGGGAGATTTTATCAGAGAACGTGAAGATCTGAAATTGTGGGTGCCAAAATCCATTGAAAGTTGCAACTGATTTATCAAGTCTTGAACCCTTTGGCAGTATCCAACAATTTCCTCATTTGCTGTTTCCAGTCCATTGTCATCGAGCCTGGAGGTGATATCTAAGGATTCGTCAGAAGCACTGTTGACATTTAGAACTGGAATATTCCTGAGAAGAGCCAGCTTCATGGCTTGAAAATCTGTACTGAGTGACTGTTGAGTTAAACCCACAGTCTTCTCATCAGAAGGAGTTATTATGATTAAATCAATAGACTGTAAATTGCGGTAGTGGTTTGGTAAAAGGAAATCCAGGGCAAAAAGCATGGAACCAACAAGACTTGACTTAACATACCATTGGTCCTGTTGAAGCTCACCGTAATAGCGATCCCCAACCTTGATATCAAGATAATCTCTAAGGTCTTTGGGGGTTTCCTCAAATTCTTGATTGGTCTCATCGTTAGACATATCCTGGGATGTAAAATAGAGCAAATCTTCCTCAACTATGTTAGTGTTATCAATGTAAACACCATTATAATCGTTGGATGATCCCTGAAGAGGAGAAACAGAGATGATTTTGTTTGTCTCATTCAATTTCAAATAGTTGTGGAAAACCTTGGAAACAGTGGATCCGTAAGATGAAGGGTTGAGCACCAGAATGTTGAGGGCCGCAGCCAGCTCCAACATAGGGAGAGCCAGCAGGATAAGCTTCAAGACAGCAGTCATAGAGCGGACGGGACAAAGGGTGTGAGCGTGTGGATCTCTAGTGCTTTAGCTCTCTGTTGATATTTACTAATGTGACCAAATTCATTATTATACTGATTGCCCTTCATCTTCAAATGACTGGGACTTGTGTGCTATTAATACAACTGCTTGTGGCAGACCACATGTCTAGCTGTTTTCTTAATTTATCCACTCGGAGAGCTAAATAATTTTCTTGTGCGCAGACAATAAGTAATTAACCGCAAAAAAACCTAAATTATTCGTCTTAATTGTTTCAGCACGGAAACTTCTGGAGCCATTGCACGCTGTGCCCCAGCAACTCCCCAGGGGTCCCCAGTGCTTCCGCCCCCCCTCCCCCCTGAGACGTAGCCCAAGTAATATCTTGTGCGACTCCCATTTACCATCTCTCACATTTAATTTTTCCCACGTGCAGCATTCTTGCAAATTTCGGTACCAATATCTCCTGTGCCATGCACTATACAAACGGCTGTACCGATTTACAGCTAGAAAAGGCGCTGTCTGATATAGTTTGAATGCGCCATATCATAGTTGGGGCATAAATTTGTTAAAAGATGCGTCCAATCAATAAAAGTGGAACACCAGAGCCTCAAAAACTGCTACAACCACTCTAAACTACCCATTCTGTCTTTAACGATCAAATACCCCTGCAATTCTTTTTTCAATTTTAAGCTTCAAACTCTGTCAAAACTAATTGTCCAGCAGGTTTTCTCGCTCGGTAAAAAGAAAAAACACTATGACGTTTCAAATTATTGTGAAAGCACGTGTAAGCAGATCCCCAGGTATCATAATTTCAAGGATGTCTTGCTTAGATTTTTCTTGCCGCATGAATACTTCAACACAAAGTCTCTTCAAAGCATCAGAGCAGCGACACAAGCTACCTTCTACATCTATTTGTCCTTCTTTGCGCTTTCTTTCCTAGGTCAGCCGTGACGTGATGCTTGCATTCCATCTGTACTGGTAACTTAACCTCCCTTCAGGTATAGTCTAACAGTTATCATCCTTCTATATTTGGAATTAGGTCGTGTGCAGAGAAATCCGGCAAAACAAGAAACTCTAACTAATTATGTTTGAGGCGATCTATGAAAGGAGGCCTCGAAAACAGTATAACCTGGGCTCTTTTAGCTGATCCGTATTGGGAACTTCATTTTTTCCGTTTTCTGTTTGAAAATTAAAGTCTCACATGGTATATGTCACATGATAACTCTCATGTGATCGCGTGCATTTATTTTATTGCTCCCTTACACCATTGAAGACTTTTTCGTCGCTCCTTTTGATTCCGCGTCGATTAGCCGGTCTGAAAAGAACTAAATCTCCTACCTTCAATTTTCACAGTTTAGCGAGTCCTATTGCGTCATGAGCCACAATTGGAACGCCTTGCACCATGAATTTTGATGGCAAGATAGATAAGTAGTAAAGAAAAGCCTTGAAAACTGCAACCCGCTCAAGTTGGACAGCTGTGAGCGCGTTTGACGGCATTAAGAAATATTTTTGATGTCAGGAGATAAAATATAAAATACCAATGATTAAGTGCAAGCGAGAGAAAGCTGTTAGGCTCCTGACTAAGAATTCTCGGCAACATTTCAGACGAGATTGCATAAATAATTGGGCTAGGCATTCTTGCAATAGTTCAAAGTTCTCTATATAGCGATCAATGCTCCATTTTTTGGAAAATCGACTGTCCATTTGTTTATTTTCCTATATTGGATCGTCGCCATGAAGTATCTTAGCAGTATTTAGGGAGGTTCAGTCGAAGATTGTTTTTTGCTAGCCTACCCAATAAATCATTTTTAGAAATAAGTTTTGTACAGGATGTAGCTCTTAACTGGTCATACACCCTAAATAATGTCTTCTTTGCTGACATTACATTTCAACTTCTTGTAAAGGCATGTTATCTCTACAGAAAGATTTAATAGAAGTGCAAATAATGTCTCCTCATTTCATCATATTGATGTCATCCCTAACCCCAATGGCAACTATCAGCATCTCTTGTCTTTTTTGGGATACAAAAGCAAAGATGAACCCTGTGGCATTGATATCATTTTTGACGTCCTAAACAACAAATAACAGATTCATGCATTGAAAATGGCATTTCGCGCCGCTAAGAAAGCCTCAGCCCTTATCTGCTTCCTTATCTGTCACACTTGACACCTAATTTTATCTGTTGCTGAGATTAGATTTCGAGCACCAGGTGGTCCAGTGGAGGGACAGCTTGGAAAGCTGGCATTTCTGCAGGGGCAGACATATCAATTTCACAGAATGAATGGAGGACGGGTGTTTCCAGATTTGCTAACTTTCAAGGCAAAGAAGGACATATCAAATGATAGGATCACAAATGCGTCATGTAGGAGTTAGGTGTATGGATGGATGACGGCTTATCTTGAGTTATCTTCTGCTTTTGCAACGAAGATAAAGATGCTCTCCACTGAAAAGTCATATCTGGGTCATATCTGGGAATCTACGCCAACAGATAGCTTAGATCCTGGGATGGTTTTGAAGCTGAATCTATAAATAATTGATAGGATGCCCATATATGCCGGTTCAAAAATCAGTTAGATGATATACAAACAAAATAAAGTCTTTTCGTATCCAATATTGATTTAAAAGGTACTAACAAGATGGTAGCCAACAGCTCATCGGAATCCCAAAAAGATGTTAAAAGAAATGAACTTGTCCAGTTCGAAATACAAGAGGATTCTGTATCCAGCTTTGAGTTTTCGAACAATACTCAGAGAGGACTAAAATCTAGACACATTCAGCTGATCTCATTAGGAGGTGCTATTGGTACGGGTCTGTTTGTTGGTAGTGGTTCTGGGTTGTGTAAGTCATTTATTACTTTTACAGGGATAAACCTGATGGTATAATTGTGCTCGTCAGCAAAATTGTATCTTGGGGCACTTGGTTTCGTCACATCTCTATACTAACACATCTTCTGAAACTATAGCTACATGTGGGCCTGCTGGATTACTTGTAGGATATTTGATATTGAGTTTTTTTGTTTGGACAATTATGAATCAACTGGCAGAAATGGTTACTTACATCCCTGCTCCAGGAAAGTCTACAGTTTTTGCCTTGTGTGATAGGTATACTGGAAACAAATCCCTTTCTTTTGCTGCTGGTTTGAATTTGTTCTATGCTCAAGCTCTCATTACGCCGTCTGAAATTTCTGCTGCCGCTTTTGTTATTCAGTACTGGACTGATTTAAACGTCGCCATTTGGATTTCCATTTTCTGGGTTAGTGGTGTCGTCTTAAATTTCTTAGCGGTGAAGTACTTTGGTGAAGTCGAGTTCTGGATTTCCTCCATCAAGATCTTCTGTATCACAGGTTTGATTATTGTGGGTATTGTTATTTTTTTTGGTGGCGCTCCTGCTTCCCATGGTGTTCTCGGTTTTCATTACTGGAAGCATCCAGGTGCTTTTGTCGAGCACTTAGTTCCTGGAAACACTGGTAAGTTCTTAGCCTGCTGGACGGGTATCATTAAATCCGCTTTTGCTTTCATTTTGGCACCCGAACTAGTTAACTCATGTGCTGCAGAATCGGTTGCCCCAAGAATTAATCTTCCTAAGGCAACCAACCGATTCATTTACAGACTGGTCTTCTTCTATATTGTTGGTGCTATTGTTATTGGTGTTATTGTTGCCTCTAATGATGACAGGCTGATGTCTGCTGTCTCTGAGGGTAAGTCAGGTGCTGCAGCCTCACCATTCGTTATTGGTATACAGAATGCAGGAATCAAAGTGCTCAACCATATCGTGAATGCCTGTATTCTGACATCGGCATATTCCTGTGGTAACGCCGAAATTTTCGGATCATCAAGAACTCTACACTCTATGGCTTTGGATGGCACTGTTCCTGCTATCTTTGGAAGATGTAACAAATACGGTGTTCCATATGTTTCCGTTGCATTGTCAGCAGCAATCGCCTTGGTCAGTTATCTAAACTGTTCCAACTCATCGTCTGTGGTCTTCACTTGGCTAACGAATATATCGACTGTCTCAGGATTTATTTCCTGGATATTCGTTTCCATTACATATTTGAGATTCAGAAAGGCCATCGACTATCATGGGCTCAACGATAGAGTCATCTTCAGGCCGCCTCTACAAAAGATCGGTGCCTACTCTTCTATTATCTTCTTCACTATCATATGTTTCACTAACGGATACGGTGTCTTCTTTGACTTTAAAGCTTCCGATTTCGTTGCTGCTTACATCACTCTTCCAATCGTTTTCGTGTTATATGTGGGTCATATGATTATTACTAAGAACTACAGGATGTTTGCTCCACCAGAGGAAATTGATTGCATCACAGGTCTTGCAGAAGTGGAAAAAGAAGAAGAAGAGTACGAGGCTCCTGTTCCTAGAAATTGGCTCGAGAAGGCTTGGTTCTTTATTGTTTGATGGAGCTCCTCACAGCCTCTTCGAGTACGTCGATTTCCTTGTCAAAAGTAAATTTTCCTACTCCAGTTTAGAAAAATTGAAAAACTAAATATTTGATATTAAGTGGTTACTGTAACTTGTATTTGTTGTAATTTGCAACTTGAAACTTCAATATGTCTAATAGCTACTTGCTGCCATCATACATATGCTTTTACCAACAATGCAGAGACGAGATTTTTCCGAAAAAGTAATCTTTACACAGCCTGATGAAAACGTCCCCGGGAAATTTTTTCAGACACGATCAGGCCTCCCCAACTTTGTAAAGTGTGTGTAGAGATGTTTGTTATTGCCTTTTTCGGAAATTGAACGAGAAATGAGGGAAAAACATGATTTAAAATAAAAAAAACTATTATTAATTTGAACTCTGAAGTAGCTAAACATTGGTGTGGTAGTAAGTAATAAGGACTCATAAAACAAATTAGAAACTGTTGCAACTAGGAGTGAATCTTACATTTCAGAAGTCTTCAGAACTTGTGCATTTTAAATCGAATGATATAGCAAGAATCCAAAAGTGAATTTTTACTTCTGAATTAACAACTATTTAATTGCCTCAGATTAATTCATTGCATACTGGAAACCGAAAATGAGATTACCGTCCAGTTCTATCATCACTGCTACATTGATCCATCTCATGAGATTAACACATGCATACACAAAGTTCAACAGCTTTTTGCTAGAAGAACTTGGAAACTTGAACTTCCATAATTGTCTTGGTGGCTGCGGTCTGATTTTATATGAGTCAGAAGGGTTAGGTCTTTGATTCTAAGGTCAAATTGAACACGGTATCTTGGTTGAATATAGATGAAGATGTTTTAGATTGTTAGAATATGGATCCATAAGGGACTTCAGTTACGCTATAATGATTTTTATAAATAAAAATGTTCGTTTCCTCTTATGTATGTTATATAGTTTTGATCATTAAAAGTTTTATTCACAAAACATTTCAAACCCGTAAAATACTTTACATTATAATCTCCTCGACCTCTAGTCCACACTCTTTGCATCTCCTCTTCATCAGCATAGGTTCACCGCCATCGACAGGTTGCGGTTTACTCCAATCATGTTTATGTCTATCTGCCCTGTCTCCCTTTAATTTTCTGGTAAACTCCTCGGCCCTTAGTTTCTTCCTCATCTCCAAAAGCCTTGTATTAAATCTTTTATCTCTTCTCTTAACCCTCATTTCTTCTCTCCGCAACCATTCCTGATCCAGTGCCTCTTCAGAACCCCATTTCTTGAAAGCATATTCTTCTATCTGATATCTCAGGAATAACTGCATTTTGGAATATGTACCACTGTGAGGATTTGCCTTCACTATCCGCTTGAACAGGGTCTCGTCCTTCAGCTCAGGTTCCGTTAAGAAGTAGTCCTCACGGCACTCAGTCTTGGTCAAAAGAGAGTACTTCTCGGGATATTTTTTCTCGCAACTCCTGCAGACTCTGCAGCCAAATACCTTATAAAGCTGTTGATCAATATCAATAGTATTGCATTCAAAGCACTTGGGTGCATTCGCAATATCTATTGGAGGAGCAGCATCTAATAACGATTTGGCCTTGCGTTCATCCTGCCAATCCTCCAAAGATTTATCACTGGTCCCAGGAGGCAAAGTAGCACTCTCTTCAGTTAAAAACCCTCCAAAAGTGTCGGTCATGGTGGAGAAATCATATTCAATATAATCAGATTTCTTCACAGAAGGCTTTATCCGCTCTACGATCTTGTTAACTCTTGGAGTGGGCGCACCCTTCTGACTTCCACTGGCTCTTATAATGTCCGGAACATTAGTATCCGCACCCTTATCTGCATCTCTCATATTACCTTTGTTAATCCCTTCTCTTATGTTACGTCGTTCCTGTGCTCTTTTTCTATTTCTAGCTATCAAGGCTTCTTGTTCCGATGTTAACTTGATATCAGATCTTTTAGGAACTTCTGCTTTCTGAGGAGCATTATTCGATGTACAAGCACCATTCTCCGTGGTTATCTGGCTAGAGTGACTATTTTGCGGAATCCTGACGCTCGATTCTCCATTAGTTCCCTGTCTAATACCCTTTTGCCTTTGTCTGATCTTCTCCAGAGCCTTAGCTCTGTTTTCCGCCTGTAAGTAATTTTTGTTAGCTTTGATCCCTTGCAAATTAACCCTTATTAAATATAAATATAAACATACTATCTGTCTATGTCGTTCCATACGTTTATTACTAATATCATGGCATGAACATGATCCTGATCACCAAATATACAAAGCAATAATCAATAGAAGGTCAGAACCCCTTTATTTTTCAAATCTTGTGATTACTGATCTTTCCATCCGTGCACCACAATGTGACATGAAGTTTTCCAAACAGTTACAAAAAGACGTATCTGATCACAAACGAACATCATAATATTGGCCAGTTATTTAAATAATAGCACAAGACCCAAAGAAAGACGTTGGCATTTTCAGAGAAGACCTAAGTTTACATATCGAAGTATTTGTTTTTGCTCTGCTGGCAACTGTTGATCTCTAACGAGCAAAAAGTGAAATAAATTTGGTTTATCTCCAGAAACAGAAAACAGTAAATCAAAGTTGTCGCCCTAAGAAAGAGAATATAAGAGGGGAGGAAGATGTCATATCCAGACGATCAGGATGATACTGACAGGTTTTCTGCCAGGGATTATCCGATTTTTGCACCATCAACGCCTAAAAGAACTGGGGATTCAAGCAGTTTTAGTCACATGTCTAGTTTGGCGTCCCCTTCTACCCCCCGAAGGTCTAAAAAGAAGATAGTTTACAGTGACAGATATATTCCAAACCGAACAGGGGTTGATCTTCAGGCTGCATTTAGTTTGAATAATGAGACTGTGCAATCTTACTCGTCAGTGGCAACAGATCAACAACAAACGCGAGGCACCGGGTCGTCTATAATTGAGAGCGAGATAGACTTCATTAGAGAAGAGGAGGCAAACAGGACATTTGATGCTGTACTTAAAACGGAACTATTTGGAGACAATCTACCGTCCAACTTTACTAATAAAAAGGCAGCAAACACTGTCGGTACTGCTTCTGGTTCATCATCAACTGGTGGTGGAAGTCACCAAATAACTCCTCCTGGTTCAATTCACACTAGTCAGCCAGGGTCCCAAATAAACATTGATTCAACCTCTGTGAGATTAAATGATGAATCAGTTTTAAGAACTCCAAGACAAACTGGTAATCTGTTCACGTATCAATCGCCTTCAAAGACAAGACCTCCATCGTCATCTTTAAATGTCCAGAATGAATTATATTCATTGAGTCCTGTCAGAGTAGACAGCCAAAAACTTCTACTATCTCCTCAAAAAAAGCCAAGGTCGATTTCTAAGGTTCCATACAGAGTACTGGATGCACCTGAACTAGCAGATGATTTCTATTTGAACCTTGTTGATTGGGGATCTCAAGACGTACTAGGTGTGGGGTTGGGTTCTTGTGTTTATCTTTGGGATGCATCCAATGGGTCGGTGAATAGGTTATGTGACTTAGGTTCTAATGATACTATAACTAGTTTGTCCTGGATTGGTGCGGGCACTCATCTGGCAATAGGAACAAGTTCTGGATTGGTGGAGATATGGGATGCTACCATGAGCAGATGTACAAGAACAATGACTGGACATTCTTCCAGGGCATCCTCTCTCGCATGGAATCAACATATCTTGACATCCGGATCCAGAGATAGAAGTATTCTGCACCGTGATGTGAGAGATCCTTCTCACTATATAAAAAGACTTGAGCGCCACAAACAGGAGGTTTGTGGGTTAAAGTGGAATATTGAAGAAAATAAGTTGGCTTCAGGAGGAAATGACAATAAACTATTTGTGTGGGAGGGAATGAACGAAGAGCCCTTATTCAAGCTTACTGAACATCAGGCTGCAGTCAAGGCTATTGCGTGGTCTCCGCATCAAAGAGGAATACTTGCATCTGGGGGTGGTACTGCGGATCGTCGTATTAAGGTATGGAATATGATAACCGGTCTCAAGATCAATGATGTTGACACTGGATCCCAGGTGTGTAACTTGGCATGGTCAAAGAATTCTAACGAATTGGTTTCGACTCATGGATATTCCAGAAACCAAATAGTGATTTGGAAGTACAACACAATGCAGCAGATAGCCTCTCTTACTGGGCATACCTATAGAGTCCTTTATCTGGCTATGTCACCAGACGGCCAGACTATAGTCACTGGGGCAGGTGATGAGACACTCCGGTTCTGGAATGTCTTTGAAAAGAACAAAAACGATAATGGTCCTTCCTCTGTGTTACTTGATGCATTTATGCAGTTGAGATAGGGTGTCAAAGGATTAAAAGTGGAGCCGGATTTTCTCTACTTGTATTATCTTGTATGCTGTATGGTTAGATAGATATGTTGGTGTCAATCATACCCACTAATTTCATGTTCAGTGATCAGAAGTAGATACGTAGTATTTGTGATGTTTTTGAAACCGAAGGTAGCTATTTGGTTCCTTCGTCCAATCATTCAAGAAGCCTGTAGAGCCACTTAGACCATGATTCGACAGTATTCAGTAAAATGTTATCTGTTCATATTTGAGGCTGTGCCGTCGGGACTGAGACTTTTGTTTTTATTCCGAGTTCGATCTGTATTTTGATTTTGAGAATCAAACTGAAGTCTCTTTGTTCCCCCTCCCCTCCTTTTGAGCAAAGACGACTTATACTGCAATAGTCAGAACTAGTTGATACTGTCTAAGAATTTGTGACAACAACTGATAGAACGGGAATCTTCCCCGAGCGTTAGAAGTTCAATACTCACAAATATGGAGGAGGAAGGAAACACGCTCGTTCTCACTCCAATATTGGCGACGTCCAAAATACCAATTTTGGCCTTAATAACAGGCTATTGCTATAAGAGGCTTCCAAAAGACAGTATTTCCCCAATATTGTCAACTATGGTTCAATTGATAGAACATGGTGACCCCAATGACAAAAATCAAGATCTCGTTAAGCTTTTTTTCCCATCTCTAAATGATATTTTAGGTTTAATCGAAGAGTCAGTGAAAGGCTTTTTCTATGAAACCAGCTCAAGACAACCTGAGGAAGTAGCATTAGATGTTCAGAAAATCCACAGATACTTATTGGATACCCTATGGTCTATAAACTCCTTGGATACCTTCCATGATTTTATCTCAAATTGTAATAGACTGTTCGTCGATTATAATGAAAACGAAAAAGCAGAGGGTGCACGAGGTATCTCACCATCCAAAAAGTTGACATCCACTAGCTTTCTTGGAAGATTTGTGTACAATATATCTGTGGCATTTGAGGTGATGGTGTTTGATGAAACTGCAGAGCTTTGGAAAGCATTCTTGAGCTATAGGGAAGAGACCAGAGAAAAATGGAATCTTTTACATAAAGACCACCAGTTAAGACAGGGTTTGTCTGTGAAAAGCGTAATAGAGGAAAATGATTCGGAAATCAATGTGTTGAATCAGATGCTGCAGAATAGTGGGCTATCTCAACAGTTTAACATAAAGGATAAAGCACGAGTAATATCACAAATTGATCTTGCACAAATGTTGGAACATCAAGTGCAAATTCTTCAAAAATACTCTCCTCCCCCTCCGCAAGCAGTTAAAAGTATATTGATGCTCTTATCACACTCCCAGAGAGGAATTATTCCTTCAGCATATTATATCGAATATCTCGAGTGCTGGAAACAATGCGATTACGAAGGCTCATTCAACGCCCTTCACAGATATTTTGATTATATGATGTCAAATCGTCAACAGCTCTTTTATCATTATGCATTATTATCACTTGCAACTCTACATGCTTCCTTCAACTCTGATGAAGAAGCTCTCAGAGCGATTGATGAAGCGATCTTGGTTGCCAGGGAAAATAAAGATTTAGATTGCCTCAATTATCTCTTGACGTGGCTCTTTAATTTTCTCAAAGACAAACCTTATTTATATTCCAAAATGAATAATTTGACGACTAGAGATCAAATACTACAGTTCTTGAAAATTAAAACAAAAGAGAACAGAAACTGGATATTACAGTCCATGGCATTTCAGTATCATGCTCTTCAATTCATGCTGGATGGTGCTCCTTTAAGAAAGGTCTTAGAGAATATTACCAAAGCATATTACATTTTGTTAAACTTTGAGATTGGATCTAATATCAAAACCACTTTTGTTAGAAACTGTCAATTGAGCATAGCAAACTGGACTAGGGTTGGGGTCCCTGCGCTGTCAAAACTTTACATAGATGTGGCACTGGATGCTTGTGGGTCAAGTCTCAGCGTGTTTGATGAACTCACAATAAGTATTAGAAAAGCCACTTTGGTTTATGAAATGGGTAATATAGAGGAAGCTTTTGATCTCTTTAATTCATATGAATCATTGGTTGTCGATGATATTTCACTGATGAAAATATGGCAGTCTAGAATCTTGCTGATGAAAGCCGATTTATGGCTTAAAAAATGCAGATATAGGCCTACATCGGTGATACTTGGAAAGTTGTCGGCTCAAATTCATGACATTAATGACCAAGACCTCCATTATGAACTGAACTATAAAAGATCAATTTATGAATTCAAGGTGGGAAACAGTGATGAAGCTATGAAGATTGTATCAGAGAATCTTGCTAAACTGCAGGAAGATGAACACGTTTATAACCACTTATGGTTCATAGAGTTTCAGATACTGTACTCATGGATTCTGTCAAAGGCTTCGAGAGTTCCAGAAAGAGCGCTTAGCATAATTCTGAATGCTCTAGCCATGGCACATGACTCATCGCTGATGGCGCTAGTTGTAAAAGGTTCCTTAGTTCTATGTGAGTTGTTATTGGAGACTGACCCAGTATCCTCTGCAGATGATGTTGAAAATATTCTTTATAAGATAATGCCCCTGGCTTTGCAAATAGGAAGTCTATGGCAAAGCTCTTACGGCTATTATCAGCTTTCAAAAGTGCTATCAATTAAATTCACAGGTCCAGAGAAGCTTGCTGGAGAAGACCTAAAAGTGAATTTCAACAAAATTCTTGGCTTTTTGGAGACCTCGATTACCGGTTTTAAGAAGATGAATGATTTGACAATGATGAAACAAGCCTTCGAAATTGAAAAAAATCTGGCAGAATTCAGTGAATGTACTGAGTTGATCGAACATGCAAATTCTGCCATCAAACAACTAGATATCAGGATTCAAGAAGAAAGCGAATACGCCATTTGCTAAACTGCATGACAGAATATATTAGTCGTATTTAATAATAATATATACATGGGGGTATAACAGAGGTTAATTACCAACTCAAAAACTCTCTGAACTTATGATTGACTTTTTGTACCTGTCTTTCTAACTTTATTTTACTGTAATAGTTAAAACAGTCTTCACTTTCGCATTTTATTGCGGTTTGCAATGAGTTATCATTGTGCCTCATATTCCTCTTTGTGCATTCTTTACAGACAATCATGACATCATTAAATTCTCTCTCAACAGCTTGAACACGATTTCTCATTTGAACAGTTGTCGCAAGTTCTTGGGTTGAACAATAACTGCAGAGCTCTGATTTTCCCGGTGACTCAACAACAGAACCACAATTGATGCAGGTAGACACATTAATTAATTTTCTGGTTAGGTTTAGCTGTTTCAAGTCGGATGAACCATTCACAAATCTTGGTAATTCGTCATACCACCGGTTAATATCAACACCAATTAAGTTGAAAATCCTTTGTAGTGGGGGGATGAGTACCTTAGTGATATAATAGGTGGAGTCTAGTTCAAATGTCTCATTATTCAAAAAGTCGAAAGGAGATACACATCGATCCCTTAAATTTTGACCCTTATGGCCCTTTACCACCAAATAAAACACCCTCTCTCTATACTGAGGTTCAGCCCTATGATCTTTAGCTACCTTTTCCATACTCAATTTAGCACCTGGAGGTATATATGCAGGATTCTTATATGTTCCTAGCCTGACCTCTTTAGCAAATAAAAATTCCTTGATATTAACTCTGTTCTTCATTATCTTCAAGAACTCTAGATTAACATAATTTTTAACCCTCGTTAGGTCGTTAGATTCGAACAAAATGCGAAGCGACTTCTCAACCATTTTCTGTTGTTTCAAAATTCCATCTCTCCTCACAGTCTCTATTCCCTTTGCATCAAGTTTAGGAAGCTCTTGAGTCTCCCTTTCAAAAGCGTAACCAACATACCTCTTTTTACTGAGGAGGACACAAGGAAAATAAACCTTTTCAAATTTCAGTTTTACTGGATTTGGGTTGATCGATGTGATATAATCCGCCATTTCCCTTCCGAGTTTAAAAGCATCCTCTTTTGTTTTCCCGGGCAAGTAAACAAATAGAGAGTCTGTGTCCCCGTAAACTACTTTAGCACCCCAACTGTCATTCTTCTCTATTTCAGATATAGCCTTCAACAATGTTTCTCTAGCAGATGAAACAATTGCATCTGCAATAGCAGAATTTGGCATTCTACCGGAAAATGTAGCAGAAGTATAACCATAAGTGACATTTGCAATCAACTTCAAAGCAAGCTGACGATTATAATACAATCTGTGAAGTTCAGATTTATCATCAAATGAGTTCATGGTATCTTTCACAAGAATCCTAGCATCCAATACTTCAGTTAGCATCCTGGCAATTAAAGACTTTCTTACATCTGACTTCAAAAACATTAAACCATTAGGAGTAACATTGATATGTCCCTCAAACAATTTTAACATTCCTGGTGGAAGTTTTTGAGTAGCAATACCAATTTTCTGGGCTTTTTTTGGATTGTATCCACGTAGCCTTCCTAATAAGGTAGAATAGCAGAGATTGTACGCTATTACTAGAGATGGATAAAGTGATTGGAAATCCAATACAACTAACGGACTTTTATAGTAAGAACTCTCAGGCTCCAGAATTAAAGGTACGCATTGAAGAGGATCTTGTTTGAAAACCTGTTTTTTAGAAGGTGATATCAAAATGAAGTTCTCGGACTTGGCTATTCTCACTAATAAACTTTCCACTTTAAATTGAGACCCTCTATAAAACACTGAATAGAAATCTATGCCTAAAAACCTAGACTGTTCCATGGTACGGCCCAGAATATCAAGCTTAGTGATTAATTGCATTTCACAGTGAGTTCTATTCATGAAATACTCCAAGACATTGTTATTGAAACTAGGATTTGTGGAATTGAACCACTCAGTAAGTATTTGAAAGCTATAATGAGGAATTGTTTGATGAAGTACATGAAATACTACATTCTCTAATGAATACTTGTTCAGGCTAACCTCACTTCTCAATGTCCTCCATATATTAAGCATGTGTCTTCCCGTTATTCTAATACCAGATGCATGAGTGTACCCCCATCTGTCATTGAATTTGTTTCTATAAGAATTTGCAACTCTCGAAAGCCTTTGGCTTAAATCCATGTTGTAGACAGTACGAAACCGTTCAAGAATATAACCCCAAGAAGAAGCATGAATTTCATAGCCACCTAGGATGTCAGGATCAATGAATTCAACCAAAGAAATTAATTCTCTAATCATTTCTTTCTCGCTATCAAAGCATTCAACTGGATATTTGCAAACATTATTCCACCTTGTATCATTCTTGCTCTCCTTAACGACAAATATGCCTGAGTTTGAAATGTTCAGATCAAATGGATAGTTTTCATCATCATATTTCCAGAAAATTGCGGATATACCATCAACTTTAGGGTCGGGGTTTAATGTCTCTCTTGTGTTGATATGAATTTCAACATTAAGAAGGATCAATTTATTGTGGTTGATCTTTCTCCTTAATCTTTGAGGTTTACTTAAATTATCCTTATCAGTTCTCTGTCTATTCATTGAATAGTGTATCTGTGAGTTCAATGACATTGAATGAGAGTTTTCTGTATCGTTCACACTTTTCAACCACTCTGAAATTTCTGTCCAGGAAGGGGGTGAATGACTATACATCCAAATACTGTCAATAATCACAGGTAGCCCAAAATCTACGTTGTTAGAATTAATTTCAAGACAAGTTGAATAGTCTTTTAGTCCCCAAATATCTAAGCATTTTGGTTTAAATCTTTTCCCTGCAAAATAAGTGGAATCGTTATTGAAATTTTCTCTTACAGTATAGTGGGGATCTTTGTACTCAATCTTCATGCTTTGATACTCTAGCTCAAAACTATCCATCATGGCTTTTTGTGAAATATATCTAGGAGGAAGCAAATTAGCCTCATAAACATATTCTGAAGAACTCTTTTGAGATTTCAACCAGGGGGATAATCTGTCGAAGTCACTTTGATTCTCCATAATATGAGAAATAGATGTAATTCGGTTCTGAGGTGAAGATAAACTATGTCGTTTTCTGGCTTGAGTAAGTCCGAATATTCTCGAGTCTACATTTTCTTCAAGATTTTCCATGTTCATAATTTCTGATTGGCTTCCCTCTTCGCTTTCCATGTGAAAGTCATGATGTTCAATTTGAGTTGAAGTAGTAGCAATGGGATCTTGTCCTTCAGGATTCTCCTTTTGATTATCTTCTAGGTGTGGAAGGCTCCCAAGAAAATCGTCGTCCTCTCTGTCTGTTTCTGCTTCTGTTGCAGAGTCAGTTACATTCACGTCACCTTCAGCGATAACTTCAACAACTGACTGGAGGATAGAAACAGAATCGTTATGGAATGTACTCACAGAATTGGAACTATCTTGTTCGTTTTGAGAGCCATATAGTAACCATTCCACTATATCAGACTGGTTGAAAATCAATTCTTCGGTTACCAAAAGAAGATTGGATTCCAAAACAGTTGGTATAAACCACAAGGTTTCAATGCTCTGAAAGCTTGTTGGATATTTCTTCAGCCATGAATCTGAAGGGATTACGGTCTGATGATTAATAGGAGTACTTTTATTTGAACGAACCCATTCCTTTTCAGATAAGTTGGAGCAGTATCTCAGCAGTTCATCCAGCTCTTCTTGTTCAATCCATTCTGTTTTTTCAAAGTTCCTTTGGTTACCACTGAATAATAACGAATCTGGATCGAATGGCATACCATTTTGCTTCCTCTGAAGCTTCACATCTTTTAGTAAGCTACGGGTTGAAGTTAGATATGTTTCATTTTCAGTGATAGAACCGTCAGGTAACTTTGAATGAGTGTCTCGTTCCTTCAAGGATGATCGATTAACTATCCAGCAGGCAGACGAATCGAGTTCGCACAAAGTCCTTCCCATTCTAGGGAAATTTGCGGAATTAAGAATGTTCAAGCTGAATAAACTTCGGCTAATGTAAGTATTGAGTAGATTCTTTAATGGATCTGTGATCTTCAACCTGTTGAGAGCACAGAAGTCAGTCCTAAAGTAATCCTGAAAGTTGTCCTCTCCTCCTTCAATTTGGACTATAGGACTTCTCCAATAAAACTTATTGAGTTTGATCCAACTGCCACTATAACAGTTATAGTCTGTCAAAAATTGAAGCGTGAATGGAATGTGTGATTCAAATGGCTGAATCACTTTGTCAAATATTTTCCCCTCCCCTAAAAGCCTAGCCAGCGTAGTGAGATATCTTGGTCCCAAAAGACTAATTTTGATAAACGGTGAATGCCCAGTGCTGTATCCATAAAAAGGAACTCCCTTCACTAGGGATATGTCTGATATGTAAGTCTTACCTTCAGGGTTCTCTGAATCAACTTCAGCATCAGATTCTTCCACATCATTCATAGAGCTATTGAGCGATTCCGAGGGAGTGTCTCCAGCCTTCCGTTTTGAAGGCCTTCTGAAGGAATATGAGATCCTTAACTGACGCTCTATTTCCACTTTCCATGATAGTAGATATTTTTTGATCTCTTTTTCATCCTCTAAATGAGGCCCATTGTATCTGACATAGATGTAAGGAAATACATTGTGCAAATGAAGTAAACAAGTATGACCTGTTATCAACTTTCCATAGATCCTAATGATAGGCACCTGTGTAAACTTTTTGGAGTTTGTTCCGCCGACCCTCTTCCCATTTATTGTCAAAAATTGCTTGTCCAATGATGAAGGCAAACAATTGTAAGAATCATGACCTATGATTTGAATCCTCAGCTCATCATCATTCTCTTCAAATAGAGAAGAAGAGTTGTCCATCTAGCTCACTATTCTATTTCACTATAAACTAACATTCGCAATGGTATCCACGTCTTCAAGACCCTGTTATATCCTGTTATCCGTCTGTCTTCAGATAATCCCTACTCTTTTCCTTTAATTCTACATATAAAGAAACAAAATCAAAATATAGAGTTATATGGAAAACGTTTCGCGTTATTTTTTTGTCTCGTGATTTACAGCATGTGATGATAGATGTGAATCTCACCCCAGATTATATAGAGATGAAAAAGCTACCGGTCTATATATTTCAGTAGATCATTAATCATATGACAAACAAAACAGATATTAAAGATAACATAAATCGACAAACAGATTCATTTCAAAAGGAGTTCATGAACAGGTTGCGGTAAATAAAACTAGCTATCCAACCTATCGCTGAACACATTAAATTGAAGTCTTCTTTTAGCATTCACAGTAGAAACGTCTAAATCCGTAAAGGCTGATTTGCGAGCTAGCTTGTTTTGGGAAGAACATGGGTGATTCAGAGTCTCTACATATTGGTAATGGATCCTGTTATGTTTTGGTGGAGTGACGAAAGAAGGGATTCTGGTTTTTGAGAAAACTTCTTCATTACCATGGAGATTAATCATGTATGGAGTCGTGAGCTGCTGCTTTGGTGAGAGAATTCCAGAAAACTTGTTAGCACCATTAAATGCTTGAACAAATCCCGGAAACTCGTTGATTCTCAAGTCATGAAGAGTTCTCCTTCCAGACCTTCTTGGGTCTCTTGCTTTTGTGGAATCGGCATCATAGACCTCTGATTGTATGTTGTTCCCTGGTTTTTCATTTTCTTTGTTTGTGATATCTGTTATCATCAACGATTGATCTAATGTCGATGCGAGCTGTTTTCTATAATCGGCAGAGTCCTCAAATATTTTGAATCCAAGTGAGTTATTGGTTAGATTGGCTCTTTGTTTTTTCAATGGCGATGAGGAAACTAGTCCCTTTGAGGGTGACTGTCTCTTGGAAGGAGAAACCCTTTGCAAGTTTGGAACGGTATTTAACGAGTCATTGCTGTCCACTTTGTACGAGCGACTGTAATCCAGTTCTACACGTCTAGGAGAAGCAGAGCGCAAAGGAGATACCGAATCTGACGCGGAACTTGATGACTTATGTTGAGAGGTGGAGCTGGAATGTGACCTATTAGGAGAATTAGAAGATTCGGCAAGGTCCTTGTGAGCCTTAAGACTTTGAGAACCAGACCGAATCCTGTTGGAGTCCTTCACTTCCAGAGGAGTTCTGCCTCTCACTCTCGTGGGGGACGATGATTCTGATTGCATATCGATGGTAAGTGACTGTATTGGAAGTGGCGAATTGAATCTGATTTTTAAGGATTCAAATGAAGAACATAAAAATTCGGAAAGGCAACTGAAGTGTATTCGTCTTGCTCCATAAATGAGCAAAAAGATATATTCAGAAACTCAAGAAAACAAAGGCGATACTATGAGAGTAAATCTGTTATGGAAACTGAGTTACTCCTCGGATTAGGCCATCCAAAGGGGTTCTCAGCGTAACTTAGAAGGAATATATTTGAAGAACCTCTGTTAAAAATCGCGTACTGCAACTCGCGCGATTCTATGACACCTTATACGCGGTTCTAAAAAGTATCTATAGACTAGACGTGTAACAGATTTGACATTCAATGATATTAGACTACACTATAGATAAAGTGTTTGATGAAGTAGACATAAGGACATAATTCATAGAAAAATAAACAGACAAAAGGGAATATATTCGGTTTACAAGTTCTTCTCGTTGAGCTCCTTCGTCATACTGTCTTTTTCGGTCATAAATATCTTGGACAACGAGATAAAGGCAGCTCCAAAGCCGAACATTAAATGAATAGGTTCATCCACCTTTAGCTTGAAAACCACAACGGTGTCGTAGGCAAAGTCACAGAATAGTTTCAGTATTTCTAGTTGCACCATCAACTTCTCCTCAGAAATCTTCTTCAACTCAGATGAATAGATGGCTAGCTGATTGGAACTAGAAGAGTAACCTCCAGCCCCAGACGCCAGAGATATCGGAGAATGGTCAGACTTGATGGTCGAAACCAGTCTCTTGGCTCTCTGTTTGACTTGGTAATTGATCTTCAACGAGTTCTCCTTATTACTGAGCTGCCCAAGTTTCTCGAATTGGGCCCTTAATCCTAACATGATGTTCATGTACCAAGCAATAGGCTCGTGCTTGGCTGCGAGAGCTCTATATCTGGGTATCTCTTTCTCTGAAAGAAGGCCTATTTTGAAAGCAAGAAGGGACTCATCAAACCAGCTGTAGTACAAGGCAGTTAGTTGTTGGAGTGACTTGATATTCCACCAGTCTTCCTTCAATTTCCTTAACTTAGTAGAGCTCTTATCGTCAGATTTGAGGATTTGGAAAGAACTCGAGAGTCTTTGAAAGAGTTTTATCACCTTGAATTGAACTGTGCCAGCTCTCAGTAGTTGTCTATAAATGGAGAGGACCTTTGTCAATCCCACTAGTTTAGTCTCAAATTGACCCAAGAATAGAATCACCAATAACTCTGGTCTTTTCACTAATTGGAGAAATATGTTCTTTGTTGGTTCATTGAAATTCACTTGATTCAGCTTGAAATCAGACATAAATTGCGTCTTTCTGATCCGAATAGAGTATGCTATGAGGATTCGAAGACCATATTGGATGCATTTCCCCACCTTATCTTTTCCGGTAAGCATTCCCATGATCTTAATCCAGAGATCAAGGGTGGCAGGCTTCTTCGTTCCTCGAGATACGGTATCGTTAATCAACTCCTTACTGGGTATCATCATCTCGTCATCACTCATCGGATTTGGACTTACAAACTCAAGTTTAGGAGGTGTGTCAAATATTCTGCTATTGATGTGGCCCATGTTAGCGTTGAATTCGTTCATTTGAGACAACGACAGAGGAGTGTTGAGTCTCGATGGGACGTTTGATGGTGGACCATGGTTGAACAAGCCAAAGTGGCTGGCATGTTCACCGTTTCCTTGACTATTAGATGCACGAGACATGTTTGCTGTAGTTGCTGGCGTGATTGTTGTTGTGCTCGTAGAATTCAATTGCTGGCTCCTACCTTTCCTGCTTGGAGAAACAAGAGATCGTGAGGACGATGACTGACTTATCGTTCCAGTATTTGTACCAACAGAGACTCCACTCCTGATAGGTGAGGTCAAACGCGCACGGTGGAAGTTGTCCTTCGTAGTTTTATAGTAATATGAGTAAACTCCTAATGCTCCCCCTTCCTTGTAAAGCTCGTCCGTTTGCGTATATGTCGTTGCCGACGACATTTCGTCAAATAGCCCCTATTCTTGCTAAACCTACTGCAACAAAGCTGAAACCCAAGAGAAAAGATCCATCCGATTCTGATTCTCCTTCCAAAACCTACAACCAGTCTGTCTACAACACCTCAGTAACATATTACCTCATGTCATTGCAATTGATGTGGTGGGGGTGAGTTTTTCTCCTCTATCCTGGCACCCAGGCTATCTGGCAGTTCTGTGCGAGATGCAGGAAAATAATTACTTTTGATTATATAATTGGCCTAGAAAATATTGTTGCGACCGGTTAAGGGGCCTGTCGTATCCGAACAACTTCAGAACTGGGATATTTCCGTGCATACCGGTATCCGACAAGCTACATTCGCACCCCCGGAGTTGCTTTCTCACAGGCTACGGTTTCCTGATTATACACCAGCTAATGCCAGAGAGTCTATTGGTCCCAAAGACTATTTACTGTCCCAGTCTCCTACTTTTACACGCACATCATTACAGAAAAAGATAATCACCAATGTAAACGACGTTGTTGTGTGTATCTATATACATAAAACATGCACTGAATACCTCCTACAGTCACATCAAAACACCTTTTGTGCTTGGAACATCATCCCTGCCAGTAAAGCTTGTAGCTGCCCTGATCGCAATAGCTAGTGCCTTAAATGCACTCTCACTACGGTGGTGGTCATTGAATCCTCGGAGACAGTCAACATGCATAGTCACATGAGCGCTTGTAGCGAAACTTTCTAGGACATGAGGAATCATTTCACAGCTGAGGTCCCCTATTTTCTCTCTCTTCAGTCCTAGATCTACCACTGCAAATGGACGGTTCGAAAGGTCGATCACTGCCCTGCTGAGAGCCTCGTCCAGTGGTGCATATCCATATCCAAATCGCTGTAGCCCTTTCACAGGACCCAAGGCTCTTTTAAACGTATCTCCCAATGCAATCCCCACATCTTCTGCTGAATGGTGATCATCGATGTGGAGGTCACCAACACACTCGATTATCAGAGACCATCCCGAGTGTTTGGCCAAAGCGTGCAACATATGGTCTAGAAAACCTATTCCTGTGTTCACTGAGATGGTCTGAGCGGTGGTAGATTGCGAGGCATGATTGTCAGTGTCATAATTCTTATTCAAAATCGACTCCTTGCAAACCAACGGTCCTCCATCTAAACTCAACAAAATCTGAATGCTGGTCTCATTTGTGACCCTCTTGACCTCTGCAAATCGTCTTTGTCTTTGTGGTTTTGCCACCACTCCGTTTGAACCATTCAAAGTGTCAACCTCTGTCTTTCTCCTCTTGTTCTCCTCGGGCATGTTGTTTGAAAAACTGTTGTGAACTAAAGCTCTAAGAACGTTGTCTAAGAACGTTGTGAGCTGAGCTTTAGGTTCCGTTATCAGTCATCTGCAATCACTGATAAATGGTGCACGATTTGAAAAAAAAATCTCTTTTTTCTTCTAGAAGAATATACAACCTTACACAATGTTCAACGACGCGTCGATTATACATTAGTAGTCTCTTGCGAGATCGGCCCCTTTATTACAAAGCTTCAACCCCATAAAAGAAATGAATAGTAGTTATACACTTCACATGGAATTAGCAATTTATTTTGGACGAACTGGTTAGTCGGTGATCGAAAGACATTATGCTAAGATTGGGAGCTTTGACAACAAAAAGACGTATCTGGACCTCAGCTGCTAGACTGAGCCAGTCATCAAGCACTCACAATGTCATTGAGGAAGACGGAGAGTTAAAAATAAAGGTGGAACCAATTCCAAGAATCAATGAACCATTGGAAACAAAGAGAAGAAGACTTGTTTACCAGTCGAGAAAGCGTGGTATTTTGGAGTCAGACCTGCTACTGAGCAGATTTGCTGATAAATACCTGGCCGAAATGACACTTGCCGAGCTGGAGGAATATGACAAGCTCTTGGATGAGCCGGACTGGGACATCTACTACTGGGCTACAAAGAACTACAAGGTCACCCCTCTTCCTGACAAGTGGAAAAACTCAGAAATCTTGAAAAAACTACAAGATTTGAGTGAAAATAGAGAGAGAGAAATTTTGAGAATGCCTAATTTAAAGAAACTTGATTAAACTTAGTACAGATTTATAATTCTACTTGCATGTAATGTTTTCAAAAACATGTTTTATCTCCAGCCAAATATGTAGACATTGATCTTTGCGTATTATGTTCAATCCACAATATCTGCTGTTTCCGTAAAAGCGGGTTTTTCCTGTTGTTTAGCGTGCTCAGCTTGCTCGACTGATTCACCTGACTGAGCAGGGGTGTAAATCACATCATCCTCTCCTTCTTCTTCGCCGTATTGTTTTTTCAACTCATTAAACTCCTCCTCATTCTCTAGCAGGGCTTGAATCTTGATGACTCCACTCTGATCAAAAAGCTCTAACACACCTTCAGCTTCTTCAACAGACATGGATGCGAAGACTTTATTGATCTCGTCCAACTGCTTGGTCTCTATAGCTGATTGCATTTCCTGTGGCATCTTTTGAAACACTTCATACTCCGGAGTACCCTTTTCTGGAATAGAAACCACCAGCTCTGAGTTAGGATCAAGAGACTTCAATTGAATCTGTTCAACACCCTCTGGATTTGTGTCCTCCTTTTCGCCCTCTTGTTTTATTATTTCACATCTGCTGACTATATGTTTAAACGTCTTGTTCCAATCCTCAGTGAAAGCATGAGAGGCAGCTGAGTTCTTGTCCAGCAACTTTCCGACGAACATTCCTATTGCTTGCTGTTTCTGGGCATTAGATGCACGAGGACCTCCTGCTGCCTTGAAAAGATCATCCAAGTATTGCAAAATCAGGGCTTGATGGACGATCTGTTTGGCTGTCTCTGAGTCTCCTGCAAGTACATAGTCAAACGATTTCATCATCAATGAGTCCTTTTGTTGCTCGCTCACAATATATAGATGTTGCTCCAGATATTTGACCGACTTTAGAAGTTGATCAGAAGGAATTTGAGCGAACTTCTCGGTTTCTTCCAAAACCTCCAACTCATCAAGTTGGTCCAATGGCTTCGAAGGAGTCTGGACTGTCTTGACAGATGAATTGTTGTTAATGGTCTCAATTTGTTGTACCGTGGTGCTGGTCTTGTTTCCACTGGATGTGGCTGTTGGTTGAACAGAAGATGAAGCATCAGCGGACTCCGTTTTCGATTTATTGATAAATGAGCTATTCCAGCCATCGTGAATATCTTCACTTGAAATATGCATCTCCTTCTCTTTCTCTAGAGCCTCCAATTTTGGATCGATCTGCTCCAGAACAGTTGCAATCTTGTTCCTGTGTTCTTTAACTTTAGAGATCAAAAGATCAGCATCTGTAGGATCCTTGTTCTCCTTCTTGATGTCGTCTGTAATTTGCACAAAAAGATCCTCCACCATATCATTGTATGGAATATTATCTGCTCCTTCCTCTAAAGTACACTTTTCTTCTGGATCAAACTCACTTTTCAAAAATTCGTTCCGTTTCGTCTCGCATGCAATCTCTTGTTTGCTAAGAGTCGACAGCATCTTGTCCACTCTGGCATTCAAACGAAGATACATCTCCTTTTGAATTGTGAGGCCTTTGATTTCATTATTTCTTTGTATCCTCTTCTCGTGTATGTCTCGTTGCTTCCACCTAATAAACGATTTCTTGTCCACATTGGGATGAACCTCCACATCCGAATCATCAGATAGCTCGATCTTGTCCCACTTGGAGTAGTCGATTGGCATTTTTCACTCTCGTTTCAGATTACTTCAATTACGTGCTGGATACACAGGCACCTGAACTGGATATTTGTGCCGCTTGTACCTCTTTTGAATAACAAAACAGTTTTCAAAAATCCGAAGTTGTCTCTCAAACAAACAACACTCTTGTAGTTGTTTCTAGAACAAACTTGACTCGCCTGCTGCTCAGGGGAAAAAACACACCCAAATCACCGCGCGTCACCTTTAAAAAAAAATTACTATGACAAAAATTGAAACAAATATTTGCTTATGTCATCTTTGTGTCAGCTTATGTGGTGTCGTGCTCTTTCCTCATTTTTTTAACCCTTTTCCTCTTTATGGGGGAAGGAGAGAGTTCTGCTCTGGCAAACCTCATGGATGTAAATGTTTGTTCTCTTGCACAGTATTAGTATATATATCTGCTGCTAACCAATAGAGTTAATATTTTTGCAACGGATTGAACTTGGATGGAAAATCCAACAGGATAACAACAGTGCAATAGGTGTGACCGATAGTTTTTGAAAACGGATAGTGCTGTTTAATTGAACTGTGAATAGACAGACCGGAGAGAAGTTGTCAAGAAGATCCAGCGACGATGGATTTTTTGAACTTAGACTTCCAGGAAGACACGCCGAAATCGAATGGTGACGGAAGAAACATTGGAGGCGTATATGATGGACAAAACACCAACGGAGGCCAATTTGATGCCGATATTGACTTTTCTTCGTTCATCAAGCCGGAGTCTACGGACGAGAAAAAGGTTGGAGCTGTCTCATATAGTGGGCAAATGGGAGCTGATACGACCAATGAGGTTCCTGGAGGCTACTCGGGTGTGTCTGGGACAGTGGTGAAGGATGAGGAGCCATCGAACATCAGAGAATCACTCTCTAGGGCATTGAATCACACCAAGACTAATAATAACAGTAATACAATCAACTTCCCAATTCCTGAAGAGGAGGAATTTGGAAATAATGAGGAGGAAAGGTCTCCAAGTGTTTCAAATACGCCAAAGATTACAGCAACATCGGGGTCGTACCGTTCCACAAGGGGGGCTACGAACAGTCCTTCGTCGCAACCTGTGGATAGAAAACGGCGAGATAACATGAACGAGAAAATTTATGAGCTGTATGACATGATTCCACGGTCTTTATTTGAGGAGGGGAAGGACAAGTCGTCGGGGACGAAGGATGGAAAACCTAACAAGGGCCAGATTCTGTGCAAGTCTGTAGAGTACATCAACCTGTTGCAGGCACAGATTGACGAAAAGAACAGAAAGGAGGTAGAGTTGAGCATAAGGTTGCGAAATCTGGAGATCTCTAATAACATCCCTGTGGCTCAGAGACTGAACCTTTTACATACTAGTGCCGAAATTGGACTTGCCAGAATTGGGGTGGGTCCTCTTGCGAACGAGAATGAATCTGGCCAACCGGTTCAGAACACGTCGTCAAACTCCGATTTCAGTTCACCTAACAACGTGAAAGTGTGATGGACATGTTTTGGGGCTTTATCATCTTCATTGGTGTTGATGGTAGTGTAGATTAGTGGTTATTACTTTATTTCAATTCATTTTATTTCATTTTACTTCATTTCTGTGAGGTTTCAGGAATATACTATTACAATTACTGTTTGGATGTCTTAAGGGATTCAAAAAAGTCATCTTTCCTCGTCCTATCGACCCCAGTAGACCAGCTTCCTCTCCAGGACTCTGATATCTTTTTCCTCAAGTAGCTGAAATAATCAAAATAGCGGTGCAAAAAAATTTTCAGGCATGAAATAAAAATGTTTCCCTCTCTTTGTTAATGCGAACAGCTATAAGTGACATAGAACCTGGACATTTTGCAGTATCACATCCCTCAAACCGCTTCCGAACACCTACCTATCGACGAAGAATGAGAAATACCACAGCAAGCTGCTTCGTGGACCCGAACGGGCTGTTTTTGGCAGCTGTTGTGTCTGGTCCTGGAAGGAATGAGATCAAGGTCATCCCCCTGACATCTGCAGTTCAGGAATTCTCGTCATCCGTGGAGCTCGGTTCTGACGAGAAAATTGAGAGTGTGGAGTGGATCCAGACAACAGTAACAGGAACAGCAACCTCAGCAGCTACTTCTTTAACAACCAATGGAACTCCTAGAAGCAAGAGAAAGTTTAACAACGACATTGCAAAGAAGTCCAAGACACAGCAAAAAACACCTCACAACACATGTTTTCTAGCCATCTTACTCTCCACCAACGAAATCCTACTCTACTCGCCGCTTTCCAAGGAATTTTGCAATAAAATATCAACTGTATCTCCCATAGTGGATATCTGTGACGGCCAGGGTTCCGACCTATGGGGATTAGACACCCAGAACCTCGTATTAAAGAAGTTCGGTAGCTTCGATAATAGAATCTTGGATTCCAAGCCCTGGAAGTCTGACAAACAGTGTCATTTCATACATTATCTGGAAATCAGCAACAAGTTGGCCATCGGCTCGTCTGCACTGTACATTGTGGATCCCTACATCGCCCAAGACGTTGAACAGGAGTCCAAAATCGCTGCTCCCAGACTTCACCAAACGCAGATCAAAAATGTTTCCCAGTCAACTCTTAACCCGGATTTACTAGCTATTTCTAGAGAAGATGATCCAACTGTTCATGTTGTTTCTGTGTCAAGCTCCAAGATTGTGGGAACTCTGAAAGCACGGTCTGCGGTCCGTTCTCTTGTAATAATACCTTCCGAAGAGTTCGAAACAATTGCATGCATAACTGAAGATGGCTCCATTGAGCTATTTGTCGACTCATTTAATAAGAAGGGCAGAAAACAACATTCATCAGATATACAGCTTAAAACTGATAACGCTTCCGTTGATTTTATCGACTTGATACTCAATCAGGGATATATGACAGGTGTATGGTTTGACGGCTATGATATTAATTTCACAGAATTCGAACTGGAAGACCTACAGGTGTTGAAAGGAGAGATCGTAATTCACGTCAATTACCAAGGAGACAATTCAGATGATGATGATGATGATAATGATGAGTCTGATGACTCAGAAGCTTTATCGGAGGACGATAATGAAAACGAGGAGTTTGATGTAGAATATACTAGAGAAGGACCTGGAGAGGTCCATCAATTGATCTCAGAGACTCTCTCTGAAGGAAATGAGGAGAAATTACCATCTGTTTTAAGTCAGAATCAGCGATTATCAAAAAGTACAGTCTTGTTGCTTACAGATCAAGAATGCATTGATCTGTTCAGACATATATCAATCAGGATTTCCGATGACCCTCAGATTTCTTCTAATTTAGGACAATGGTTAAAATGGCTACTTCTAGCAAAGGGTAATCTCATCACAAAGGATGGGGAATCATCTGGATATCTAAAGTTGTTAAGATCTTCGCTGACTGAAAACATCAAGCTTCTCCCTAGCTTATTATCACTTCAAGGAAGATTAAATTTGTTGCAGTTGCAACTGAAGCTGAGAACGGCCATGATAGATGGAAATGCTGATGAGGAAGAAAACACTGATGAAAAGATGACAAATGGAAATCTTCACAAGTTTGAACTTTCTGAGTCTTCCGTTATGTTTGATGGAGAGAATGACACTTTAGACTTTGATCTTGAAGTTGGAGGAAAGCCTGAGGCTAGCAAAGGCGAAGAAGAAGACGAAGAAGAAGACGAAGATGAAGACGATGATGATAATGACAATGACAATGATGAGTCTGAATATGATGACGCTGTTGCACCGGAAGACTACGATGATGACTCTGAGCATTCTGAACCGGAAGACGTTTGAATTTTGACGGCCATCGTTCTCATTAATATAAACAATTGACTGTACTATTATGTTTCACTTTCGATCTAGACAGCGGGATTGAAATAGGTCATTAATTCCATTTCTATAACACGACCCACTGAAGTTTTGCATTGTATACAATAGAAAACTGATAAAGGCAGTTCAAACAGCTTAGCACATTCATCTACAAGTAATTACCCTATGAAAAATTACTGTAATAGTTTATAATTGTGAGGGGCAAATATAGAAAGGATAATGACTACCAATCGACTGCATAGGTCCAATTTGTGTTGTGCCACTATAAATGGTGCTATCTGGGTGATTGATTAAATTAAATCTTACAAGTTTTGCATTCAGAGAGGAATAAAAGAACATCTTGGAAATATCAATTGTATCAATATTCGATAGAAAACATCAATATGATGAATAATATCAAAATTAATCAAAATTAATTATAAATATCACATGTACTTGACCCTGGTTTCGCCTTGTAATTGAAACATAGTAAGTCCTAGATTGAGTCTCCGTTCCTCTTGAGCTATCTCAGTTGGTCTGCGTGCACGATCCAGAATTCTATTGTTGATCTACAAAAAAAAAATTTTGTCGTTTTTTTTTTTTTTTAATTTTTCTTTTTGCTGATAAGATCGACTCATAAATGGTTGAAAACTGTTTCGAAGTTGTTTGACCTGAAACTGGTATATCAAGCAGATAGTGAACACTCGAGTATTACAATCTGGAAATAATATTCATTCTGTCTGAACTCCCCCGTCATATCAGTAATACAAAAATGAGCGAAAAGCTATACGTCAGTTACAACTCTGTCCACAAACTCTGTAAGAAGGGTGCCCAAAAGGTCCTAGAGGAGGTTGGAAAGCCAGACATCATCATAGCCATTGGAGGAGGAGGATTTATTCCTGCTAGAATTATTAGAACTTTCCTGAAAAATCCAGGAGAAAAGAACATTCCTATCCAAGCCATTGGTCTATCTCTGTACGAGGATCTTGGAACAGGCTCAGATAAGATCGGTAAGGAGGTCATAAGAACACAGTGGTTGGACTTTGGTGCTCTTGGTCAGCATTTTGACTCCCTCATTGGCAAGAACATACTTATTGTGGATGAGGTCGATGACACCAGAACCACCCTACATTACGCTCTCTCAGAACTTTATAAGGACGTACAGGAAATTTCTCAAAAGCTCAACAGAACCGACGAGAAAACCAAGTTCTCTATCTTCGTCTTGCACAACAAGTTGAAGGAGAAAAGAGCAGAGATCAGTAAATCTGAGATGAATGGAGGTAAATACTACAGCGGGTTAGACGTTCCAGACCAGTGGATTGCTTACCCTTGGGAAGCAGACGACATTGATACCCATACGGAACTTGCTGCCAAGCAAGGTAACATTTGATTTCACCGGAAGCATTTCACAAAGTATGGCCATTGATCTAGAGTCATCCAAGTACTGAATATAGATATATTAATAAATATTTGTTCACTCAAATAGTCGAATAATTAAAGTCCTGTCTATTTCGGAACATCATCAGTAGCATACAAAAAATATCGAAAGCAGTTGTCAACAGAGAAGTAAATAGGTATATTCAGGCGAATACAGCAGTGGTTCTTCCAGATGAAAATCACTTCTGACCAGCAATAATTTCTTGCATGTCCACCATTTGTTGAACCTGTGACCGCAGCATCTCCTTTAAATCCTCAACATCAGCCTCCAGTTCTCCACATCTTTCTGACTTCTCACCGAGAACCAGTAACGTAGCCTCGTAATCTGAATTCAATTTGTCAAACTCAACTTGTAAATCGTTCAACTTAGTCTTGTAGTACTCCGTCATCTCATTTTCCTTCAGTAATTTGATGATTTCATTGGATGCATCCTGTTTTTGTTCATTTAACTCGGTTATTTCATCTTTCAGTGTCATAACCTCCAATTCGAGTCTTCTTATACGAGAAGATAGCTTTCCCATGATCTGAATATTATTACCTCCGCTCATACTGTTGGAACCTCCCGGTCCTCCACCAATAGTCGATGAATGAGGGGTTTCGAAATCATCCCGTGAATGAGTTCTATTAAGAGTATTACTGCTTCTGTTCTTGTAACCAGCAATCGGAGAAGACGTATGAAATGCATCTACTTCAGTACCATTCATCATATCGTCCGACTCCAAAGTCAGGGAGTTTTGTAAATGATCTGGCTGAGGACCTGAATTAAAGGAATGGCCCGCCATTGGAGAGAACACACCAGAGTTGGACACACCTCTAGGTTGTCCGTAGTTAGTCATGCTGGTCCTAGGAGTCGTAGAAGACTCTCCTAGGGCAATATTATCAATTGAGATAGAAGAAACAGAACGCTGATTCCTGAAGTAATTTAGACTGGAAGATGAGTTCAGATCATTGAGATAGAAGCCTCCAACATTTTGTCCAGAAGGAACGCCCGCCTGCTGGGAGATTATTTGAGATTCCATTCTCAGTTTATTAGTGTTTGCAAGCTTTAACTTCTCCTCCTCTAGAGCCTGTATTTTTTTCTCAAAAGCTGTCTTTTCTGCTTCATAGTCCCGTTTCAGAGCTTCATAACTCTGATGTAAACGAGATTGATCACCCAAGCTGACTTCTAAAGACTTTCTGAGCTCCACCAGCTCTGCTCGGAGCATTGTCTCGTTTTCTATAACTTCATTAGTCTCAGATGTCTTCATTTTTAAATCATCCGTTAGTGTTTTGATCTTTTTTGAATAATTCAAGTCTTTCTGTTTTAAAATCTCGACATCATTCTCAAGACTTGATATTTTCTTTTGATACGAGCTCTCTATTAACTTCCAGTTTTCTTGCGCTTGGGTGTACTGTGCCTGTAGTAGATCCACAGATATCGAGGAGTTTTGATGATGGCTCATGCTGCTTGTATCAGAAGATTTATCGTTAGATGATTCTGAAAGTATCCGCAAAGCTTCCATCTTGCTCTCCAATCGTTTGATTTCGTTAGAACTTTCTTCAAGAATCTCGTTGTACCTGTTTTTCTCTCGTTCTAGTCTGTACTCGAGTTGCGAATTTTCATTTTTGGATTCATCTTTGTAAATATTAAATTGATCGGTAAGCTTCTCTAGTCGTGATTGTAATCTTGTTGAGTTCTTCGTCTCCTCTTCAAGCTGTTTTTTCGTATTGGCCAGTTGAACATCAAGCTTCATGAACTTCAGTTCCTTTAGTTCGTTGTACAAAGAGTCTCTTTCCTGTGACAAAGCTTGGTATTTTGTTACAAGTGACTCATGTCCCAAGCGATCCTCCTTCGAACTTCTCTCGCTTTCCTTCAAGGAGTCCACTTCTTTCTCAAGATCAGCCACTTTTGCATGCAATGAAAAAATCTCCTTTTCAGCCTTATTGTAATCCTCCTCCAGGTCGTTTTCCTTCTGTTTCATTTTCTTGATGGTCTGTGTCAAAGTGACCTCTTTCATTGAGAGCTTGGATCCTTCTTCGAGAAGCTCTTTGATCTGGAGTTCTTTTTCCTCTAGCTTCTTTTTGAACAGATCAGCACCCACAGGAGTGACATTTCTCTTTGATACATGGCTCTGTCGCTTGTGGTCCTGTAGTTCTTTTTTCAGATCATCCACCTGTTTAGTCAATTCGACAGTCTTGGACGAGGTTTCTGAGTTCAACTTGTGTATTGTTTCCACCGACTGATCGAGGAGTTTTACCAATTCATCAGCAGTTAGCGTTCGGTAGTTTTCTGGCAGCTTAAAGTCTGCTGAGCGATCTGTCTTATCTGATTTGCGATCCTCGATTGACGTTGTGTCGACAGAACTGGGACTGCCCTCGCGATTGTTATCAATACTGGTTCTAGGGGAGGCTGATGATTTGTCTAACGAGACCCGTGACTCTGTCCTAGCAGCAGCCTTCGTTTTTGCCGCTAGAGCAAGTCTCTCTTGGAGAGTCAGTTTCTTCTTAGGGACTACTTTCGGTTGCTCCATGTCTGCCTTTGCAGGCTGCTGGCTAACCTGAGATTCTGACTGTGGAATTGATTTCTCTATTTGAGGTTCCACGTTCTCGTGTGAAGACTGCTGTTGGGATGGCGTGGGATCTGATAACGACAAGGAATCTGCAGCTACACTTGGTTCCGGGGTTAAAACCTCCGTCTCTTTTGCTAGACTGTCGGTCATGGCGGCGAACACGTATCTATGTTGACCTAGCGATTCTCCAACAGGTGGCACTTTCTATAAACCACGGCCACTTATCTGACTCAATTCCTGCAGTCACCTATTCCAATTCACTTCCACAGGATCTGTTATCCCTTCTGTTAAACAATGTCCACTTAATATGTCCTGATCTACAGATTTTCCCTCACGGTCACATCCAGACGGGTACAAATCTTGCAATTGAATGGTTTTTCCCACCGGAAAAAATGACTTCGCTTTTACCAGTCCATTTTGGGATGAGGTAAGCTGCTCTCAGTTACACAGCCCTAAAATACAAAAGGTACTACTTTCTTCAAGATTAAAGTAAGATGAAATGGCACCAATACATTGATTTTAAATAATAAAAAAGGTCCACGGAGCAGTTCAAGTAGCTGAAGACTCCGGGAAATGCAGAAGAAAAAAGACAAGAAAAACCGGAAACTACCAAAAAAAGACTATAAAAACCATGAAAATAAAGCTCATTAAATTGAGTCGAGATATGCCAGAAAGAATCTCGACAATGCTATTGGTATATGCGAAGTTGGTTGCGGTGGAGGAACATAGAGCACATGCACGTAAAAGGAGATATGAATGGTCTCAATTGTTCAATTCACTCCGCAGTAATGTCTCATAAGATTGTTCAATTCCTGCTCCTCCTTGAGAGCGACAGAGTCAATCAGCTTGCTGAAACGGTCATCATCAATAGAGGACGTGAGTGCTTGCTTGGGTCTCACAGGAGTGAGGGTTGCCATCTGATAGGTAGAGGTCATCTTAGCGTTTATATCGACAGTAGAAACACTGGAGACAGACGAGTTTCGGGAGTGAAGGGTGTCAATTGACAACGAAGACGAACTAGAGCGCAAAGAGTCTAAAGATGAAACCGACGAAGATCTGGAGTATGGCACCTGTTGAACAGGAGATGGAATTGATGAACAACATCCTGTAGAACCAGACTTGGATAGTCTTGGAGTGGCTGGAGGGGCACACTGAGGAGCAACTATTGTCTGTGTGGAGCCGGAAAGCATTCCCATGCTCAAGCTGTTTCTGATCTTGGATTGTTTTTTGAGGTCTGCTTTGATAGGATCAAGGAATCTCTTCCAGACCTTTATTAGCTCACTTCTCTCAATTCTGAGGTCCCAGTCTAGGAGCATGAGGAGCTGTCTTTCCATGAGATTCACATCTTCTTTTCTGAAGAGTCCGTCGGTGTACTTGCTCCAGTGCTTATTCTTTGGCGAAGAGTCATTGTGGTGCTTGGATGAGATGATCAGACAAGCAAGAAAGATTCTGTGTCTTGTGCAAGGCAATCCCTGAGCATCCTTAGGGAGCTTGGACTTCAAACGATTGAGAAGAACAATGGTTGACATAAGGGTTCCTGTGTAGACGTTAGTGTAACGGACCAACTTGGTGATGAAGGTCATAAGCGAAGGTAGCGGTTTAGTCTTCACGATGGGTGGAGAGTTTGGAGGAGATGGCAATTGCTGAGTGATAGTCTTGGAGGACTCGCAAGGAAGAACCTGTAGAGTGACGTTCACCAAATGGTGAATCATGTCCTGGGTGACAGGGGACTTTAGGAAGATTTCCAAAGCTTGGGAGTCAGACATGTTTAACTATAAAAGGAGTGAGATTGGATATGTCGAGGACTTATCAAGAGCAAAAGGAAACAGACTGATAAACAGACTTCTTTTTGGATCTTGAAGTATTTAATATGATGCTGGATGGATGTGAAGGATGCTGTCGATGAGCAGAGTATGTGATTTATATACCGAGTTGGATTTCAAGCCTGTTTGAGAATTCTCTATCGAGACTAGACGAGTCTGGTTTACTTTAGCAAACTTACACTCTCCTGCATGAAATCTCACTAGTACGACTCCTTTTAGAACTGTTATATGTGAAGTTTATTTTTTATCTACGGTCTGCGCCCCATCTACATCGTACATCTGTTTATACTCCTCTCTATAACTCGCGTCTTGCCTTCCTAAACAGGCTAATTTCTTCTCTTTGTCGAGATTGATGGCATCGTTTGATCTCCTCTAGACTCATTTTGCCTGCGCATGCACTAAACTGCACCAAATCTGCTTCAACCGTGTTTTGGAAACCAAACCGCGTCCATAAAGAGCCATAAAGAGCCCCTGCTTTTTTTTCGCGTCGCAATTTTTCATTCCTTCCTACCTCGAAAATGAAGAATTCGTCGAAGTCCCTTCGGCTCCTTCCTCCCCTGTCCCTTCCACTTGACATGACATTCCCCGTTTCTCAAAACTAAGCTTTCGTCTACCCTCCTTATTCTCTCCTGCTAGGAACCGCGTTCTCTCACAGAACTCGTATTGAGCTACAAGTAACTAGCAATAGGTGGCCAGTAACAGTTAACAAACCAACGGTGAATAAGCAAGGACGCGCACACCCTTCCGCTCCCCTTGCTAGTCATATTACTCCCTCTGCTGTCTCCAGCCCATTACATGTCCCGATATGGTTAGACCGCTTAGGGAGTTGATGATGGTCTGACCGAACTGACAGCCAAAAAACGCGTTTACACCGTAACAGACTAAAAATCTCCTCAATAAAGGCAGTGAACACAATGACATGGCCCTGTCCTCCTTGTTGGGCCTGCCAGCTGGCTCATTTTGTATGCCCCAGTAGGAAAAAATTGGGCAAAGATAATAGCATCAAATCTCCGCGTTGGGAATAATTATATGCCGTAGTTTGGTGGCCACCCAGAGCACAATAAGCAGTGTGGTCTCATTTTCCCCGCTCAATGGCAGGTATTACATCTTCTCCATAATATCTACAGGTACCAAATGACCAGAGGAACCATTAATTACTACATTATTCAGTATTGAGAATATCCCCGTGCCACCACAGCCAGAGACATAGGCTTGCGGCACCCTTCAAATTGGTAATTTTTCACTAGTTTGGGTAAATGAAAAAAATATACACAGCCTTTTATTATTTGGAGATGATGGATTAGTCTAGTCAAGCAGAACATACCTCCAAACTATTGTTGCTACTGGTATACCAAGCGTCAGCTCGTTTTTCTCGGTAATTACTTTCTTACAAGTTATAAAGAACAAGTACAATGGTAATATCAAAAGTCATTCATCATAAAAGTGTAATAATAAAAGACAATATTCATAGTCACATTTACAACAGTATGGACAATCATGATCAAGTGATCGTTTAAACCTTCTTGTCAGCACCGTAAGATCTGGTCTTGTAGTTACCGTTCAATAAGATGATATCTTGAGGTCTGTAGTCATATTTCTGGGTGAAGAATGACTCCAAGATGTTCTTGGTACCTTGAGCATATCTGATTTGGGCATCAATCACGGTACCGGAGTAGTGAGGAGTCATGGCGTTACCAGCACCGTATTTGTTCTCCATTCCTCTCCATGGGTGGTCCTTTGGAGCTGGTTGTGGGAACCAGACATCACCACCGTAACCTCTCAATTGACCAGACTTGACAGCGTCAGCGACATCTTGAGCAACACAGATAGCACCTCTAGCGGTGTTGACTAACCAAGCACCCTTCTTGAAGTGCTTGAGCAAGTCCTTGTTGATCAAACCCTTAGAACCAGCATGCAATGGACAGTTAATAGTGACAATATCGGCTTGGGCAACTAATTCCTTGATATCCTCAACTCTTCTGGCGCCAACCTTCTCCTCGGCTTCTTTTGGCAAGGCTTGGTAGTCGTAGTAGAGCAATTCCTTAGGGTTGAAAGGAACTAATCTTTCCAACACTCTGTAACCAATTCTACCAGCACCAATGGTGGCAACAACCTTACCTTCGACATCAAAAGCATCCTTGGCAACACCAGCAACATCCCATCCACCGGCTCTGATTTGTTCGTGGGCTGGAACAAAGTTTCTGACCAAGGTCAAGATGGTCATAACAACGTGCTCAGCGACAGACACAACGTTGGAACCAGTGACCTCCAAGACTGAGATATCCTTCTGGTTTTGGTTAATGTAATCAAGATCAATGTGGTCGGAACCAACACCAGCGACAACCAAGAGCTTCAACTTCTTAGCCTTGTCGATTCTCTCCTTGGTGATGTAGGCAGGGTGGAATGGGGTGGTGATGATGATGTCAGCATCTGGGATGTTGGCATCCAACTCAGAGTTTGGACCCTCTTTGTCGTCGGTGACAACGAGTTCATGTCCTTGGCTCTCTAGCCAGTCCTTGATTCCCAAGGCGTTTTCGGTACAACCGTACAATCTTGGTTCATCGGCGGCGTGCTTACCGGCAGAGTATAGAACTAGGACAACCTTCATAGTGGATTAGAGTTATTTGTTATTAGACAATTCTGGTAATAGATAACAGAAGCTCAATAGATGAAAGATGGTACTAGATTCAAGAGTCCATCTTACAAGGGATATCAACCTATATTTATAGCAATTGATCCCCAATCTGCATCCTCTATTAGTGTATCCTGTTCTACCCCTCATCATTCCGAATCTCTCTCATGTCCCTGTCCTTTCACGCTTGGGTTGTCCAATCCTGGGGCTAAAACCCCCAGGTTGGCTACCTGTGTTACAGACATGTCTGGTGAAACTGTAGTCAGCAACCTTTAGTCCATCTAAACTGTTCCGTGTGAACCGTCTATTTTGATTGGACCGTGAGTCAAACTTGCAGCTACACCCCAGATTTTACTCTAAATTTTTCATCCAGCGAGAAAAATGTGGGGGAATCCCTTTTCGAGGATCTGATAACGGTAATCTTAGAGGCTATTTTTGTTCCGATTTGTTAATCAATGTCTATGGGGCCCCAAACGTTAGCGGGGGCGTCGGAAAGGGGGAAATGTCGGATTTTGAGGCGACACTTACTCCGGTATGTGCTGTACTACAGCACACAACTACATCCAAACACGGCAAATAAACACGAACCACGAACTTCTCCATGCTCTTAACATAGGCAACAAAAATGTCACAGATACTCACCGAATCTCTATCCCGCACCAAGTTGAACAAGTGGGGTTATCATTTATCACGAGTTGTTGCAACCGTGGACAGCTTCTATATCGGTGCTAGCGGTTGCACCACGCTCCACAGCAGTTTTACCCCGAGATCGGGCTGCACTTATATCGCTAACAACAGAGCATCGCTAAAACAGCACACAATAAGCCTCCATCTTAGTTTTGAACACTTAATATCAGTCACGTTAGCCCCCTTTTTCTACCAAACTGTTCAGCCGGAACAACACAGCATCCTCCCGATTAGCCAGCTTCTCGACACAATATGCTGTCCAAAAAGACGTCATCGCCTAGTGTTCTTCTTTTTCTCACGTTACACCCCACCTTCTACGGAATATTATTCTTACACAGCCTTGATATTTCAGAATGGCTGATTCCGGTCCTCAAAAAATGTCAATCGATATACTCCGTCTACTTTGCTATTTACATGTATTCAAGTGCTTTCCCTACTTTCCTCTGAGCTTTAAACCCTACCCATTCATTCAGTTCTTGGAACCTTTGTTTCGAAATATGCTCAAAAACATAGACCCTATTGACTCTGTGGGGACCTGGTAGATAGACTTGAGATCTCGCTGTTTCAAATCGCCGTATCTAAGGTGCTCCTTTGTGCTCGATTTGGCCCCATTGGATGTTGATTTGTCATTTTCGGACCCATGCAGGTATGAAATCAATGCTTCAGAAATGGTGGGAGCAACTCGTTTAAAGCAATTAGAAAGTTCTTTTTCCTTGATCAAGTACAGCTTCTGAGACGCAAGAGGAGCTTGTAAATTGTACCCTCGGATACTGTCATTAAGAAAATTGAGTTTAGTATCTAGATATTTGGAATGTTGTTTTTCCCATTCGGGGCTCCTCAGTTTAGGACCATTACCGGAGTTCTCAGCCTCTGCATATCTCTCTATAATTTTCAGCTTTTCTTCGGTTGACTTCATCGGATATTTCTCGTTTATTAAATTCACTGCACGGTTCCGCCATTCACGATCCAGTTGATCTCTGAAATGTTTAATCGTAACTTCGACTGATCCCTGTTTCTCGATCCACGGGGGAACGGCGTCCTGTCGTTTCAGGATGTTGTTCAAATGGTACTCGGTCCGATCAATATACGCACTATTGCTCGTAAAATCACTGGGTAACGCCGTTCCCCTGGGAAGGTTTTTGAATTCACCATTCCTTTGTGCTTCTCTAATCTTGTGATCTGCTAATGACTTGATTGAATTATCCACAGAAGCAAAAGAGTCGTTCAATAGCTGAGCAGGCCCTAATAGCCTCTCCCTGTATAAATCTCTAAAGCCATCGTCCTCTTCTGCTTCTTTCTGCTTGCTCAAAGGGTCCTCAACTTTGGCCATCTGGTAGTCCAAAGCTCCTTCCCTGGCATTATGCAATCTCTCACGAATAGATGGTTTCGGCGTAATTAACGGCTTCGATTTCGAGGTAGACTTCTTCAATGGCTTGTATTTATCATTCAACATTCTTAAAGAAGACTCGTAGGCACTCTCCTTCCCTGACCATGCCTTGTACGAAGCAATATCCTTTGTGTGCTTGCTTGCATAGGAGGGTATCTTGCTGAACCCTATTTCCTTCTGATACTTGTTGTCAAAATCATTGGACTCAATCGAATCTAGCTTGTGAAGTATCTGGTCATACGGAAGAGCATCCTTGGGTACACCTGCCATAGGATCATCTGCAATTGGAGTCGCATCCTCCGCAAGTTGCTCAAGTCGCCTTTTCATATAGCCAGAATCCTGATCTTCATCCTCTGGGTTTTTGATGGATCTTCCAGATTCATTGGAATAATGTCTGTATTTGCCGATACTAACCGATGATAGAGCTGTGTAGTTTCGAACACAAAAAATAGCAGTCTTATGTTGTTTTTTCAACATCAACATCAGAAGCTCCATGTAGATTTAAGACAGAAATCATGACAGTTCCAAAAGAACTATCTCCAATCTTGAATGATCTCCGGCTTACATTTTTCAGATGGTAATCTATTTGAATCAACAGATAACCTGTCAAATTCGTGCAAAGATGTGTTTTACAACAATTAATATGTCGCGACACTTAATATGTCTCCTCAACATTGCAGATAAGAACCTGAATTTCAAGCTCATTAGTAAAAGGAATAATTCCACCACACATCTGTCATTGTATTGGCCATCTTCCAATGCCATTAGTGATGCTTTGTTATCTAATCTGGAAGTGTAATTATTCACCATGTTTATGTTTTGGTTAGACCTAATCTAGATAAATAAAAACAACAAATCTCAAAATAGGAAATCCAAACAGATAAAAGAAAGTTTTCCTGAAATTTGGTAAAAAAAGGAGGAACTGTGGAGAAAGGATACATTAGGATAACTGAAATTCGAAGAAACGACTACAAAGAATCAACAGTAGTTTCCACTTGTAAAATTTAGACTATGTTGCAATTGTCAAATTTACTGTCGCAATTGCAGTTGGAGTCCTTGATAATAGAACAAAATTGTAGGTAAAGTAAAGTTAAAATATGTCGAAAAGGGATATTTTCATTTGGATACAGGATGTAGGACCTTCTACGGCTGATATCTAGTGTTACTTGTAATGGTTATCGAAGACACTCGTGACAACACCTGAGTGATAATGGTCAGTGGAGCTTGAGATTTCAACGACCCAGATACGATTTTGGTGTAGAGATGTTTTAATGTTATTGTGTATGTTTATCCTTTTTGGAAAGCTGTATTTCCAAATTAGGGTACAGACCTGTATTGTCGGGACGGGTCAAACCTTTGAACAAAGGAACAGGATCCAATATATGAAATAAGGGGAATTAATAATACATCAGCAGCAAAGAAGGATTTTTTAGGGAACATATGTATTCAATTTAGGATTGAAGGCTGTTCCGAGGCCAAGCGTAGACAGGGGGATGCCGGGAAAATGAGGAGACACCTTTGGATGACTGGGTCTAAGTATTAGTAATATATAGCAGTTAATCAGGTCTACAGTAGTTGTAATCATGTGATACGATAATCCCGATGGACGGATAAAAAAAAGGTTGCTGTTGTGATGACGTTATTTTACAATAATATAGCAGAGCAGAGCAGAGATTAGTCAAGAATCGAAAATCGGTCGGCTGATGAGGTTCTGAGTTCATCACTAGGGCCTCTGGCCTCTCAATTGGGTTTTCTCCGGCTTGGTTCCGTATGACTCCCCGAAATATCGTCCGCAAAAGCTGATTATATGGTACTCTCAATCATTGCTTGTTTCTGCAGGTTTCCAAACAGAGTTTATGGGATTACTCGAATTGGGTAAATAAAAACACTCAGGGCTGCTCAACCCACAGGAAATAACTGTGAGAAATCAAGATATGAGAGACTTTTGGAGCTTTCGCAGGCGGCTTCTGTGTGTTCCTTAAAGAGTAAAGTTGTGTTTTGAGCAGATGATGGTATAAATTATATTAATATGCAGGAATTTCACTCATAGTTGTTTATGTTTTTTTCCTCTCAGAAGAGAAGAGATTATAGATTGATAGTTCAAATTGGAGTCAATCCGTAACAGTTAATATAATACAAAGAACTGATATATACTAGAAATGTTGTCATACGGTGATATCTCATTGAGAACAGTGAACTTCATCTTCCTAGTGATTGTCCTGGGTTTGACCGGTTCCCTAGCTGCAACAGCAGACAACAACAACCCACAGGTGAACTTCTGTGTTTTTGCTGCTGCTTTCGGTTTGTTGACCTCCACCTTCTACGGTGTTTTGGCATTCTTTGTCTCATTCTTGGCTTCTCCTCTATTCTTGGCCATCTGGGACTTCCTCAACTTCGTCTTCACCTTTGCCGGTGCCACCGCTTTGGCCGTTGCCATTAGATGCCACTCATGCTCAGACTCTGACTACCTTGAAGGTAACGGTGTTGCACAAGGTTCCAAGGACAGATGCAGAAAGGCTCAAGCTTCTGTTGCCTTCCTATACTTCTCTTTCTTTGTTTTCTTGTTCTCATTAGTGATTTCATCTTTCTCAATCCTAAAGAACGGTTTCCTAGGAACACCATCACCATCCCCAGCCAGAACCGGTGTTCCAACCATGTCTCAAGTCTAAATACCTTGATGCTACGCAAATTTCTTAGAGGTTCCGTGGTGTCCTTGTGCTCTCGCTTAAGATAGGAAGTTTTGGAAGAATGGTGAGACGTCAATTAATTTTGACTTTTTACTCAAAACCAATTGTTTTCTTTTATTAACCTAATTGTTTGATTAATTGGACCTCGAGTCCACTTCTGAGTGTTCCAGTTATTGTACTATTGTTTATGAAAAGAAGGCTTTATTACTCTACTATTACAACATTTTGTTGCTTCAATCATCATCTTTTTGTTTCTTCGATCGTTTGTTGGTGTATAAAGGGTTCAATCCTATTGATTGTATTATTATACATCTTCGTTTACCATGCTTATGTTGATACCGAATGGTTATTCTCTTTTATGCTCCTATATTCTCAAACATTATGTGATTATAGTAAAATAAAGCTACACCTTATTATAAACCATTGCCATTGCAATTGTAGCAGTAATTATACTATCATGTCTTTGACCTTTCAGCATAGTAAAATAAGAATTGTACTCGGATACCGTCATCTTGTCATCTCTTTTCAAATGGGTAATTACCTCAATTAACGTTTTTCACCTTGTGACCTCTACCGCAATGAACATTTCTGTATTCCGATGCCCGAGATATTCATACATATTGCGCACATCGTTGCACCGTTGTGTGATGTTTTGGGAAATCGATACTTCCAGAACTTCGAGATAGAAAAAGAGAACATATCACGTGTAAGAGTTACACGTGACAAATTCATAGGGTTTGTTTTATCAATTCTTATGATGATTTAGATTAGAGCCAGTAAACCATTCATGATAGAGCCAAGTATGAACGTTGGTCATTGAAAGTATGTGACGATATTTTACCATCTCATCCATCAGAAGAGATCACTCGGTCAAACAAGGACCTTTTAACGTACAAATTTTATCTGCACTTGGTTAATGTTACATTTAAATGAGATAGAATACATAAGACAACTGCAGCACATCGATATACATGCTGTTTAGCAAACATCAATCCAGTTATATTTATCATTTGAATCCTTTGCTTGCCATGAATGCTTCTAGAGATTCCCACAGAAACTCACTGGTCTGTCTATCTTTGAATCTCTGAATTCTATCAATGCTGATAGACTGAACGTTCCAGCTGTTGATTTTGTCAGGAATGGAGTCTCCATTAAAATATAGATAGAATCCTTTCACTTTCTGGAACAGAGTGCTAGGCTGGTTATACTTATAGTTTTTAAATTGCCATTCCTGTCCAGTAGTGAAGACAGCAACGACTCTGTTCCAATGTTCCGGTTTGGTGAAAAATTTCTCGACATTACTAACCACTAAAAATTTGATCTTTCTATTGAATTTCTTGGAGTCCCTTGATATCTGGAGCATATTAGTGGTTGACATAGGCAAATCAGTGGTGTTCACAAACTTTCCGTCTTGAAGGAAATCTTTAACATTATTCATAGTTAATATAGCTGATGCAGAAGGAGACAAAATGATAATAGGCTCTTTGTTTTTAGAGGCGGAACCATTACTTGCCAAAGTGGAAGAGGAAGAGGAAGTTTTGGAGGTCGAGCTTTTGCCATGCGATTTGGATGATTTCTGTTTAGCTGCCCTAATAATCTTGAATTCACATTCTTTGGCAACACTAGAGAAATCAATTGCTTTATTCCCTCTGAGAGCCTTGTTATGATCAATAAGATTTCGTTCATTGCTCAGAACCTCTTTGAGGAATGGATCGGTTTCCACTAACTTCTTTTTCTTAGTTGTCTTGTCGCTTTCCTCTGCCTTTCTCTTCTCTCCTATGGCTTTATCCGTTTCTGCGGCGCTCTGTAGACCCACAGCCTCTGAGGGACCTAACTTCAGATATGCACAGGATTCCGAAGATCCATTTAAAAACGATATTAAATCTGTCCTTTCCATGAAGCTGATCACAGGAATATTCTTGCTCTCGCAATCTGCAATATACTCGGTGGTATTGGATTCATTGTGTAGCCAACACTGATATATTGTCCTCAAAAGATGGTCCACCTTGTCTCCACTTGTGAATCCTGTGCTCTCATCTAAAGGGACCCCTTTGCCATCTATGATGAGCTCTTTGGCTTCAGCTATGTCTGAGTTCTCAGGGGCCAGGCTGATGGACTTCGAGTCCTTGATAGCCTGTCTTAACAACAAGATCGAAGATGACATCTTTAATTTTCTGTTAACAGGTGAGATTGCAATGTTTCCCTTTAAAGAAAATACCTGTTTTCTCTTGACTATGTCTACAACTGTCGTATCCCTTTTGAATCGAATATGATTCTCTTGTATTCTACGTCATAAATGTTGCGTTCAGCATTTTTTCGTTTTTCTATCACCAAAACTGATTTTTGATTTTTTCGCTTTCGATTACATAAGACATTACCTAGCATATTTTTTTCCGACCCCCCCAAAAAGGGAGGAGAGCCTTCAAGAGATACAAGATAAGTATTAGATAGGAAGGCAAAGACGTGTTGTGACAGATAGCTGTAAGACATATATAAGGAGTTTATTCCTCTGTATAAAAATCTACCATCAGATATTCTTATCTGGGTGAGAAAAAGTAAGAGATTAGTGGATAATAGCTGGTTGTTTCCGGAGAAGTGATCAAATTGAGCGTTAGCAAGATCGCAGTTCTTGCCGTTATCGATAACTGGGGGCACTATTGAACCCAAATCTGTTTACAGAATATTTGATGACGAGACCAATTGGAATCAAGAGCATAAAAAGCGTTTGAAACTCTTTAAATGGCAGAAGAATTGTGAAACATGGCAAACAGTGAAGAATTCAACAACAGACACACATTTCTGTCTCGTGTGTTTGGATTGAACTCCACACAAAGTCCATCGGGATTGAATCCGTTACTGAATGACGATAACGACGACATACAATTCAGCATACACAATCTACAGGATAATTTTGAAGAGGATAATGAGGATGATGAAGAACAGGGAGCACAAGATGAAAGCGAATCATCGTTGCAGCACGGACTTGTGAATCAAACGGGGTTACAGCAAGACAAATCTCAAGCCTTACAAAACCATCTGCAGACAAATAATCCTGGCCGTAATGCAGGAGGAATATTTGCCTCCACAAGAGGAGAATCTGCTGCAAATGTGAATTCTGAGGATGATGACTCGTCTGATTCAGACTCTGAGTCTACGCATCCAGGACTAACATCCCAGGATGGTCCATTATACGATCAAAAAAAACACATACTAGAGCAGGTACGTTCAGAACTTTCAGATGAAGAATTTGATACAGTTCCGGAAAGTCTGCTGATGGAGCGCATACATAATAAACCGTCAGGCCAGCACCTTCCAAGATCAATTTTGAACAACAAACAGCAACATGGAGGTCTCAAGAAGACAGAAAGAGTGCCATTTTTTGACCAGTTTTTGGATTCTGAACATAGTATAGCCCCTAACTTGAGCCAAATTGGAGAAAGAGCAAAAGACATAGCAAATAAGACTTTAAACAGCATTCCTAAATCCATCCCCAAAGGAATCTCATTTCAACTGCCAACCCATGCTTCAAGCCGATTACCTCCACCGCCTACCACATTTAGAAGAGAAAACAATGGATACAGCACACCTGGTGATGAACATGCTCCCACAAATGCATCTGACCAGAGACAATTAAGAGGAAGATTAGGTCTCTTGAGCCCCATGGAAAGGTCTTTATGGCTGTGGTCAAACATCTCTAACTTAGATACTTTTTTAGTAGATGTCTACACCTACTATGTAGGAAATGGATATCATTGTATCATCCTGTCAAGAATTTCTGACTTACTTATAATTGTCTTCGTTGTGTGGCTGACCAGCTTCATGGGAAATTGCATTGATTACTCCCGTTTGATGACAGGTAATGCAGATAAGTTCAGCGATGTTGCAGTTTCAAAGTGCTACTCGAAGATATCATTCTCCCAGAAGTTCTTTTATTTCCTCCTTTTTGTAATATTGCTATTAAGGATTAAGACCTTTTATGAAAATTTCAAGGATTTGAAAGAGATCAAGAATTTTTATAATCTCCTGCTGGGAGTCTCTGACGATGAATTGCAGACAATCAGCTGGTCAACAATTGTTAAAAAGATAATGATATTAAGGGATCAGAATACAAATGCTTTGATATCTGGAAATCAGAATCTGAAAGTGGCAGATGACCTTAAGTCTAAGAAAAGACTTAGTGCACATGATATTGCCAACAGACTAATGAGAAAAGAGAATTATATGATAGCTATGTTTAACAAAAATGTTTTGAACTCTGCTTTGACCATTCCTTTTATCAATAGTCACTTTCTAACTAAAACGTTAGAGTGGAATTTGAAATTGAGTATTTTTGATTATGTTTTTAGTCCGGATGGACAACTTAAACCCTCAGTTGTCAATGATCATAAGAGATTGTCTTTAGCGATGGAACTAAGAAAGAGATTTAGACTTGCAGGAATTTTGAGTATATTTCTCACACCATTTTTGGTGATATACTTCTTGCTTTATTATTTCCTCAAATTCTTTTACGATTTCAAGACCAACCCTTCGCTAATGGGGTCAAGAGAATATTCACCTTACGCTAGATGGAAGCTGCGTGAGTTCAATGAACTGCCTCACATATTTACAAAACGATTGAAGTTATCCAGAGAAGGAGCTACAAAGTATATTAATCAATTTCCCAAGGAGGCTACAAATATAATACTCAATTTAGTGGCATTTGTGACCGGATCATTAGTGGCTATTTTAGTGATATTAACTGTATTAGGGCATGAGAATTTTTTGAATTTTGAGTTAACAGAAGGGAGGACTGTACTCTTTTACATTTCCACCTTGGGTGCCATTTTTACTATATGTAAAGGGTCCGTTTCTGAAAATGACTCTGTATTTGACCCAGAGGCATCCCTGAGATATGTTGCACAATTTACACATTATCTACCTTCTGCTTGGAAGGGAAGATATCATACTGAGGCGGTAAAGAGTGAATTTTGTGCAATGTTCAACTTGAGAATAATACTGGTTCTCAAAGAGATTGCCAGCTTGATTATGTTGCCCTATATTCTATATTACAGGATGCCAGAAGCATCTGAGAAAATTATAGATTTTTTTAGAGAATTCAGTGTTCATGTTGATGGATTGGGATATGTATGCACATTTGCAATGTTCAATTTTGACAATAATAAAGATAAGCCCACAAACATCTATCTGCAGGCAAATGAAAATGAAGATCTGAAAAAGGATTACTACTCTTCAGAAGATGATAAGATGGTGAAATCATACTTATATTTTCTTGAGAGTTATGGTAATGAGCCCGTTCGTTCTGCCCCACGTAATTCTGCTAACAGACATGATGTTAAAATGAGATCATCTAGGGGAAATGGCATGAACAAAAGTCTTCTTAAATCTGCAGTTTTAGGAAATTCTATGATGGAAAAGAATGCTTCTAGAGGATCTGGAGGTACTTCGTCTGTTAGATATCCTCCTCAGTTCAAGCATTCCAATTTGAATGAGTCAGCTTACTTCAGAAAACCTATAAATGGGGGCCAGAATAATGATCTGATGGAGGAAACAACAGCTGGGCTTTCAAATGATAGCAGAAACTTTCTAAACAATTTGAATAATAGTTCACTTTTGGGAGAGTCGTTCCATATAGGTTACCCAACCAACGAGCTTTTGAGGGATGGCACAGGAGGGGTTGCAAAAGGCGCAAATATCAATTCTGATGAGGATGATGATAATGATAGTGGAGATGACGACGAGGCTGGGGTTCTTGGTTTAATCAATCAAATTTACAAGCATAAGGAAGGGATAAAATAGACATGAGGGTTTTTGTGCACATACAGCGTTGCATCTATTTAATCGAAAACTTTAATGTACAAGTTTATACTTAATATAATCTATTATTTCATTAAGATGGTGACTGACGCTAAGGTGATAGGTTTAAGAGAAATGTTCAAGAAATTATTTACCTTTTCTCTTTCTTTTTTCTCTCTCATATTCGTTTTTGGATGCTCCTTCTTCTGTCTGGATAGAATTGATGATTCCAGCCATTTTAGAATGGTAGGCTTCGTATTCTTTCTTCTTTTGTTTGAGTTGTTCCCTGGCTTCAAATCTAGAATCCTTACGGATCTCACGGAGATTCTGTTTTCTTTCTTGTTTGATTTGATGACGCAATTTGCTGATTTCTTGTCTTGTCTGATCGGGGTCGTAGGATTTCTTATCTGGATTGAAATTTTCTTCGAATTTAGGAACATAAGATGGAATTGCAATGGCTCTGTGGGCTTGCAATCTGAGTGACCTTCTTTCACTTTGAGCAACCTTCCTCAAATTTTGCAACTTGCTCAAAAGAGATGGAATAATAGGCGTAGAGGCATAAAACTTCACCAAGTGTTTGAGTATTATTTCAAACGGCTTGGTAATTTCCAGAAATGACGACCTTTCTTTGAAAATATTAAGTATATAACCTTCCAAGGCTTTGATCAGCTGTAACAGCAGCTTCGAGCGATGCGTTTCACTAGAAGAATTCCAATCAGAAAGTCTTAGACTTCCATCTGACTCAACGATTTGGGTGGTTGACTTCAATGAAAACTTAGTGGACTTTGTCTCAGTTTTTCTAGTTGCCAGATCTTCAAAGTGTGAAAAAGATTCAGGTTCTGGCATCAAAGTTAATAGTGCTCTTTCAAGGAAATTGATACTTTCTGGAACCAAACGCTTTGATATTCTTTGATACTGTAATAGGAGAGTGATGAGATAGATACCGGAATATAGATGTGTGGGATACTTATCAATTTGAAGAATCTCAAGGGTTTCACCAATTAACAGAGAAGATGGAGTCACAACCAAGTGGTATAAGTCAGAAGTTGAAAACACACTTCCTACCAAGGTGAAGAATATAAGATCAGACTTCTTTGGATATATTTGTGAATCTCTGATTTGTGATCTCGAATGAATTGAAGAAATATGGCCTCTAAAGCTTTCACACATTTTCTCAGGATACTTCTCGGTCATATTCTTCAGCAAACTCATTAAATGGTCCATTAATTTTGCGTATTGTTCTTTTTCTTTATCGGAAAACTCAACATCACTCAAATACAGAGCATAATCTAAGAGAACGCTGCTGAATACTCCGATTTTTTCTTTATTTCCTTCTGCCAACTTTGGTTGATAAGTCTTGAAGACGTTCTTAATTATAGAAATAACCTCTTGGTATTCCACACCATCCACAATCTTTAAAAATTCAGACAAAGAAGCCGGACATGCTCCAATCGATGTATTTTTGGATTGTTGAAGTTTGACGATTTTATTCCCGATTTTGATCGTGGCTGGACCGTTCTCAGCTTCTGGGGTGTCCTCGACTTCTGCTTCATCTTCGATCTCATAATCACTTCCTTCACTACGATCGAGGTCTTTCTCACTTATTTCTTCCCCTTCAGCATCACTGGCATCACTCTGCCAAAACATGTCATCATCCAAGTCATCAGCACCTCCAAGCCGTTCTTCTGTATCACCCTCCATTCTCCTGATTCTGGCAGCCTCCAATTGTGCTAAATGTTCCTTTTTCTCCTTTTCTAATTCCTCAAAAGTCTTGGTTCTATCTGCTGGAGCTGCCCTTCTGTCTAATGCCAATTCCTTCACTTTCATATCGTACTTCTTCTCCTCTTCTGATCTGATAAACACCTCAGGTGAAGTATTTGCCTCATTGTTATTAATCGTAGTCATCACACTTTCAAAATCATCATCAAGCTCCTCAACCACATTCTGGGTCTGCTCTGCAATCTTTTGCCTCTCACGTTTGTAATACTTCGACTTTGCTATCACTTCTTGCATAACTTCCAATTTTGTTTTCTTCCTTTGGGGCTGTTCAACTTCATCCTCTTCTGCGATGTCTAAATTACTGTTTTTCTTTGAAAAGAAATCATCATCATTATCATCAATATCATAATCCTCATCTTGGCCTTTGTATCCTAAAGAGAGAGACTGACCATAATGAGTGAGTGTTTCGTTATCATTTTCGTCTTCAAGATTGAACTTCGATGCTTTTGATACCTGTGACTCCCGCTCTTTGATATATCTCTGCAACATCTTCTCTTCTGACGTTAACTGATCATTTCCTTCACCAAATCTTCTATCCACTATTCCTCCAACTTTATTCTTTCTACTTGATCTGGCCTCCCAAGCAGCTCTTCTATTCTCCTCTCCTACTTGTTTAGAAATACCGGGTTTTCCCACTACCGACTTGCTGGCCATCAAATCAGCCCTTTTGTTACGTGTAACTTTGACATCAAATGGATTGAATTCATCCCTGATTTGTTTCAACACCTGTTGCTTATCGTCTCTTCTGGTCTCATTTGGAGTTCTCTGCTTCTTCCCCTTTTTCTTTGTGTTGGTCTGTCCTGTTAACCCTGCAGCCTTCAGCGACTCTTTGAGCTTTTTCAACTGTGATCCACCTGCCATTGTATATCCAATGTTATAGGGACGCCTTCTATACAGCTTTTTGCTCTCTTACACCTACCAATACTCTTCTGATCTTTATTTAAGAACAAAAGTCTTGAGTCTACAGTTTTTAGTAACTTGAATCTAAAAATTTTCAGGATAATTTTTTTTATCATCTATGTGGTGTCTGGGTTTCCAGGGCTTTTAAAAATCTAAATCCCTTTAGTATCTTTCGCTAGCACTGTTGCAATTGTTGGAAAGGAATCCGTGGTTTGCAGATGCTGTGCCACAAACCCGTGTTACTTAATACAAAGATTTTGTGCTTTACAACTGGATGACATAATTGCTGAACGTACATATATAAGGTTTATTCTATTCTGTAGCGTTTTGTGGGTACATGACACAGTATGATACAGACTTCTAGTTGGGTCCAACATTTCTGCTTGACGGTTTAATCAGTCTACCTCATTTGGAAATCTGCATACGAATAATCGCGAGCTCAAAAAATTCTAATCACCATTTGCATGTCTCGTACATTGTCCTAGACCGAATCTGACACAGCTAAGACATCCGACAGATTGGGTATAACCCCTTATAGTTGAACTAGAAGTCAGATCGTGGTGGTATAAATTACTAACAGATAGATTTTTTTCTTATTGCCAGATTGTATTGATGTTAAGAATTTGCTGAAAACCTTGTTAGATCTAGTGTTCAAACAGGTTATAAAACTTACACAGATCGGGTACTAAGAGTCGAACTAATCAATGGCTTCAAAAAGAGTTGTTGTCACAGGGCTGGGATTGGTTACACCTCTAGGTGTTGGAGTCAATAGGTGTTGGAATGGTCTGATTTCTGGGAAATCTGGTTTAGTGTCTACCACTCAAGTGCCTAACGCAGAATTGTTCAGCGATATTCCTGCAAAAGTTGTGGGCCAGGTGCCATTGGGATCCATTGGTGATGGAAAGTACGACCCTAAAGATCATTTTGAAGTCCATGAGATCAGAAAATTGTCTGGGTTTATTCAATACGCATTGGTGGGGGCACATGAGGCTCTGACAGATGCCCAATGGTTCCCAACCGACCCTCAGAAGAAGCTCAGAACAGGTGTCTGTATAGGCTCAGCAATGGGCTCTTTGGAAGATTTGTATGATAACTCTGTGAACTTCTACACAAAAAGGTATAGAGGAATACAGCCTCTGATGGTCCCTAAATTGTTGACTAACATGGCTGCAGGCCATGTTTCGATTCGTTATGGATTCCAGGGACCTAACTACGCAGTTGCAACAGCCTGTGCTACGGGTGCTCACTCCATTGGAGATGCAGCCAGATTCATCAAAGATGGGTACGCAGACGTGATTGTTGCTGGTGCATCAGAGGCAGTTCTGCATCCTGTTGCTGTGGCTGCTTTTTCTCGGGCCAAATCCTTGAGCACAAAGTTCAATGATCAACCCGAAAAGGCTTCCAGACCATTTGACAAAGAAAGAGGAGGGTTCGTCTTGGGAGAAGGAAGCGGTGTGGTGATTCTAGAATCTCTGGAACATGCTTTGGAAAGAGGGGCGAAGATCTATGCAGAAATAGCCGGTTATGGGCTTAGTGGAGATGCCAATCACATAACCTCTCCAAGTACTGAAGGAGACGGAGCTAGAAGGGCTATGGAGGATGCTATTCAAAGGGCAAATGCTCCAGTTGAACAAATAGGATACGTGAATGCACATGCTACCTCTACATTGTTGGGTGATAGCGCAGAAAACTATGCAATAAAGACAATTTTCCAAAAAGCCAACCCTGATTTAGCTGTTTCATCTACAAAAGGATCAATTGGACATCTTCTTGGTGCTGCTGGAGCAGTGGAGACTATTTTCACCGTTCTTGCAGTCAATAAGGGAGTTCTTCCACCGACCTTGAACTGCAACAATCCTGGAAATCCCGACGAGACTGGCTCTGATGACTTCATCTTCAACTACGTTCCAAATGCAAGTCAAAAAAAGGAAATCAAATATGCATTGAACAATAGTTTTGGATTTGGAGGAACCAATGCATCGCTGTGCATTGCTAAATATGAAAATTGATGAACATTATTGGTAAATGACACTTACGAATATTAATAAAGATTTCTTGGAATACAGTAGATCTCATGTTTCTGAGTTTAGAAGACTAAGGGAATCATTCTCCAGTAACTGTATTGGCGGATTTGCTCCTGTTTCGTACTGTTACCAGTTCTTTCTGAGTAGTACTTGTATGACTCATTGGCAGAAACACCCAGACTGAACAATACCCAGATCAACAGTAGCAAGGAGTAGAGATTTTGAAGAACAATAAACTGTGCAAGATATATGATACACTCGTCAAAATAATGAGCGCAACAGATGTATTTGAACAGGCCCTGCGACGGTCTGTTATATTTGACTAGTCCAGCTAAGTAGCTGTGGTTTTCAAATTGATCAATCGATGCTGAAACAAACATCACAAATGCCCATAATGCTCGTTTTCCAGAGATGTCATCTGATGGTTGATCATTCTGGATGCCTTTTAGATAGTACAAACAGGGCTGAAGATTTATGGCCGAATAGAAGAAAAGACCCACAAGATAATGCGAAACATTGATCTTGGAGAAAGGAGAAAACTTGCTGACAAAATATGACTCAAAAGTTCTTCGTATTGCCTGAATGCTGTTGAATAAAGTTATGAGTCTGAACTGGGTCAATGTGATGGGAGACACCAGAGGGGAAGTTAGATATGTGGTAACTAGTTCCGACAATTTCAGGATCTTCGGGCTATTATTGTTCGCTATTATGTACCAATTGAGCATGCTGGCTAGCAAGGAAAGCAAATAGAAGTGCTTGAACCACGATTTCGGCACTTCACAATTCTCCAGGAGAGCAAAGAGGCCTTTTTTATTTGAATGCTCGGTGTGATCCCTAGACAATGCTTTTCCATACTTGAGGAGACCTTTTAGTTGAGGGACTGTCAAAGCGATGGCGACGCTCAAAATCGCCACCACAAATAGAGTATTAATAATCAGGTCCAGTGGCATTTCATTTTCCAGCCAATAGTCTATTAAAGGACGATGGATATTCCATTGATTGCGGGGAAAACAAAAGTTCCGTTTTGTAGTTCAAGTTCACTTTTTTGAGCGAGTCAACTTTTGTCTTTACTATGCACGTGATCAACACAATCGACGCAACAGCGACCCGAGAGACGATTTAGGACGATTTGCGACGTTGAGGGTCTTAATTTCTAGGATGGGCTTGCTTTTATTTGGGATTGAGTGAAATGCAGAATTTGGACAAATACGAAAGGATCAAAGAAGGATTCTGGGATAAGACAGGTATTCTGGGAGTGGTGAAGTGACATCGGTCGAACAATTGCGAAGATTAAAGTGTCCAAAAGCAAGGTTGCGAGTTAGCACGATAGACAAGAGAAATCGGAGCCTGTGACCGGAGAGTCGTTAAAGGCGGAAGCTAAACAAAGCAATAGAGACAACAACATCATCGAAATGGCGGTTCCATTGTTACCTGTGTATTATTTGGTTATTGCCATACTCTCGGTGGTATTTTTGAAAAATTATGACCAGTTGAGTCTATCGGCGCCATTCAACAGTATTGGTAAGTAGAGTTGTTGAAAATAAACATTGTGACGGGTCATAAGAGCAATAGAGTACTAACAATAGCGTGAATTTAAATTCACGGTTCTTTTCAGTCGGCTACATTGAACAAGGTGAAAAAGAGATCAAGACAACAACTGGAACACTTTACTCGGGATTGGCTAACGTGGGAGGCCGAGTTAAAGAGTACTATTTAAAAGAAAACAAGTATGTTACAGGCTTGATTCATTCATCCGAACCTTATTATCAGAAGGTGGTGGATTCGGCATCTCCATACATAGCAAAAGTTACTAATGCTGTGTCTCCATATTATGAGGAGGTGTCGTCCATCATAAAAGGGCAATCTGATAAGGTCGTTTCTGCAGTCCGTCCTTACTATTCCAAGGCGGTCCAGTTTTCTAAGCCATATCTATTCAAATTGAGAGAATATTTAGCTCCTTATTACCACCTATCTCTGAACGTTTCCCAGACAGTTGCAGAAAAGACTCAAGAGTTCGGTTCAGATTCGTACAACTTGTTTGCAACCAAACTGAACCACTACTATAACAAGTACCTTGCAGAGCATCTCAATCACATTGTTGAGGCTTATAAACCTCTGTTTGCGGACTTATCTGGGATATGGAAGACTACAATTGTGCCTCTCTTGGAGCAAGAAAAAGACAAGATTGCCATTGTGGGAATCATTCTTGTTGTTGTTTTGCTTCACAAAATCATTTCCAAAATTTTGTATTGCGCTTTGAAGACGTTTGCAACTGAGACTTATACTTTGAATGTGAGTGTGACATCTATGTACAACAGCAGCTCAGAAGATATGAGAAAGATATATGGAAGCCCTGAATTCGAGGAAATGAATGACGAAAGTGGCGGTATCAATGATGGGATAGCAGAGCAAGAAGGGGCGAGTTCTCGCGGACAAGGCACGAAACAAGCGGGTTCAAGTAGCTCAGCAACGAAAGGAGGCCAACAACAAACAACAAGCCGCTCCAACAGGCAAAGGGGTCAAGTTATCCAAGGGAGTTCAGGGAGTTCAGGGAGTTCAGGGAGCAATCGCACGTCAGGGAGCAATCGCACGCCAGAGACCCCAACAAACCAGGACTTCGACAGCGAAACCAGAGGTGAAAAAGACTTCCCAAAAACCTCCAACAAAAACCAGCAAAACTCCTACATCTTCCAGCAGGCCAACGGCCCAAACGGTTTACAAACAGAAGACTCCAACAACTCCTACTCCAACCGGCAAGAGGAGGCCGAACACAAGAAAACTGTAAAAGAGATTCTAGTAGGCTCTGAAATTTATGAAGTGACCAGTGATATATTGTCTGCTACAACACAGGACCCTAAATCTCTACGTAGCAACCATATTATCATAACCAATAGCTCCGCTGCTCTAAGCTCTGAATATAGTTCTGGATCAGAAAACGAAGATGGTCTCGGTGATTCGAATGAAGCCATTGTCAGCACCTCTGACGAGCTAGATTCAATAACTGAACAACATAATGTCTCCAGCATTCCATTTGGTGTTCGTGCTGAGTCGATAAGTCGGATATTGAATAGCCCGTTGAAATTAGCGCAATCTGCGGCTTCCAATGCGTCCATCAAGTCTAATTCGCAGCACGGTGTTGGATTGTATCCACCAAATTTTGGATTTATGACCAGTTCTCCAACCCCAGCTTCTACGACTATAAATCAGATGAATGTGTATACTAGCGATCAGGTCTTTGAGACGAGTTCGTCAAGTGTGCGGTATCTCAGCGACATAAGTTTAGGAAGGGTTTCGCCAAAGAGTGGTTCTTCTGGAACCTTTGATAGTGATATATCCAACTACGTTCAACTCTGAAACGATTACTCTGAGTGTTGAACATCTATTGTCGAACATGTTGTATAGATATCTTTATTTTTTCTCGTTTTGTAACTATATGAAGGGATACGGCGCTCTGTCAGTATCAGGGGCAGAGTCCTATTTTTTATATTTGTATTAATGAATTTGCTTTGATAGCTCTTTTATAGTTGTTTCCATGTCAATTTCCGTGTTGAATCTCAAGAGATCGTTGTAAGGAGTGTCTTTTGATTTCTGATCTGACTCACTCCCCTTAAAAATTTCGAACAGCAATCCAGGGATTTGAGCCGCACGACTGAAATAAGCATTCCGACTTAAATATTTTCTTTTAGAGACGATCAGCAGCTGATGATGTACTTAAAGGATCTTTGCGCCGCCTCATAGCATGTTCCGAGACTTTCATTTGATCTAAGGGGCCAAACATTTATATCTAAGCAGATATTGACTGATTTCCTGGTTTCTGAATTTCAGACACTAGTCAAACATACTTTGATTACCGACGAATATGAGTGACAACAAACAGTATATTGGAGAGGCCCAACCTCAACAACCTCCTCCTCAGGAAAAGCCAAAACGTCAGAGATGTGCTCTCATGACCAAATTTATCAAGAAACTGAGCGATGCAATCATCTTTGGTGCTGGTGCTACTATTGGTAATAAGATTGTTTCATCTCTTTTCAGTTGATATAAATCAAACAGTCTAGTTGGAATCGATTAACTTGCTTCAAAATGGAATGGTGATGTGCCGTGAAACTCCGTCATTTTTAGATGGCTAGAACCCCCATCTGTTCAGATTATAGCGAAAAGAAGTCAATTTTGTACAGGTTAAATATAGAAATCAATCAACTTGTTAAGTATGTGCCATAATTATTCCACATTCTTTTAACTGTCATCAGCTTATATTCATAAGTGAAATTTGAGTCTCCAAGATCGTTGAGATCTCTCACCCAATTGGATTTAACAAAGTTTGGTAGAGTTTTGAGGCCCTGTTTTCGTAGATTAACCAATTCCAGAAACAAAAGACCATCATTGTAATAGTTCTTTCCATTACTATTGATTGTTTTCTCAGTAGAAACTTCAAGTGCAACCAGCCTTTCGACGTTGTTTAACGAATCGAGCAAACTGATTTTATTGTTTCGAGTGAACCTGATGAAATACCCGTTTTTAAGGTACGCATTCACAGACTTCAGTAGATACCAAATAATCAGACAGCTAGGAGAAGCTGCAACTATTCCAAACACCAGTTCCTGAGATCTCAAAATCTTGTCAATTCCAGACATCGCAACTGCTCCGTCAACCTTAGTTTTCTGAATTTGGATCAGCACATTTCTGACCATATCTCCTGCAACTAAAGAACGTAATGGTTTTTTCAGATCATTTTCGTATCCTTTCATAACAATCTCCAAATTTCCGTCTTGTACATTTGCTTTGATAGCCTCAGTAACAGCTGCTCTTGTCTCATCGGTTATCGGTGTGTCGTTTATGTATGAATAGTTGTCTAAAGAGTAATCAATGACCATTCTTTCCAGAGACTCCAGATCAGAATTCAGTGACTGCTGTGACATGATCGAAATTCTTGAGTTGTCATCGTGTCTGATGGTCTTTAGAATGTTATTAATTGGTTCCACAATCCAGTTTTTCCAAAATCCTAGAGTGGTATCCACAAGATTAAGTTTTACCCAATCGATTATAGCTTGTCTGTTTACAATTAGATTGTTGACCGTACTTGGTCCATAAACAATCGCGGAGGCAATAACAATCCAGTATCTAAATAGATACTGTGGTTCTTTATATTTCTCTCTTCTGGAAGAAATGGAAAGTTTAGTCTGTGGAATGAGTTGTTCAGATATCAAATAAAGAGCTTTAAACGAGTCGTTGAGATCAAGGGACGTCTCATAATCGTTGCTTTGTGAATCAAATTGGTTGCTGTAGAACAATGTTAGTTTTGGGATAATTTCAAGACTCGAGTCGAACGAAGCAAACCCTACTTCGTCAGGATTCTTTTTGAACTCTGGCATTTCGTCTAACAAGAAGCCCAATCTCTGCACGTTATCATTCTTGAGATCTAGTAAGTTCTTTCTATTTTTTTTTAATTGCATGCTTGAGTAGTAAAATGGAATTCCCAAGGCAGTTGAAATGAACTTTTTGACATAACCATTCGTTTGATTGTGCTTTTCGATTAAGAATGCAGTAGGGGAAGTCAATAGCTCTCTGATAGTTGAGGATGCAGAATCCAATATGAGACGAGTCCATTTGGATAATTTGATATAGAGGCCTTCGATTTCCTTTGGTAGCCAGCTAGGAAGAGAGACCGTTTCTACATAAAGATCTTCGTTGAGTTCCAGATTTTTGCCTATAACATCTTGGAAGAGAGAATAGAGGAAATGCAAAATATTCGATGGAACACTTTGCAATGTGTAGACTGCTACATTAACATTTGAGGAAAGAACGTTGTTGTAGTAGTTTAGATCATCCGTCACCAATAGAGTGTTATTAAGCAGAAATTGACTGGAGACAAGGATAATGATCAGAACGGAATAGACCAGAATGAGCTTTTGCAATTCCACCAAATTTGCATCCGTCGATTCAATTAAGCCGTTTTCAAAATGTTTCAAGACGTTTGTCAGTTTTTTGATTGCATTTTTCCCCAGTTTTACTGAATGGATGGAGGGCACCACTTGGGAGTCGTCCGCTTGTCTATCTTTCAGAGGATGTATGATTGAGTAAACTTCGCTGAAAAGGTGGTTAATTAATAGTGATTTCTCATCTTGATTCTCGTGGCTGGTATCTATGTTGTTGGCAACTGAGTTTGACAACAATCGGACTCCATAATCGTCTAGCTCTTGAAGGCAAGAAAGGGCTTTATCTACGAGGATATTGCTGGACATCCTTAAAATTTTTGATTATTCTCCACTTTTATACCCAATTGTATAATATTTTCAATTCTAGTGAATCAGGTGTAATAATATGAATTCCGGAGACAGTTTGATATCCTTTTTATAACCAGACATCGATGAATAGCGGAGATTGCTCATAGATAGGGTTTTTGCTAAATAAAAAAGTTGGTCATTTGAGATGTGCGAGGAAAAATTTCGTATCTAAGTGCATTTTATAACAGAAGGACTCCAATACTGTGCCAATGGGATTGTCTATACAGAGAAATCAATACAAATTTAGCAGTATATATATCACAGAATTTCTGCCTGCTATTGATTCTCGCTGGTGAATCGAATCATTTACCGAATTGTTCCCAAATATGGACCAACAACAAAACAACAACTCGGACTTCTCGACGACGATGGAGCACAGTCCCCCCATGAATCACGATAAAACTAGTAAGTCAACACAACAGAGCAGTCAAGGGTTCTCAAAACAACATATAAATCCAGAACAAGAAGATCAACCAGATCAAGGGTTGTATAATGAACTGGCAGAAGAATCAACTGCGAGTATTCCTAAAGTGATGTCAGAAAACGAAGAAGATCGGGAAAGCGTAGGATCGGCCACATCTGTTATTGATGCCAATGTGACGATCGATGAGTCACAAACAGACAAACAGACATCGAACATTGAGCCAAATATTCCAATCACTGATGACACTCAAGAAAATACAATAAACACAGCTAGCCAACCAAAGACAAACATTAAAGAGGTTAAAGACCTCAAGAAACAAACCCTCAAGGTACTCACATTGGAGCAAAAACGCCATGAAAGATTGGAAGTTAGAGGTGATCTTTACAAACAATATCCTAAAATATATCAAAAAGATTTCAAAGTAGAACGTGATCCCATGGACACACTTTTGGAATCGTCTTTGGCTATTCTTCTTTCGTCTCACCAAATCACAAACGTGACCACGTCTGCGATGGAGGAGCTTACTGTTTTGGCCTCGAACTTTATGGATCAATTGTTCTCCAATCTACACAAATTGACAGAAATCCAAAGAAGAAGACAGCCTGCCAAGGTGGATTTGGTCCTACTCTGTAAGCTAGGTTTTCTAGACCTGAATGGTATAATCAGCTCTTACCATGATACAAAGACATTTCAAAAGGAAAACAAAGATATCCCAGCAAAAGTCGAGAAATTAAACGATAAGGCTAGGAAGTTACAGCATATTTTGGATGCAGCACCCGAGGACGATATTGTAACTGAAGATGATCCCGCATTTGTGTTTTTTAATGACACCTCCGATATCATTCACCAGGTTATCCCTCCTTCCCCTCATAATAAGATGTATATTCCAAGCTGGATGCCACCTCTCCCCCCTCTTCATACGTACCAGGCAACTCCAAATTACTCATCTTTCTTGGGAAATCCTGTCAAGATGAAACAAAAGCTAGTCAACGAGGCTAGATTAGGAGAAAAGGCCCTTCATCATATTATGGACTTGGAGAATAATGTTGTTCAAATGGCACCTGATACAAGTGATCCAGAACTAAAAAGTGATAGTTTTGAGGAGAATTCCTCTGAGGATGAGGATCACAAGCCTGATACTGAACCTAACTCTGCCGAGGTGGAGGAATTGAAGCAGGGACAGAAACAACTGGAGTCAACAGATCGCCTCGAACAACTACCCGACGCTGATGAAGTGGGTAATAAAGATAAAGATGAAGCCAATAATATACCAAACTCTCTGAAGACAGAGCCGAAGGAAGAGACCTCTGCTTCATCAGGACAGTTTGATATAATCGAGTATGCCAGGAAGAGATTGGAACTTTTGGAGAAACGCAAGCAGGAAAAAGAACGACTATATCAACAGCGAATTAATTCTCAAGAAGCCACCTTCGGAAAGGTGTTGGGATTTTACACTATTAATGAGAGATTGCCTGAAAACTATAACGAATACATAACTGGATATCTCGAGTCCAAATACCGGGAAGTTACGAGGGGGTTGAGGCTTCAACATAAAAGAAGACAAGAGCTCATTGAAAAGGAACAGGTGAAACGTCAAAAAGAACAGGAGAAAGAACAGGAACAAAAAGCATCTGAGATGCGGTATGTTGATTTCGACGAAGACATTGATATGGAGGACATTAACTTTGATGACTCTGATAAAGAAGAAGTGACAGCAGACCCCCAGGTGCAAAAGAAAGCTGAAATTGGAGATGAACTTGCTACAAAGCCAGAGGAGCCAGAGAAGGTTATTCAGCAAGTAGAGGAGTCTGCTTTTAAGGAAGATAACCATCATGAGCCTGAGAACTCGGCTGAAAAAGGCACATTTGAGTTAGTTGTTGAGGAAAAAAAGCTAAATGATAGTAAAGAACAAGATAAGACTCATTTCGAATTTGAAGAGGCTGTTGATCAGATTTTTGAAGAAAAGGGGTCGGATGACGATAATTTGGACGATGTGATGGACGACTCCGTTTTCGATGAGGAGACTGTTCAAGACTAGAATCACGTCTCTACTGTTGACAACAATGTGGTTTAACTTTGTGAATGATGGGTGGGGAGTTTGTTTCATGGTCCACAGTTACGAAAATGGAGGCCATATCACTGGATAGAAGTATGTATCAATAGAATAGAGTTTGTGAGAGAAATGGGAAGAACTCCATTGTGAGTCGATCGACCCAATTTTTTATACTCGACGCGAGTCACTTTTAACTCAAAAGGTGAATTAGAATCTAAGTGATAATAAAAATTGTGTGTATACAAAATACTATAAGTTTAACAAGGGAAAGGAGAAAACTAAGCGGTATATTATAAATAAACATCTGAGATTAGCTCAACGAGATAAAGACTACAGTAGGAAGAAGACTGACGATTAGGGCAGAAAGAACGGGCATTGAATTGATAGATAGATTTGGCTATAAGAACGCTTCTCAGCCATGCCTGATACTACGCCCATTTATCTGTCTTCGAACCTACCATATCCTCTCACGGTTCTAAAGATCAACGTAAAGGAAGGAGATGAGATACAGAGACATACTTCAATTTTACATTACAAGTATTTTGACTTCGAGCCAATTCCATTGAGTGAGCAGGAGGAAGGAAAGACAGACGAATTGGAGAGAAAACTGGTCAAAGTGGAATACGTTGGATCGTTTGAATCACCGTTGGAAGGCCAAGTTGCACGTCTTGATATCAAAGTGAATGACAAGCTTAAGAGCCCTGTAAAGATTTTAGACATTATTGAGCCCTGTACGCATTCTATTCAGTATGGGGGTCTTTGTGCTCTCTGCGGAAAATCTGTAGAAGATATCGACTACACAGGATTTAATGATAAAGATCGGGCACCGATATCGATGTCCCATGGCAGTACCAATCTGAAGGTCTCTACAAAAGAGGCGGAAAATATAGAAAGGAGCTCAACACAGAGATTGCTAAAAGAAGAAAAGCTTTCACTTGTTGTCGATCTCGATCAGACTGTGATCCATGCTACTGTTGATCCTACTGTGGGCGAATGGATGTCCGACCCTAACAATCCAAACTACGAGTCTATAAAAGATGTGAAGTCATTTTCATTAGAGGAGGAGCCAATGTTACCACCTAATTACACTGGACCTAAACCTCCATCGCACCTCAGATGGTATTATGTTAAATTGAGACCTGGATTACAGCAATTTCTAGATAAAATATCCAAACTATATGAACTGCACATATATACAATGGCAACTAGATCTTACGCCATTTCGATTGCCAAAATTATTGATCCAGATGGTATCTATTTTGGTGACAGGATTCTTTCCAGAGATGAAAGTGGCTCCTTGACTCAAAAATCCCTCAAAAGATTATTTCCCGTGGACACTTCCATGGTTGTAGTTATAGATGATAGAGGAGACGTCTGGAATTGGTCACCGAATCTCATAAAAGTTGTTCCGTATGATTTTTTTGTCGGAATTGGTGATATCAATTCTTCCTTTCTCCCAAGACAGAATGCTTTGCTGGGACCTTCCAAAAGACGGAGGTCTGTGAACAAACTGGAAGATCAATTTGTCTCGGGTGAAGATGATTCTGAAGAACCACTAAGGGAGACGAGTGAAGATGCTATAGTTGATGAGGATGAATCTTCCAGTGACAGTGGAAGTGACAGTAATGAAGCTACCAGCAACAATGAGACCTCCCAAGGAGAGAAACCACCCACAACTACTCCAAACTCAAGCGAGACTAAACCAAATTCAGATGAAGTGAGCATTCCACTTCCAGATGCAGGTTATTCTCCAGTTGATATAATGATGGAATTAGGTGAGGGTGATGATAATACAGAGTTACTTGCTGCCCAAGAGAATGAAAGAACAACTGTGTTAGAACATCAATTACAAGAGAGACCTTTGGCTAAGCTTCAAGAAAATCTAGATAAAATCATTGAAGAGGAAGAAATTAAGCACCAAAATTATACGCAGGACACCAGCCCAACTGAAGAGAGAGAGGAACACAATCTTTTATGCGATGATGACAATGAACTGGAGACTCTTGGACAGGCGTTGGTGAGAATACACAACGAGTTTTTCTTTGAAGTTGAAAGGTCACATAAAAATTTGCCTGATGTGAAGGACATCATGACTTCAATGAAAGTTCTGGTTTTCAAGGAGTTTGTGTTTCTTTTGAGCGGAATCTTACCTTTAGGCACCCCTCTTGAATCTGCAGATATAGTTATTTGGGCGAAATCCTTCGGGGCCACATTTGTGTCCAATTACAATAAGAGTGTGACCCATGTGATATGTAAGAATCCTGGTACTTTCAAGGTGAGAGTTGCGAAGTCTATTGATCCGAATGTCAAAGTTGTGAATCCTGATTGGCTATTCAGTTGTATATCTTTGTGGGAGAAGGTTCCAGAAGACGATTACATTGTTCCAGTAGACCATCTACTAGGGAAGGAGGAACTAGACAGCTACTTAAAGATGCACAATGTGAATGGTGATAAATCATTTGATAATGTCGATCTTGACTGGGGAGAAATTGACGAGGAGATGAAAGAGTTCATGGGATCAGACTACGATGAGGAAGAAGAAGAAGAGGAAGAAGAGGAAGAAGAAGGAGATGATGATTATGACGAGGAAGAAGACACTATTGTCAGTAATGTGAGAGAAGATGCTGCTGGGTCTGGGTCTGATGTTGTGGATTCCGTGTCAGAGGATGCTGTGGAGGGTTCTGTTTCAAAGAATATGAAACGGGAACGGGAAGAGGATGACGAGGATGTGAATGAGGATGATCATGATACCGAGATGGCGAATTCCAGTGTTGCGGAAAAGAAGCAGAAGCTCGAGACTGATGTTTTTGGAGGACACGACGATGAGGAAGGTGACAGGGACGACGAAGATGATGATTTTGAGAAGGAGCTGTTAGAGGATCTTGCTGATCTTGAAGATTTAGATGAGAAATGATGCGTTTGATCATTTAGTTAGTTATCTGAATCTATATTTCTTGTAAATTACGACAATGTCTATAATATAAGTTCCCTTGGTAAAAAAAGTGTAGATAGTAGGAGTACAGAATACAGGAAATGGGTTTCACCAGCCACGGAAGAGAGAGTTGGAACAGGTGCCTGAGACGCGGCGTATGGTGGGGCGCATTTGTGCGGCTTGCGCACGGGTGAGCGTGTTTTCTGGATGAGGGGCTAGTGAGAGAAACGGAGGCGCAGACTAAACTGAGATGTGGCTAATGGCAGATCACCAGAATTTTCAGCTAATTCTGCAAAGGATGGACGGATGAGATGTTGTTGATTAATGATTACCGAGGAAAATAAAGGAAATCAAGTTAGAAGATAAAAAAGGAGAACAAAACAGGATTGAAGCTTTAAGTTTGGTGGACTCCCAACATTAAGATCATTTGTGAACAGGTCTGCTTAAAGAAAATCAATTAGAGCAGTGTGATCGGTAGAAAAAAAGAGAATTTTAGTGCAAGACAAGAAAGACCGATCAGAAATTTGGACACTTGCTATCCTGTATTTGATACCGCACGCGTGTTCGAACCCGTTTATAGTATATTGATTGACATTGGGTGTGTGGTTTGCTTCCGAGTGCCAGATGTCCACATTAACAACAACAGTGATCCAGAACACGGGCCATGTTCCTGAGGCTTTGATTGCATACGTTTCTAACACCGTCCAACTATGGCACAAATTCATTGCATTCGTGGAGAAGGTGCCTGGAGGACTGCTGGTATTGAATTATATTAAAGCTTCTCATAAAAATGATCCTTGGAGAACCCTATTGGAGGTTCTCCTGGCTCTGGTTGCTATTAGATATTTCTTAGCTTCCAAGTACTCTCAGGATGAAAGCGATAAGGTCCACTTATCGGAGAAGGAGATTCAGGATCTCATCGATGACTGGGAACCAGAACCAATTGTGGCTCCTATTAGACCAGAAGAGAAATGGCAACTGAGAACAAACCCAGAGATTGAAGGTGCAATTACGAAACACGTTAACATCAAAGACCCAAAGACCCATCAGACTATCTCCAACGTCCTTAACATGGCTTCTAGAGATTTCTTAGATATGGGAATGAATGATACCGTCAGAGAGCGTGCTATTGCTACTATCAAGGATTGTGGTGTTGGAGCGTGTAGTCCTCCCAACTTCTATGGAACTCAGGACGTGCACGTTCGTGTCTGCGAAGATCTGGCTAGATATTTGGGTGCCGAGAGCGGTATCATCTATGGACAAGATTTTTGTACTGCCAACTCTTTGTTGCCTTGTTTCTTGAAAAGAGGTGATATTGTGATTGTGGATGGAGGAGTCGGCGTTGCACTACAAAAGGCTGTTATTATTTCTCGTTGTAACATTGAATGGTATAACCATAACGATCTAGATCATTTGGAAAGTATATTGGAAGGTCTTCAGGAGGAGCTAGCTGATGGTCCTTTGAACAGAAGATTCATTTTGACAGAGGCCCTCTCAGAGAACTTCGGTGATTCTCCTGATTTGAAGAGATTGGTTGAGATCAAAGATAAATACAAATTTAGACTAGCGTTAGACGAAAGTTATTCAATCGGTACCTTGGGACCAAATGGACGAGGTCTTCCTGAGGTTTGTGGAATCCCAAGAAGTGAGATTGAGATTACTATAGGATCTATGGCCCACGCTTTTGGCTCCAGTGGAGGTTTCTGTGTCGGTTGCCAAGATATGGTTTATCATCAAATCTTGTCATCAAGTGCCTACGTTTTCTCTGCTGCCCTCCCTCCTTACAGCGCATCTGCAACATCTGCTGTCATACATTTGATTGAAGCTGCTGAACAACAAGGCACCGAAAATTCCATTGTTTCTCCGCTACAGAAGAATATTAGATATACTCACTCATTGTTAGAAAAAGCTGCAAAGTTGAAGGGATTGTTGACACTGAAATCTGCAAGTCACTCTCCTGTGGTGCACTTGAGAATTGACCCTGAACTACGTAAGAAGCTAAACTTCCCAGAAAGTTATGGTGGTGCTGGGTCTAACATTTCCAAGGCAATTAAGAATGGGCACGAAGACGAATACTTCGATAGAGATTACAACCTAGAGAGCTACTTGCTACAGCTCATCATTGATAAAGTTCTCCAATCAAAGGTGCTACTCACAAGATCTAAGAGGGTGTTGCATCATGAGCTCCTTCCAACCGTTCCAGCGCTGCTAATTAATTTGAATGCAGGATTCACTCAAAAGGAGTTGGTCAACGCCGTAGAAGCACTAGTGAATGCTACTGTCGATATTCTAGGAAATATCGATGCTCAGTCTCTAAGCCAGATTGCAAGATCGCTAGAGTTATAATATTGTTTTAATAAAGTGTCACTTATCCATCGAGTTCATCCATTAGAAAGTTCCATCAAATACTTTAGTATGCCTTAATATTCCTGCCGGACGGCTCTATTTTGTTGTCATTGCAATAATAAATGAATGCACTTAATTATCTTGAGATGGGCAAGCAACGACGGATTGTTGTAATGCATTTTGAACCTGATCTTTAAGCTTTCTGATAAATTATGCCTTTTGTTCTATTCCGTTAAGTTTATAATTTTTAATACACACATTTCCATAGTATTATAGGAATCAAGGTCACATGATGTAGTAAAAAAAAATTAAAAAAACATGCTCCCCCACCAGGACTTGAACCTGGAACCTTCCGGTTCGTAGCCGAACGCGATAACCATTACGCTATAAGGGAGAACATCATTGTATTATTTGCCGTAATTGATTCACGTAATTCCAATCTGGCTTAGAGATACAGTTATCTGCAGGTGAAGACAATCCGATCTGATGGTTCGATAACTATGCCGGTGTAATTTTGCACGTAATCTGCTGGGAGGAGTTTTACTTTTTTGGAAGTGGCACAGGAGGAACGGCTTTATAAGAGAATGGGATGAGTACGAAGAGTTTGATCAATGAGTCGGCAACTTGAAGGTTAGAAGTGAGATAGCGTACAAAGCATAAAAGAGGAACAGCCTCTTATTAATCTTGATATAATACCCTGGATAATAGCAAGGGCAAGGCAGTGAGATGGATTTAATTTAGTAGAAATAAAGCTATGATTCTTATTACAGGAGTAGTCATATCTGCAACAGTTTTAGACTGTGAGGCAGATAAGGCTATTCACTGGACAGACAGGAGAACAGCAGCAGATTCAGTGGAGAATTCTTAATACAAATGAATCTGACAACGAATGTGTTGAGGAATGTTATTACAGATGTAGAAGATCTTGAAAGCGAGACAGCGAAGAATTGATGGTCCACCAGGACACAAGATAGAAGCGTTTTGCATGCAAATTTCACATGAAGATTCTTTGCAAGATGCAAATATATGTAGGAATGGTCTGTCGTTGTGGGCGATGAAAACCAGGGCAAGGGAAGCAGGTATTGATCGAGTCTTTAGGGGTTGAATTGTTCTATGCAGAACGCTTAAAACTTAATCGGGGCACCTGCTTATAAACAACGTCTGAGATTATTTGTCAATCTTACTAAGACTGCAAGCAGCTTTGCGGGCTAAGTAAGGGCTGAACATAAGACAGCGTTGGTATAAGGGGTTCAGGGGTTCTGAAATGAAAGTCAGCGTTTGGGTAACTCAGGGAAGACTACTAAAAAATTAGTATTGCATGCTGCTTTGTGGATGGCCAGATGAAAGTTGTAGGTTTTATAGTATTGTCCTTATCATCTCGAATAGAAAGCTAGTACAATATGGATCAAGACATAGTTGTGTTGTTGGGATGCAAGTGCAGCCGAGAAAAAAACATAAGTCGAGATTGATGTCGATCCGATTCTGCAACTTGTCGTCAGCTCTGTGTGGAGAGTGATACCTGCGTTAGGTATTGCGGGAGCCTAGTAGGTGCACTGGGATGATTAGGGAGGGACGATCCAAGTGGTCCCAGAATCTGCAGAGCATTCATCTGGAGTAAAAGTTTATCACGCTGGACGGCCTGAGGTACCTGTGTTGAGGGATGGAGACTAGCTTCGAGCATTGGAAGCACCAGGGCAACATAGGCTGTGTACGGTAACGGTATCCAGGAGATAATGAAAACACTTAGGGAGGAGGTCTAGGTCTTAGTTTAATATGGCAATCCCCGCATGCATTTGCAGTTTGGTTGAAACCATTATTGAACCTACACCCATCCTACAGATCATGCTACCAAATTAGGTGTTCCACCACAGTCTAAAAAAAAAACAAACAATACTATATGCAGCTACTGGACCACTTGTCTGCACAACAGTCTCAAACACTGAATACCGGTGAAATCTTCACTGCATAAGAGGTGTCGGCTATTGTAGACCACCACAGACAAAACGGTGGATATACTGGGGAGTACCTGAATACCTGAGTACCTAGCTGTGCGCCAGTTGCAGATTAACTACGCTCTGGAACACAGATATTTATAAAACCGGGTCTAAATGATGGGGAGCGAGCTAACGGGGTGTTATTGTAGAAGTTCAGGTTGCTGTCTGGATTTCACAAGCTGGAGAGGCACATATTCATGCTGAAGATGAGTGAAGAACGACCCAAGTCGTGTCCTGCTGCACCGTCGAAACATGATAGGGTAGCTCGCGTGAGACAACGGGAGAAAAGAGAAATAGAATAGCGCAGCCTGAATCAATAAGGTGGAATAAACATCTATGTAGATAGACAAAGAGGAAGCATCAGCATCGGCAGCAATAAGATGGCAGAGGCAGCAGAAAAGGAAGAGTTCTGATTATTGTGGGCTTGCTAGCAAAAACTAGATAAGAAAATTAACGTAGTTATCTATTTTCTTCTGCGAATGATTAATATTACTGTTAGTGAGATGATTCAAAGACTTCATATATTGAGATTACTACAACAATCATCGGCTTGGAAGGGGCTGGGAAAGGGCTGTAAAAAAAAAATTCAACAATTCGTCCTTGGTTATTGTTAGCTGTGTGAAACAGAATGACAGCGCATATGGCGAAGGTCTCGTTGTTTGTTACCTCCGCGAATGGTTCCCGTTCTTGCTTTTTGGTTTATATTTTGGTGGTGGCTTTGGACCGGTTTGTTCCTGACCTCATACTTAAAAGCATTTGTCTGTGTTCTGTGTGTCTAAGCTAATGTGACCACCAACGCAAGCGATGAATGTGATATGCATAGTTGCTCGAACCTGCTGTTGGTTTTCACCACATTGGATAGCGTTTGACACTGGGTCAGTTGGGGTTTTCTATTATCTAGTCCACGCCTGCACCGGCCGGCAAAAAGATGCTCCCCCGTATTGTCGGGCCATCCGAGTCGCGCTGGAGCTATACTGCACACACAAGATACCTTGACCGGTGATTGTACCACACCATGCAGCAATGAACATCTTTATTGTATTTTGCTTTTATACCCGGCTCCACATACCTGCTTAATGGCTTTTTTTCCTGCTGTGTGCTGTGCTACTTACTTCCTCCTGCTTTCTTCTATTGTCAACTAATGCATAACATAATAGGAACAATCTGTGAGCGGTGCGTAGCAGAATAATCAACAGGTGTGTGGCAGAGGATTTGAGAGCAGGTCGCTACAAACAAGGTAGGATATATATATATTACGAGAGGTGGGTGTAAAACATACAAGCCTTATGGAATCACTATAATATGATACTCAAGGCTGAAGGACATACAAACCATAGTGGCGCCTGTTTCTGGGAAATAACAGATAGTAAAAACACAGCATTGGTGGTTGCTATTTTCGTGATTAATCCGTCGTAATTGGTTTGTCCTGAAAAGCGAACTCGTCAATCTCATTGGAATCGCATCATCTCATAGTACCAACAACTCCCTTGTCGCAAACTACAAGATCTCTCAAATTATTCTCAGCAGGGCTGACTTTCTGCAGGACCTCTAATCCGTCATTTATGGTTGGAAATCACTCACAGCCTGTTTACCTTATTCCCGATTTGCCGCCGTTGGAGCTTGTTTAAACTGGTCTGGTTCTCCACCCTAATTCATATAATTCACACCGCATAAGGACGCCATTATCTGTTGCTACACATGTTTCCTTATCCGCTAGGTCCTGATGGATTCGTGAGTCAGGGTGATCTTCCCAACGGCCATGTTATTCTCCAGGGCCAACGGATGAGCCTGAATCAACAACAAATGCTACCTCCTATACAACAACAGCAACATCAACAGCAACATCAACAGCAACATCAACACCAGCCGATACAACCGTATGCCTTTCCTCATACACCAAGTGACCACAAGCCATTTGCAAAACGAAGAAGAGCCAAGTACAGTTGCCAACACTGTCACAACAGAAAGGTCAGATGCGATGTCTCTGTGAGAAACAAAGATCTGTCTTCTCTGAACTCCGGTTCTGCAATGGTACCGTGTACCAATTGTGAACTTAATGGACAGTTGTGTCGAATATTCGAAAGGAAAAAGATGTATGACACCAAGAAGAAACGACAATTGGAAACATATTTTCGTCAATCTACAGGTTCTAGTTATTCTGCTTCCTACTCCACCTCTAAAACCGCCTCATCTACAGAGCAATCATCAGAAAAAGACGACCCTCATCCCTCCCAATCTTCTAGTATATCCCAACAAGACTCTATATCGATAGAAGAGTTGTTGTCAGTCAAAATCAACTCTGTTTTATTGCCGTTAGATGAAGTGCTGAAGCCTAATTTTGTTTCACTGAGAACTGACGAGAATCATTCATCAATAACCGAGACCCTGAGAACCTATCCATTCCTGGACTCGTATTTGAAAGAAAAGGTTTCATCAGGCCACACAAGAACATATAACCTAGACCCTGAGGACATCAAATATTTGACTAAAATCGGGTGTTTTAGTATCCCTCCTATTAACATATGTTGGAAGTACATAGATCGATTCTTTGAAAAAATCAACTACCAATTACCTATCATCAATAGAAATGATTTTATGAAACGTTACTCAGACCTGACCAAACCACCTTCTATCCTACTACTCCAGTCTGTTCTTTTTGCCGGTTCGAGAGATATGGACGAGCCCAATTGGACCAAAGAACAACGAGAGCTACAACTAGAGATATCCAGCAAGCTGTTCAAAAAAGCCAGACTACTTTACGAATTTGGTATTGAGACAGATTCGATATCCACAGTTCAGTCATTGATAACCTTTGGCTGGCACTGGGATAAACAGCTTTGTTCCGTGCGAAACCTTTACTATTGGTGTAAGCATGCGCTGCTCACGGCAGAAAGCTATGGTATGCACCGGCACCACGAGATTGACAAAGAAAATTTAGGAGAGGGTGCAAAGACGTATAAGGTGCTATGGTGGATTCTTTACATATATGAAAAGGTGTTGAGTCTTTCCTTTTTTAAACATCCCTTGACAGGATATATTGCAAGTGATGTGCATCCATTGACTGAGCAGGACCTGAAGGAGTATGGACTTAGTCAGCTTCAGTGTGACCATGTTATGAATTTTCTAAAATTGGTGCAAGTTCAGGATAAGGTATTATTGTTGCAATCTGAGATCAACGCCAAGGCTGTTAGTGGTGACAGAAATGATCAGTTGGTAATGGAAGCTGATGCCTTGCTGAGCGAATGGTTCCAGAATTTGCCGAATAAGTTGGTTTACAAGCTTGACGACCCTTCGACACACACATTGTTGGCGTCACTAATAAATGCTCATTACCATGCACTGTTGATAGCATTGCACCGATCGAATATCCTACGGTGTTCGAAATTAAAGTCCGTTCCGCTGGAATATTTTCCATCATGGAGTGTGACGCTGAAGAGCTCGTATGTGGTGAATATTATCTGCAAAAATCTGTGTGAAAACAAGCAGATTCACCACATCATGGGTCCTTTGCACTTTGCGCTGTCGTATTCATGCCTAGGGTTAATTTACCACATTTTCAACAGCGATGTGAAGATCCAAAAAATGGCTTCAGAGCTGGTGAAGAACGCTGTTGAGAAATACTTTGGCGAGATTGCAGTGAAATGGCCCATAGCACACCAGGTGTGCTATTTCATAGAGAGCCGGCTGCAGAAGCTGTACGACACGCGCTCAGTTTTGACTCTGAACCCATCTGCAGAGCAGATAAAAAACATCAAGATAGGCAGCAACGTTCTGGACCCCAACCGTCTGTTCTCTTCAGACTCCAACGGCAAGGCCAGGACGTCCATAACCAACCTCATCCACAATAAGGAGGTGGACGACTGCGATCATGACCGGGACCGTCCGATCAGTAACGACATTGACGATTTTCTCTACTTATCTAAGAATCTTGACCACGAACAAAAGCGCTGGTGGATGCCTAACTTTGTCATTCCAGAAACTCTGGGAATAGCAGCATGTATTGAGGATCGTTCCCTCAAATTGGCATTTGATCGACTCATGCTCTACTTTGACAACCCCGTGGCCCCCACCAATCTCGACCAATTATCATGGTCTTTCCTATTTATGTAGTTCTTTTCTCTGTACTTTTTACATGTAAAATACCACTCGTTCAGTCTTTTACGCCGAACGATGGATGCATAATTTACTCAGAAGTGTTCATATTATCCCCTGTATCCCAAGTGGATTACGTAAGGCTCGGTAAAACTACTGTGACGCTTGTGCATGCCGATGGAAGAGGCTTGGGAACTGATAAAAAATTACACATGATGTTGAAGATGGAATGGGGCAAATGCCGGAGAGGAGGCTGTGGGGACAGCAATAGAGGCTCAATTGAAAAAGAGAACAGCATATTATTGAAGAATATAGATAGAAGGAAAATAATAACCTAACAAACGGAAAAACAGCAACAAAAAACAACAGTGAATGAGTTCTAGAACAGCATCAGCAGACACCTATCCAGCTGGAAAGGGACAACTGCTGTTTGCCAAATCAAAAGTTTACATCCATTTGACGTCGTCGAAAAAGGATAATGTTCCAGGATATTTGGTGATAGTGAAACCGTTCAAAGACTCATCAAATCTAGACTTGATCATTTCATTCATCCCAGAAAGCGAGGTTCGGGCAGATGATAAAGAGGCCTTGGATTATTTTGATCTGTACGGGCTTGATGGTGAGCACAAAGGATTTTACCAAGAACAGTATGAGTCTTCAGTTTCTGTTTCCGATGCTGTGAGCAGAAATGTTCCCAAGGTGCAGAAATATATTAGTAGACCTAGTCTGTCATCTCTTACGTCGTTTGCTTTTGGGCTCACCATCTCAAATCTGTTCAGCATCCAAGCAAGACCCAAGACCTCACCTTTATGGCATGGATCGGTGGTGTTACACCCAAAGGACTCTTTAGAGAAGATTCCCGCCCTATTTTTCCATGATGATGAGTCTCCGGGAACAATCAGAGAACAAAAGTTGAGAAACCAGAAGTTCAGTCCGTTTGCAGATAATGAGGAATCAACTCTGTACTGGGGTGGAGACAGGTTCATCAGCTGTCTTAAAAACTATTGTGTTCTAGAGAGATCACCACTGGAGAAGGGCATGATCTTGGTCAATCCTTCAAAAGATGACACTATTAACTTCATCCCGAATGTCATCGACACCCCTAAAGACCCATTGGAGAATGCAGGACAGACATTTGATCAGCTGGTCACGTCTGCTAAGTGGAAGGTTCTGACTGGATTGGCAAGTATTACAAATTTTGCCAAAAAACAGGTTGGCCAGGTGGTTGGTAACGACAGAATTCCTCAGCCCATTCGAAACCTTCTCAATAAGCCAGAGGTCAAGGTCATTGGGGATGAGTTCGACAGTGCCAATATCTATCTAGCTAAATGGGCATTGGCAGTCCAACACGAAGCAGAGAAGTCCAGGAAACTAATCATTGGCAACGACTATTATAATGAACTGATCAAGGCAGAGCTGGGAGACAATTTCATTAAACTGACTCCCTTAGAGGTTTCAAAGGCAACCCGGCTGAAACCTGTTTCAAAGATCGAATGGGATAACATGTTTGATAATGCAGGTAGACTGCAGATTACTGTCGAGGAGGTTAAGGACAGAATTTTCCATGGTGGCCTGGAAGACTCAATCAGAAATTTGGTCTGGCCCTTTCTCCTTGGAGTGTATCCGTGGGACACCTCGAAACAAGAAAGAGAACAGTTATTGGCAACTCTGAAGGTCAGTTACGAGCAATACAAACAGAACTGGCAGATTGACATAGAACGTCAGGAAAACGATAACTACTGGCAAGATCAGAAAGCCAGAATTGACAAGGATATCAAGAGAACTGACAGAGATCTCGAAATTTTCAAATCTGTATCCAAAGAGGACGACGAAGATGATGCTGGATTCAAGAACCCTAACTTGCTGAAATTAAGATATATTTTGTTTTCCTATAACGAACTCAATAGAAACCTTGGCTATGTTCAAGGCATGTCGGACTTACTGTCTCCAATCTATTACGTTCTGCAGGAGGAGGAACTATCGTTCTGGACGTTTGCTGGTTTTATGGAGATTATGGAGAGAAACTTTGTGAGGGATTTGAGTGGTATAAAAATACAGATGTTGACTTTGAACGAATTGGTCCAATTTATGATCCCTGAATTGTATCTACACCTCGAGAAATGTGAAGCTAACAGTCTCTTCTTCTTTTTCAGAATGTTACTGGTTTGGTTCAAACGAGAGTTATCGTTTGATGATACTTTACGTTTGTGGGAAATCCTTTGGACCAACTACTACTCCTCCCAATTTGTTCTCTTTTTTGCTTTAGCCATTCTGGAGAAAAACTCCAAGATTATGATCAATAATCTAAAACAATTTGATCAGATTCTCAAGTTCATGAACGAACTGAGCGGCAACCTTGATCTTGACGACCTTCTGATCCGTGCTGAGCTGCTGTTCATCAAGTTCAAACAGATGGTGAACCTGATAGACAGAAAGAACGATGGAATCGGGTCATCATCATTGTCAGAGACGCAGAGAATCCCAATCAGTGACAATTTGCGTCTCCTGCTGTCCAAGGAAACAATCATCCAGAAAGAAGTTTCTCGTACAGAATCTACTCCATTTGGTTAAATATTGAGGGGCTTTTCGGGGCTTGGTACGGTTGATTTTTTTTTGTTTTCTTCCTCTAGCACACGGAAGTTGTTTTTGCATTTTTAAATGGGGAAGACGGATCCAGTTTCTTGTCGGTAATCTTTCGTTTTTTTTAATTCTAAAACCCCTATGATACCAAAATTAAAAAAGAGGGTTTATATAATGGATATATCACGTGATGTTTTAAATTTCCAATAATTATCTTGTTTACATACATGTAATAAAAAGTTCTTCCTTTAAAACACATCCCTGCACCGAATAGAATGTGTTCTGGAAAACCTTTTCACCACCTGAGGAGAAAAGGTGAATTTGACTAAAGTTGTTGTTGTTGTTGTTTCAACCATGGATACCCATACGTTGATTACAAGTGGAAACAACTCGAAAAGTACTTGACTGACAAAGAATTGCAACCACAAGACTTTCTGGAGATAGGATTTGGGTGTAACCACACGTTTAGGACTTTGATTGATACCAGTGGGTTGTTTACTTTTTTTTTGGGTTAAGGCAAAACATCAAAACACCAGCTGGATAGTTTGATAAGGCTTAACTTGATCTGAGTCTAGGTTATCATAAAGCAGCCAGATAAGAGCGACATGTCATCGAACAACGGAAACCAGGGGGGTCAACTGGGTACGGGCCTAGATGTATCGATTGAATCGGCCGCCGCAACTGCTAGTGCTGCTATAAAGGCGGGGGTTGATGCTAATAAGAATGGAGATGAGGTTTTAGAAGACACAGCGCTAATCGAGAACCTCGTCGAAGGCCTGGGAGTGAAGCCTGAGTCTGATAAATTGAAGGAGAACGATAGGCTTGGGGGTGAAAAGCTGGTTGGAAGCGATGCTGTTGTGGATCCCTCTTTGAGAAGACCTGGCCAGGGAGATGTAAGTGGTCAGGGAGACAGTGGAAACGGTTTACTTTTGAATCAGAGATTCGTTTTGATTGGAAACTCGACTGCAACTGAAGATGTGCAGAAAATGATTGAAGAACTTGGTGGCTCTGTTGTTCCCCAGTTAGATGATTCAACCATACTTTTGGCCAGAACTGCAAGCGATATCTCCCCAGGTATTGATGCCAATGTGTATTCGTTCAACTACATATACACGGCTCATCGTGACAAACTGCTCCCTGATTTGAATGATTTCAAGATTAAAAAGCCTCCTCAGCTGCCTCAGAACTTTACAATAAACATTGGTGAGCTGGCCAGAGCCTCCCCTCTGGATAAAACAACATTGTCAATGAAATCGGGATCACCTTTAAGAAACGAGTCGGGGACTGCATTTGACTCTCTTCCACCCAACCCAAGTGATGCTACACCTAAGAAGAGATCCTTGAAGTTCACAGCATACGAGGATGAAGCTATCTTGGATTTGATTAGAAGAAACCCTAATTTGAGGTCCACTCACAGTTTTTTTGCAAAGATTGCCCAGCTGCCATTGTTGAGTGGCCACACAGGAAACTCGATTAGATTCAGATACAGGAAGATTCTTTCCTCAAGGTTGGATTACGTTTACCAGATCAATCCAACTACAAACGAACTGGTCCTTGATCCAGTTACTAAGGCTCCTATTAAGATCAAGGAGATGCCAAATCTTTTGAAATCGCAGTACACTGCTGAAGAAGACTACCAGCTTTGTAAACATATTCTACACTTCCGTAACAACATGGAATTTTATACCAAAAAAAGGAAACTGGATGGAAACAGTATTCCAGAATCTGTGTTCACTGAGCTGGTGGACAAATATCCAAGACACACAGCCATGTCATGGAGAGATAGATATAGAAAGTTTGCTTCTAAGTACGGATTGGAGGAGTATGTCAAGTATTATGAGTATTCAATCTCCAAGAATGAAGAACCTCAACCAATGAAAAATCTCAGTTCTAGATCTAAGTCTACTTTGGAAACGACCAAAAAGACAAAAAGAATGAAACAATCAGAGTCTACTGTATTGTTGGAACCTTCTTTAGCAGATAGTGATCTGAAGAATATTGAAAATGCTAATGGAATTTCAAATCTCGAAAGAATCGAGGCTCTTGCTAGAGTATCTGTGGAAAGAAAAGAAGATGAGGAAAACGCAGCAAAGAAGCAAGACGGGTTCGAAGGAGATGACAAGGAGTCCCCACAGAATAACGCTTCTGATGTGAAGGGTGAAACTACTTCAGATAAAACTTTTGGAAAGGGTGAAGAGTCTGCGTCTCAAGATGTGAAACTTGGAGCTTCTGCTAGTGCTAACCTATTTGAAGATGCCAACGAAGAGGAAATTAAGGCATTGAATGAGGATTTGAGCAAATTTGATGCTCTTCCTTCTATCGAGACAGATAACATTATTTCTTTTGAGGAGCTTAAGAAGGATGAACCTGAGCCTTTGAAGAACAAGAACCTAATAAATGTTGAAGACACATGCAGACAAATTGAAGAGATCTTTGGTAACTTTGGATCCACTTTAACTACATCCTTTGACCTCTTCAAAGTCTTGAATGAAAAAATTGGGCTTTCTTTAAGATGGCTGAATTATTGGTTTGATTGTTCGTGTGGTCATTTGAACTTGTTCATGGCTGCTATTCTACATTATATCAGAAATAATGAATTGATACTGAACAATTACTCTGGTTTCTGGACTGATGAACATGACACGATGTTGAAGGACAGCACAAAATTAGAGGAGCTTATCAAGCTACACGGACTAGACTCTGTGAACAAAAGAAAGGAAGCTTTGTTTGGCGATGATTGATCCTAGTATAGTTTGATAACTATTTTTTTTCTGATTTTTATGTAGCTTACTTTTTCTGCCTTTGTTATTTATGATGAATCTATTTTGTATAATTGGTAATTATTTAAGTTTTGATTTTGTAATTAATGATTTAAAAATAGACAGCCAACTGGGTATTGATTGGTTTCAGGGGTGGCTATTCTAATAGCAGGAATATGTCTGTTATGCCGCAGGTTGATGGTTGTGGGTGAATTCAACAAAATAAACACATACAGGTAGTCAGCGACATTTAGATATACCAACCCGCTTTTCACATTTACACTAACCTCAAATTTGAATTCTCGATTACATGCAGATTTAACGTGACAATTGTATTATTTAAAGTAAAGAAGCTTTGCTATGAATCATCAACCTTGAAGTTTGATTCCAGATTGTGGGGGGGTAGTGATAAACTCAATGTATTGGGGCAGAAATCTTAAATCCTCGAGGAAGGTAAGATTCTAGGTATATCGGATGAATGAAGTTTTCTGTTGATGCATACAACTTTCAGTTGAACAAAATTGTCAAATGATTGAAGTGATATTATCATAAGCGAAAGATTGAAAGGTTGGTCTGAACGGGTTACGCTTGAACAATCGTCGGATCGTCTTCATCACATTCAACGGTAAGGACATAAAGAATGGAGAACCGGATTAACTCCATATTTTGAGTATCACACTATCCAGGGTTCGGAAGGTGGATCTTTCAAAGTCCGGAGAAGAGCAAAGAAGGGCTAGAAAGACAGTAAGAAACATAAATCAAAGCAATATACGCTCTAAATGACAGTCTAATCTATGATTATCAGAAGTGATTTGTAAGCAAACGACTAGCAAGTGAAGAGGATGTCCCATAGTAGCAGATTCATTATTGCAGATAGTGGAATATAAAAAGGGATGACGCTGCAAAATTTATAGGGTGAATCATTATGAACGTGATTGGAAATACCATAAAATTCAATTCAAGTTAATGACTTGAAGAATCTGTATTGAAAAACAAAAATGTCATTCAAAGGAAAGGTTTCATTAATCACCGGTGCTAACAAGAATTTGGGAAAAGAAACTGCTTTAGCTTTAGCTAAAGAGGGTTGTGATCTGGCTTTGCATTATCATTCTGTTAGTGAGAAGACAAAAATAGAGAAATTTTCTCAGGAGCTTGTCTCAGAGTACAATATCAAGACTGTTGTCATTCAGGGTGATTTAACTCAGGAGGATGCGAACAAGAAGTTATTCGATATTGCCATCAAAAAGCTTGGAAAAGTAGACATCGCTATCAACAATGTTGGCATGATTTTAAAAAAAGAGTTAGTGCATGTTTCAATCAAGGAATTTGATGATATGTTTAATATCAATACGAAAGCTGCCTTTTTGTTCCTTAAAGAAGCCGCAGAGAAGGTGGCTGACGAGGGAGCTGTTATCATGTTGACTACCTCATTGTTGGCAGCATATAATGGGAACTATTCGATCTACCAGGCTTCAAAGAGTGCTGTTCATTGGATGACGAAGGCATTATCTAAAGAGGGAAAAAGAAAAATATCTTTCAACTGTGTCTCTCCTGGTCCAATGGATACTCCATTCTTGCCTGATCGTGATAAGCCAGAAGTTATGAAGTTTTTGAAGAGCATGTCTTCTTACGGAAGACTGACTGAAATCAAGGACATCGTTCCTATCATTTTGTTCTTGGCTAAGGATGGCCACTGGATGACAGGTCAGAACCTCTTTGCTTCCAATGGTTTCAGTGCTCCTGTTTAAAGGATGACGATGACTCAGATGGCACCATGAGTTCAGGTAGCATTTTCAAACATTTATGGGCGCAGACCTTATGATATGATACGATATATATACATAACTATAAGAAATCATCTTTTATTGAATTGTAAGCGTTAGTAGATATTGCTATTTGATTTATATTACTGTATTATTATTAGATTCAGTAAATATTTAAAACCTCTAACAAATGCGGATCCTGGTAAAACGGGCTCTAGAGAAAATAAATTAAGAAGTGCAGATTGGCATTTCGGGATTTATCATCTTGATGTTTGTAGTGAATATCATTGAAACTACATCAAAATAAACAGGAAATCATCCAACAACATGTTTACAAGTACTGTGCTTGATAAGGTTTATTTTTATTACTTCATTGTTCATATACCGGTGACGATCCTAATTGATTCGACTTTGGCAGTCCCAAAGGAATACCAATTCTCTCTCCAACGAAAGTTGAATGAGTTTCATGCTTCTCAAAATAAAGACTTCCTTACCACTAATGTGCAGCTTTGGTTATGGTTTTTCGTGGTATTTGAGCTTGCCTTCCAGCTACCACTGTTTTTTGTTGCAGCTTACGATTACATCAGGAGCGGAATGAAACAGTACTCCAAGAAACTCTATGTCTACTTCGTTCTGTATGGTTTCAATGCATCATTCACCAGTCTGTGCTGTCTTTTATACGTCTGGTATTTCAGCACCGATAATGGTTTGACCAATTCAGAAAAATATAATCTTCTAGGACTGTATTTTCCCACTTTTGCCCTTCCTTTAGTTATGTTGATCGATTTTTCCTACAGATTACAGACAGAATTACAGACCAAACAGCAACTCAAAACCGAATGAGTAGGTTATATAGCATTTCTTATCATTATGTTTCAGAATAGAACGAAAATAGACGTTTGAGCTAGTAATTTAAAGCAAGTCAAAAAAATAGTCATGCCACAAGAAGCCTTCCCAAAAGTTGAAAAGCCATTAAAATCAGTTGTACTTGCTGATCAATTCATTGGCAAGCTCAATATATTGCTTTTCAGCATCTTCCTGTGAAGTACCTTCAAGTTTCTTCCAGGCCTCCCACTTGTACTTGCCCTTGAAATCAAACACACCTGGCTTGTCAGTGGTGTTATCACCAACTGTTGCCTGCTTGTAAAGACCATATAGTTGCAACAATTCATCATCGTTTGGTCTTTGAGACAAACTTTGAACGGCATTAGCCTTTAGATATTCAAATTTTATCTGTTAGATGTCTGTCTTTTCATTTGTCTTTCCTATCTGTCTGGGCAGTCCCACTTTAACAACTTACCTTGTTTGTGAACTCCTCTGAAACCATTTTTATTCTGCAGTGTTTGGACCGTTTTGTTATTTATTGATTCGAGATACCTATATATCAAATCACTATGTTTAATGACAATTGCTTTAACAACTACACCCATTGAAGAGTCGCTTTCGTTCTATTTATACACGATCTTGTCCAGAAAAATCAAAGAACCGCCTGACGTGGAGCAAGTGTTGGGTAACCTGAACTTACGTAATCCAGATCATGGTTTAAAAGAGGAGGGCCGGAGTTGAAAGAAGGAAGAAAGCAGAAGAGGAGAAAGAGGATTTAGGTTATTTGGGATGGAACTCGATATCATTAGGAGTGAGAGCACTTGTCGATCAGTGAAAGTCTGTCGGTAAGAAGAGAGTAAGCAACAAGAGAAATATAATAGATAAAGGGAGGGGACAAATTGGGTGAGAAAGGGTGATATGCGGTCTATCGACGTACTAATAATTCGACGTGGATATTTACCTAAAATGGCTATGGGGTTATGACCAACGCGTTTTTGTACATGTATTAAAGTGGTTATTGGGTTGTTGTCCTCAATCGATAGAAGAACAGTGTATGGTAGGCATTGAACTCTGTAGAACACACAGGTAACACAGGCTGTGAGAGACAACAAAATAAGAGTATTGAAAATGCTGGAAGCATTGAAGTCGACAAGAGTTTTATTGGTGATAGTCGGTGTGTTGTTCCATTTGTTGTACTTATGGTCGATCTTCGATATCTATTTTGTGAGTCCATTGGTCCACGGGATGCAACAGCATCTGAGTACCAGCAATCCACCTGCCAAGAGACTGATTCTGATAGTTGGAGATGGTCAGCGGGCAGACAAGACTCTGGCTAATATTAAGCATCCCGAAACGCAGGAGTACGAATACCTGGCTCCGTATCTAAAGTCGGTGATACGCAATCAGGGAACCTATGGTATTTCACACACGAGAATGCCAACAGAATCGAGACCGGGTCATGTTGCGATGATTGCTGGGTTTTACGAGGACGTCAGTGCTGTCACAAAGGGATGGAAAGAGAATCCAGTTGATTTTGATTCCGTTTTCAACCAATCGGTCCACACATATTCCTTTGGTTCACCTGATATCTTACCGATGTTTGCTTCTGGAGCAGATAAAGGTAGGGTGGATACATGGATGTACGGACACGAGTTTGAGGACTTCACCTCCTCCTCCATAGAGCTTGACAGATTTGTGTTCACCCATTTCTACCAACTTCTAGACAACTCTACTAGGGATCCTGAATTAGACAAGCAGATCAGAAAAGATGGTACCGTTTTTTTCTTACATCTTTTAGGAACAGACACATCAGGTCATAGTTATAGACCTTATTCAAAGGAATATTACGATAATATCAAGTATACTGACAGTGAGATCGAGAAACTGGTTCCAAGAGTAAACAAGTTTTTCGGTGATCAGAAGACTGCCTTCGTGTTTACAGCCGATCATGGTATGAGCGACTTCGGTTCTCATGGAGACGGTCATCCTGACAATACTAGAACTCCACTGATCTGTTGGGGATCCGGATGTAAATCTCCTATTAAATTGAACCCTTCCGAAAACGAATATTTGTCACTAGAGCCAGAAGAAATGAGTACCTGGAACCTTGATGACATCAAGAGACATGATGTCAAACAGGCAGATATTGCTTCATTGATGTCTTATTTGGTTGGATTAAACTACCCGTCAAACTCTGTTGGTGAGCTTCCAATCCAATTTTTAGATGTTCCTGAAGTTGAGAAAATCAAAGGTCTTTATCAAAACGCTTTAAGTATCTTGGAGCAGTATCTGGTGAAACTTTCTGAAGTTTCTGCTAGTCAGTTCAACTTCAAACCATTCCCTCTGTTTGAAGCCAGATCAATCGACTCTTATCGAACCGAAATCGAAAGTCTCATTGAATTGATCAACATTGGGGATATTTCAAAGGAACCTTACGCTATTAAATTGATTGAGGAGTTCATGTCTGCTACCTTGGATGGATTGAACTACCTACAAAAGTACAATTGGCTGCTCCTTAGAAGTATCGTTACGATGGGATTCATTGGATGGATTGTATACTCTTTCATTATCTTCTTGCAGCTCTTCATTATTCCAGGAAGAGAGGCCGATGATGAAAAAAAGAACCACCTGCTCAATTATACTTTCTTTGGTGTTTTGACCGCAACTCTTTCGTACATACTCTTCTACCAGCGGTCACCAATCAACTATTATCTTTACCTTTGTTTTCCTATATTATTCTGGTTCAACATTGTCAACAAAAGGAAATACCTATTTGATGGATTGTTTGAGTTCTTCAAAGGGCTTAGTACGATTTCAATTTTGGCTATTCTTGTTTCCATCATTGGATTCTTTGAATGTATCACCTATGGTTTCACAAATAGGCAAATCTTTGTATACATGTTCCTTTTCCTGGGAATCTATCCCGCTTTGATCGGGAAAGTTGGCTCTTTTCGTTTTGTTCTATGGTTGGTGACATGTTGTCTGATGTCATACTTCCCAGCTCAAAATCCTGTCAAAACTGAAAGTTTGGAATTGATTAGTGCAGGAGGTGCGCTAATTGTTTTAATTGGATTATTTGGATTATTTTATCTGAACGGTCATATCAGACTGACAAACTACACTAGAAGCCTGATCATAGTGCAGATTCTGCTCGTGGTTCTGTCGGTCTACAGCACCTCAGTTGCGGTTACATCCTTACAACAGAGAGAGGGTCTTCCGAAACTTGCTCAAATCCTCGGATGGGCAAACCTTGCCGTTTCGCTATTTGTGATCCCGATATTACATATGGTCAATCCGGGTTCAAACTATAAGCTGAGATTTTTCATCGTGTTCCTGACATTTTCCCCAACGTTTGTTATTCTGACGATTTCGTTTGAGGCATTATTTTACTTGTTATATTCCAGCTTAATTTTCCAATGGATCGAAATAGAGTCAAAACTTTTGCATGCCTCTAGAAAATGGCCGCAATTGCTGAGAATCTCTCTGATTGGTTTCTTCTTCTTACAGATTGCTTTCTTCGGAACAGGTAACATTGCTTCGATTTCATCTTTCTCCTTGGACTCAGTTTGTAGGCTACTTCCTATCTTCGATCCGTTCCCGATGGGGGCTCTACTGATGCTGAAACTGATTATTCCATATGTGATTTTGAGTATTGGACTTGGATTGATGAACGTGAGATTGCACCTGATCATTTTCAGTATTTCCACTTTGATCATTTCCTTGTCGGATTTGCTTTCCTTGAACTTCTTCTTTTTGGTTAAGACAGAAGGATCATGGCTGGACATTGGCCTGACAATTTCTAACTATTGTCTGGCAATCCTGAACTCGCTATTTATTTTAATCCTAGAAGTCCTGTCTCATGCATTGCTATCCAATGTGAAGATTGGTGTCGAAGACGATCCGGTTGCTGCTGGAATCGATAAGAGCTTGATTCTAGACACCCCAGAGTACAAGAACATCCTCAAGATCATTCAGGATGATGAGGAGACAGGAGGATCTATTGCTTCAAGGGTGAGGCGGAGAACTAAGAATACGTAACTATAGAATAGCATTGTTGTATAAAGTATTGTAATCTAGAATTGAATTGATTATGCCATGGTGTTTGCGTGTAGAAAAGCCTAGAAACCCATCACTACACCTGGGTACCATAGTTGTAGAGAAAAGAGCTTCTTACCCAAGAAGGGTAATCTAGAATTGTACATTTTTGTGAGTGAATAAGTAAATGGCTACTGCAACTAAGGTAATTCTTCTGGAAAATTGCCTCACTAAATTAATGAGGTAACCCAAGTAATCCGTTGACAGGACAGGAGTTTTTTCCAAGGACAAATAATCAGTTACATTCCCCCAGAAGCTGTAGAAAACAAAAAAGGATGAGCAAAATTGAAGATTATTGCAGATTGATGTACTAGACCAGCCTCGGAGCAATACCAATCACAGAGAACCTCCATACTTTGACAAAAATAGAAGTCATTTAAGTTCCATGGGTTTTAGTTCGGGATCAATAATTTAGTTACCTCGGATTCTTACAGGAAGCCGGGTAAGTTTATGCGCTTAATGTAAATAAAATTCGAGGGGTAATTTTAGTGTGAAAAGTTGTTGACTGATTCAACAAACTTTTCATGCAACAACCTCGCTTAAGTGTGATTATTAGATAAGCCAAAATATCCAGACAAGAAAAAATTTAATGTATTAGCTAAGAAAAGTTCCGCTGCCGGAGCCCAATTTGTCTAGATTGTGAAACTTGATTACACAGCAGAGCACAAACAGAGCTGTTTTGAATCATGATGATCTGCAACATTAAAGATATAGTATGATAGCAAACCAGGCTAGAATATGTCAGGCCAGACCATCTTAGACTATGTCAGTTCCCGAGGAGATAGGTTGACTGATGGGGGTTCGAGACCACTGCTCTGAGCCCGCAAATGCCGGCGGAATAGGAGAATTTGACAGATTGGGGATGACGTAAGGAGGCTCGGTGAAATCGGTATGGGAATTTAGATTCTAGAGACCACTGTAGCGATGGTGGTGGAGAAGGAGTTAGAGCTGTGGCAACCTGGTGAAACACACCAGATGATGAGGGAATAAGCCAGAGAACAAAACAAAATGAAAAGTCTGTGTTTGTATTGGGATTCGAATAGACTCGTGGCAACCTGGAACATCATCGATATGTAAACATACTCAGACCACCACAGTGTTGCCAACTTGTCCCCCCTCACGTGTGTCCAATCTCTGCCACCACGCCCCGATTCTCTGCTATTTGAGCAGGGCACGTTTGCTGTTTCCCGTGAAAATTTTTTCTTTCCATGTGTGGTGCCCACATGGCGGGAAAAATTATGAGTACACACACACGCGCGGGGCCACCACCACCACGGCATGTACATGCCACACCACGATTATTAAGGATTGAAAAAAGAATGACAGCGAAAAATGACTCTAGATGTTATTACACCATTGTGGTGTAAATATAGGGGGTGTGAAAAATTCAGTCATTGCATAAAAGTTATATATATAGCGAGAATCTTCTCAAATGTGTTTGAGCGTTAGTATTTATCATCTAACATTAAGGTATTGATTCTAGTTTTTGACTGGTATAGTGAAACAAGTTCAAATATCGAAGAACATTGTGTACCTAGTGCTATTTTGACTATAAGTACTGATATTCAGCCAATCCATCATTAAGGTGTCTTTCAATAAAAAAAATCACACTAAAACACGTTTTTGAATCTTCAATCTTTTTACTATGTCTGCTTTCAACGATTACTGTATAGTCTGTGACAAGATTTGCGGATCAAACTCCGTTTACTGCTCGGAAGAGTGCAGAAACACCGACCTCCATCAAACTGGATCACCTACACTCTCTACATGCTCTTCTGTCAGATCTCACAACCATAACGTGAATTCAATCATTTCTCCCATTTTAACTCCACAGTATGGTGGCGCTCAGTTTTCAAAGGGAAGTAATAGCATGTATCTGATGAAATCTCCACAATTTAAGGATCTCAGCTATGAATCCCCAATGCTATCGACTGTGTCGTTTCACAATGATCTTGATTCAAATAGACTTGATCTCAATGCTTCGAAAAATTCTAACTACCTTCCATCATTATCCAGTTCCCAAGTGCCGTCTCAGAATGGATTTCCTAGAACTTCTGTGACAGGATCGACGGCCCAGAACGTGAGTGATTTACTCTCTACTAGTCCTGCTTCCCAGAACTACAAGAAGTGGCTTTCCATCCACTAGAGAGGGGTTTTCTACGTTTTTGCTGCATCATTTATTAATCATAGCTCATAGTTAGGTCATATTTCATAGTCATTATTGTCGGAGGGTTCAAAAAAGTTACTCTGAAAAGAAACTGGGTTGCTTTTCATTTTGTTCATCAAAAGTTCACAAAAAAAAAGGATAAGCGTATTTCACAAAAAAAAAACACTAAAATCAATTGCATAAAACTACAAAAGTCTCATCCAAGATTGATGAGTTAAGTTAAGTTGAGTTTTCTAGATAGAAAACAGGTCAACTTTAAATCATTTCATATAGCATATATAGCACAAAAATATATATATAACGTGTACATTTTGCAGGACGAATACATTAAGTCTCTAGTACTAATATTTAAAACTTTTCCATAATATTTTTCTTTGTTCATAACCTTTCATCAACATGCGAAGTTGTGTTTTGTGTTTTGTGTATTTTAATTTCAACTCCATTTCTGCCCGTTTCACTCCCCATATTGAGTTTATAGACCGATTTGGTGAATCTCCCTCTGTCATCTGGTGTAGCACGTTTTTTATCTGTAAACACTCTGAATGCAGTGGAAAAATTTTACCGCGTTTCTCCTGCATAAGAGTGGCTCTAAGATTTTTCTAGAATAGGGATACTAGACAAACGAGGCTTTGGCTTAAGTGAAAATTTGCTTTTAATAAAATTTCAACACAAAATGAAATCTCAATATATCCCTTTTCAGAAAATCTGATCCCTGTTGTGTGAGACACCATCAACAAGTGAGGAGACTCTGATGCGCAGAATGGTAGCAATAACAACATAGTATTCGAAACATACAAGTATATTTGGAATTCGGAATTCTATGACCTCTGCCGCTCGGATCATTTCCCCACAAAAGTAGCCCCTCATCCCGTCGACGTGATACCCCCACCAACTATGCAATCAGTGGTGATCATGGGGTGCAAGGGCGGCTGGGGAGCTCAAATTCCCGGTTTGGGTAATACTCAGGATTTGTTGGGTTTTCTATCGTCTGATTGCTCTATTAAGAATTAATTATAGATATATATGGTATATATTATTTAGTGACCTTAGTTCATGAAACATACGAGAGGGTAGATAGGTCACACGGACGCCCCGCGCACCAAATACACTAGGTCTCCGTCTTTGATCTCGCGAACAACACGTCCGTTGGAGGGGACAAAAATATAGTCCTCGTCGCCGCTGTTTTTAGGGTCATCGACGCGTCGAAGTCTGAAGATTGTTAGTTTCTTTATAGTGTCTGTCTTCTTGTTGTTGTCGTTTCTGATCTTGAGCTGTTCAGCAATGGAATCCAACATACGACCAACAGGCCACGTCTTAGAGACATAGATTGCACGTTTCGCTGTCAATTCAGAATTGCCAAATTTTGACTCCTCAGGGATATATTGACACCAGATGTACACTCTCTCTCCAGCTGGGATCCTCGCATCACCCTTAGCCTGCTGTTTCAACTTGGAAACCTCTATAATGCGGGAAGCAGGTGATGATGATTTAGCCTTTGATCTAAAAGATAGAGCACCAGAGGTCTTGGATTTGGACTTCGAAGCAGAAATGAAACTTTTGAGCTTCTGCAGAGCAATAGATGCTGTTTGATTTGACTGATTCAATGAGTTAGATATTAGTTTTGATGCAATAGAAGAGGGTTTTGTCCTGGATTCTGATGAGGTAGCTGTAGATGACGGTTTAGAGTACAGATCTGTTCGCTGATAACGATGTTCTAATTCTGCTTGTTTTCTTATTTTCTCGAGATCAGGAAACACAGAAGCTGAAGACGGAAGCTTTGAAATATCTGGAATACCTGAAGTTTTCACTGACTTCGATATCATTTTGCAATCATGATCATTGAAGTCTAATCTATGGTCTGAACAGAACGAGATCGAACAATGCGGACAGGTATAAGGAAGAAAGTCTAGTTTCCGACATATTGAACAGTGTTTTCCTATATCCATCAGTGTCTCATCCTTGCTTGTATTATTAATTGTGGCCATCGTCGTTTGTTCTTTCTAATCTTTACTCTCTCTTGTAGTAACCAACCTGTCTATTCACAAAAGATTTTTAAATCCTAATCATATTTTGCCCCAGCTCCCAGATCCTTGTATTTATATTTTGACAAGATAGTCAGTGGCGAATATTTCAGCCACCGCCACCCAGACTCTGCTCAGCCACTGGCTGTTTTTTCTTGAAACAAAAAAAAAAAACCAAACAATCAATAAATCACGTGACCAGGACAAACTTTTCAGAGCTATATAGAAACAAAAATTAGGTATAAAGCAGCAACAGTTCAGATACACAGGAGGTACAAAGCAACAAAACGATACTACTAGGAGAATTATATGTCTTCAAGGCCTTCAGAAGGTTGGTGAATTTGTATATTGCCAATTATGATTTTAGATCTGAATCTTCTATGGCCGGTGACGGACTACATTTCGAAACCTACCAAGTCGCAATTGATAACGATAAAATCCAGTTTAGCAATTCTTGAGGAGTTTGGTTACACCCATGTTGCTTTGAACTTCAGACCTCAACCTAATCAGAAACTTCCGTCTGACATTAATGCAATCAATCCTATAGATTTGTCACAATTCAAGGAGTTTGAATCACGGTTGAATATTTATTCTCGTATCACATTGGTTGCTGATGACTCAATGCAGTTTCAAAACTTGGCCAAGTTCCAGAATGTTTTTGACATTCTTGCCGTTGAGCCCAGGACTGAGAAGGCGTTGTCATCATGTATCACTAATTTGGAGATTGATTTGATTTCATTTGACTTCCTCTCCAAGTTGCCTTGCTATCTGAAACACAAAGCTATTTGTTCAGCAACTGAGAGAGGCATATCATTTGAGATGAGATACAGCGATCTGCTAGTAACTTCATCAGTTACCAGAGCCAGGGCAATATCTAACATGAAACAACTTATTCGAGCCTCCAGAGGGCGAGGTTTGCTGTGTTCCAGCGGTGCTAATTCGTCTCTGCTGCTCAGGAACTCCAACGATATAGTGAATCTTCTAATACTGATAGGCCTGGATTCGAGTCGAGCACAACAGTGTTTCAAGGAATGGTCAGCAAAAGTTCTTCTCAATGGAAGACTGCGAATTAAGTCTTACAAACAAGTGATAGCTGTAAGTGGAGATAAAAACTTAATTGACAATTCGTTAGAAAAGAAAGATAACCTTGAGAAACAGAGCACCAATATCAAAATGGATGCTCAGAGTTACAAGAAGAGAAAGAAAGAAAATGCGTTAGATAGACAGATTAATAAGCATAGAAAAACATAATGTACAATAGCTTTATAGGAGCCAATGAAACAATGTAATATAGGAATCACAGGTCATGAGTTTGTATTTATTTTCTGGAGTATATATACACAGTGGGTCTTTTGGTTTTTGTGTCCTCCGAGTTTTCATGTTTAGGCCTTTTGGATGGAAGTTGGTCATGAGTTGCGGAGAGATCGATTTTCTTCTTTAATGGTCGGGTAAGCTGCGAAGTCGGCGTTGAATTAGTTACAGTTGAGGTTTTTGCGGGAGCCCCAGTGGCATGTAGATCTGCAGATGGATGGGATTTGGAGGCAAATTTCATTGGATGTATTACTGATGGTCCTTGTCTAGTGAGAGAGGAGATGTCGGCAGAGGAAACGGTTGTTATCTGGTTGAGCGACGTGGGTTTGTTCTTAGAAACCTGGTTAATCCGAGGATGTTTGATAGTTTGTCCAAGGAATTTCGATCTTATTTTGTTCTGTTGCTTTGCCTTTTGGAGCAAAGTGCTTTTGAATGCAGGTGGCCGCTGTAGCTGCTGTACTGCCTTACGGCCGTATGCTGGAACTATGACATGGTTTAACGCTTTGACCTTCGTTCTGTTTTTCTCCTGATTTAACGTTTTCGTGATCAGCTTGAGGTTGTCTGCCGCAGTTTTCCTTTGGTTTTCCCTCTCTTTGACATACTTCTCGTATAAATCTCGTGCAGGTATCCTGGACTTCTTGCCGTTTTTCAGGCACATTTGCTCTGATGGTCTTTCTGCAAAGTCTCTTTCAATGAGACATCTCCACAATGGCTCTGAATATTGAATTATCTGGGGAGATTTTGACTCAATAACCTTCAGTGACTTTGCTGTCTTCTTCTTCAAAATAGGCTCTACAAGATGGTACGGTGTAAGTCCAATATCATTGATCAGATGTGCATTTTGTATACATTTTAACCTCGTGAGATGGGTTAATGAATGGACTCCAATATGAGGCTGTGCTTTTTCCACGTAAACCATGATATCAGCGCTTTGCAGCCTTGAGCCTTTGGTTTTGCCTATGCTTTTCAAATAGTCTTTGCTAGGATATAAACAACAGTATGAGAGAAAATAGTGGTGTATTCGATGAGTTTGATATGACTTTCCCACCACTATTTATCCTGTTAAAGTTTGACTCTTTATCTTGACAACAATCTACAAGCTCAAAATTTTTTCCCGAGTAATCTCTTACGAGGCACCTGCCTCACTAGCCTCCGCAACCTTCACCCGCCACATACAAATCAGCCAGGAACTTTGACTATATACATAGTCTTACTTAATGACTCACTACAAACAATGACAAAACATTACAACAATATGACTATGATTTGTATTTATATATAGCACAGAGAATAAAATAAAAGTGGTAGTTCATATGTCTCTATTGGCAGGGATCCAGTCCCCAGAATCAGGCAGTGCCGGTTGGTCTCAATCCACAGAAGAAGTTGAGAGCGTAGGCCTCCTTTTCTGGAACTTCATCGGTACCCTCAACTTTGAAGGTGATGGTACAGCCCTTCTTGAAATAAAATGTGTCACCAGGTTGGACGTCGCAAACTTTTCCGGTTTCGTCACTGATAGTGAACTTTCCGTGGACCTCGAGATTGACCTTCATTTCATCGTAATCGTAGGCATACACTAAAGCTTCACCTGCCTCCTGTCTGTAGAAACCAGAGGAAATCTGTTTATCAGTAGGAGCATCAGATGTGAAGATGTCTCCTAGAAATGCGTTATTACCTGGAGCAGGGATTGCAGGTGGTTTGACGGTGAATCCGTTCTCCTTGTATGATTGGTAAAATAGAGGCATAGTAAGATGATAAAAAGGCTGAATAAAATTATGCAGACACAGCAATTATTGCAAAGAAACAATTCTGATTCTTCCCTCTAGCCAAAATGTCTATAGGGGAATATAATAGCTATTTATAGTCCCCTTCTGGCTCTTTTCACAACCTATAGATCTTTAAGAATGATAGACCAACTTGCTGCTACCAGGCGTCCCTCATCTATGGTTATAAAACCTTCCTAATTGGGACAAAAAATCCGGTCGCTGAGCGTTTGGCTGAAAAGACAGGAACTGGCTTTGCAAAAGAGTGAGAACAAAATATCATTTAATTCGAAATTGTGAAGCAGGTTCTACAGTAGCCTGTTAGTATGGATGAAAAATCGTCTCTATAGAGCATTTATTCAGGCAATTGAGTGGTTTTCAGCCCACAATTGGTGAAGTTGAACAATCATGACTAGACTACACCCTCTGCTCTGCCTATGACTTCTATCCCTGGGTGATCATAGGACCTCGAAAAAGGTTCGCAAGTCCACTACAATCTTGCTATTGTTCCACTAGATCGTTCTCGTTAATTAACTTAAAATGGCTATATATACGTGGATTTTCTTGATCCCTTCATAAGCAGAATGTTTATACGACCCAGCTTCCCGAACTAACTCAGAGTTAGTGACACAACAGTCTACTGACAGCAGCTGTTGCTGCGGGTTATCTATGTTTTGATCATCTTTCACTGATTCAGCCTTGATTGTTCTGTATGATTAGGTAACTTCTTTGTAGCTTCTAGGTAGCATCAGGAAAATTCTGAGGGTTCGGGAATTTCGAGCCCAATTTGGAAGGACAGAGATGTACCCCATATCATTGGGACAGATATTGGTGCCCATAGTGGTATCAAAATCAGAATAGTGATGTGTTTAAATAGGTAAAGTTGAAACACCACGTAGTGTTATAAATACCATCGTGTTTCCTGAGTTAACTTCTAGACAGTGAAAAATATTGCTGGAGAAAAATTATCTCGTTTGTCTAATTAACTTGTAAGGATCAACAAAAAAAGCTTATCAAAATGCCTCTCACATATCTACCAAAAGCTGATGGTTATAGCAAACTACCTCCTTCGGTCGGTCCAACTTCCTATTTGGGAGACACCTTGACCTCTGAAACGGTTCCAGAACAACAGATTACCTCTGGTTTCTTTAAGCAGGTCTCTGGAGAGCCATTGGTTTACACTTACACCTACGACGAGATGAAAGTTGTTTTGGAGATCAAGGGTACTGTCGAAATCAGTGACGAAACAGGACAGAAAGTCACTCCTAGTAGAGGAGATGTGTTGTACTTCAAGAAGGGTTGCACAATCACCTTCAAAGCTGTTGAGCCAGATGCTTACGGTTACTTCTGGTACTGTGGACTCAAGAAAAATGGACAACTGTGATTTTTTATTAGCATATAAAATAAATATACGTCTGTCAGATAGAAAGACTACATTAGTCTAGAATAACAAACTCCATCCACTGTTCAGAGAACAGAGTAAACAAACTTTCAAGTAAACAAATAATGCCCTTCATCTTCAACAAATTGCTAAGGGCATACAAGGTAAAATATTACCGTGGTTCATTCAAACCTTGTGCGAAACCCTCTGCTATCAGATGCGATAAGAAAAAAACGATACAAGCGGACATCCTGACACGGTAAAAAGATAATTGGTCTAGCTGAAAAAGGGTCGTCTGTCTGTCAAAACAGGATTTTGGTTGTTTTTCTTGGCAGCAATCGGCCTTTTGTTCTGGGACGAGAGGACGGTATTGACGCGAATAGAGCCACAGCATTGCAAATTGTGGCTGTAAAGAGTCGATCGACGCAGAAACGAGCCAGAAGCGTTATTATAATCATGCAGGGTGGTGCAATTTGGGTCGGCGATTACGCCACGTCGGCACTTCTGAGCAGTCGGTCGGATTTTTTTTTGAACCATGGTGCCAGATGATCAGGTTCTCCGATTGGGCATGTTTGCAACCCATGATCCATAACAGAGAGGCGAGATAGATCTGGTATGTTGCCAGAACTCAGATGGGCATAATAGCCCCAGTGAAGCGTTTAAGATTAGTGGTTTGTGTAATAAAAGCCTGATCAGGAGTTGATCGGCGGAGAAAGCGTGTGACAAGCGAAAACAGCCAGAAAAGTATTTGTCCGTCGTCTGCTGCACGTCAGGGCGGCCATTATCCTAGATCGCAGGATCCATCATCGATTTTGGAGTTGAAGAGTTTACAAAACTGAACGTTGAGAAAGTACAATAAACACTATCAGAGTGGGAAAGAGTGTGTCAACCATTTGATTATCGCATTTTAGTCTTGATACTAGCCAGACCACCGACACAGTAACATTACTTCCTGATCTATTAGGAGCGGACAATTGAAACGGATATACCTTGATATATTGATATATTGCTTGTCAGGAGTTACTTCAAGTTGAGCGGTTCATATGATTCAGAATCCAACCAAGGAGAATCCAGTTTCCGATGGGGCAGATGGCAATGTTGTGCGAGTGAGACAGAAAATGAAGTATGCTTGCACTCGGTGCAGAAAGCTAAAAAAGAAGTGTTCGAAGCAGTTACCGAGGTGCTTCAATTGCGAGAAGTTGGGGGAACCCTGTGAGTATTTAGAACGGAAGAACAAGAGAAAGAGCACTACAATGAGCTCATCATCACTGTCAGTTATTGTGGTGGACAACCCTTCAGGTAAGGGCATGAAGGATCTGGAGCAGAGGGGATCGCTTTCTGGCAGGCCAATTGGTTCTGATTCTGAAGACAAACTTCGCCATTCACAAACGGCTGGATCTACCATGTCAATACCTACAAAGCTGGGAAATACATCTGCTCAGACATATGGATCTCATGGAATACCATTGAATTCATTGTCAACTCAGTCCAGTGGACAGCCTTCTAATGCTCCTTCACCTGTGACTTCTCATTCCTTCTCGAGAAAGTCAAGCTTGTTGTATCCTTCTGCCGATGAGAGCTCTGCCGTCAACTCATTATATTCTCTTCAACAACAATCTGCAATTAGAGGCTTTCATGCTGCCACTTCTGATACCCAACAGTCTCACTCTCAGCAGGGTTCCAACCAGTATTTGCTGAACACTTTGGGGCAATCCAAATTCCTGCCGTTCCCCCAGAGTCTTCCGCAGCAACACATACCATCATCCTCACAAATGTTGCCTCCAATTCCACAGCAACCTCCGTTGTCTTACTCAAATGTATCACAAAAATCTGTTTCGATCCAGTCTATTTTATCGGAGACCGGCTCAACAGATAAAAAGAGCTCCATAAACTCTTTAAATGGAAACCACATTGACTCCAATCATGCATACAATGGGTCTTTCAACAACATTCCAACGAGGTCGTCGGGCTCCGAAGCTAATCCGATGGAACAGACCTTTTCTAAAGAGGAGGACAAGCACAGAAAACAGGATTCTGATCTGCTTAATAACCAGTCTATGATCGATCCAATACATTCGAATCTGGTGCATAACATAGTAGGAAATCACACACCAACTCCACCACTAGAACCTTTAGTAATCAACAGAGATCTAGCGTTGCAGTTCATTAAGGCTTATTTCGATCACAACCATAAAACATATCCATTTTTGAACGAAAAGGAGTTCATGCAGAAAGTAGAGGCTATTGATTTTGATAGCTTCTTCAATGTGAGATCAAATGGTCACGACCCTAATCTTACTTTCGAAGTCAATATGATCATGGCGATTGGATGTACTACCTTGGAGCGTGCAGGAGTCATTGATAAAACCAAAGGATATTCCAAGTTCTTCTCTTCGCAGTCTTTGAATTTGCTGTCCACAGCTGTCTCGTTCAAGGATATTTCCAGTGTTAGAGCGTTGATCCTTTTAGGTCTCTACTCCTTTTTTGATCCGAAGGGCTTGTATTCTTGGTCAATTGTTGGAATTCTTACACGATTGGCCATCTCTCTCGGGATTAACAGAACGGTAAGAGAAGTGGAAGCCAAGAGACTTAGTATAGTGGAGATAGAGATGAGGCACCGGTTGTTTTGGGCCGTCTTTAATATGGATAGGTTGATCTCTATCAGTTTTGGTCGCCCAGTTGCAATCCAGGACGATGACATCAATGTTCCTTTACCGGAGCCTTTGAATGAAGACGAACAAGAGAGTCTCAAAATCACCAAGAATATTATAGAAATGAGGCGGATTGAAGGGCTTTTACTCAGCAATGTCCATTGTGTGAAGGCATCTGACAAGTATAAAACTGATGAAGCTAAAAATGAGGTGCTCTATCAGCTCAGACAGGACATCGAGAGATGGTACAACAACTCTAGAATCCTATCCAGCTCATCAATGATGAAGAAGGGAAACATCTCATTTCTGGGTTCCACAGCTTGGTTTTCCGCAAGATACTATCATCTTCTCATGCTACTATATAGACCGTCTTATCTGTTTCCCAAGCCATCCCTTGCAAATCTGGAGATTCTAGGTAAAGCATGTCTCCAGAATTTGTCCTTCACTTACACCCTTTATACCTCAAATTTCCTTCCTTTGAATTGGATCACTCTGTACAGGTTTCTGACAACATGCACCACGATCCTATATTGTCTATGCCATTGGTCCATCGACCTTGTCGAGTCCAAGACCGACATCCATCTTTGCGTGGAGATTCTTAACGGATTTAGTGAAAACTGGTATTTTGCTAAGAGATGTGCAGAAGTATTCAAGACAATTGATGATGCCATATTAGAGATCTCTCTCAGTGGATCGAATGGACAGATCCAACCAGTGGACCAGCTACTAATAGACTTGATGAACACATCTTCATCGTATCATGAAATCCTCTTTGATAACTCCGTGGATATTTGGTACGGAGATGACTTTCTCAACAACGAAACAAATACTGACATGCTCAACAGCAAGTTATCGACTAGCAGAAACAAATCCGAGACCTCTGTGTAACACAAAGACCATGTATTTATATGTAATATTGTCTCTTTGCATTTCATCATGTAAGATATTTATTCATACTTTACGTCAACAAAAATGCACTTAAATTGTAATGAATATATTAAATTATTACTACCTGAGGCCATAAAATATGAATGATATGATGTTTTTAACCAAGAACGTTAATAGGAACATCGAGAGTAACAGAATTAGACTTGAAAGCAAAGTTGACTTGCAACGAATAAAGTCTAGAGAGCATACAACTTTGGAAGTTTGGAATGATATGATAATTTTTGGCAACTTCTTTCATATGAAGAGGAATGTCAATATTGGAGATATATTCGATGCCCACTCCGGTAGATGAAGAGACAATTTCCCAGTTCAAGCGCCTTTTAACATCAGAAAACATCGGAATTATTTTTTCAACGTATAACAAACGATTCAATGACATCATGTCTTCATAAAGCTGTTTTGATATTTTCTGATTTGTAGCTTCACAAAGCGTTCTTATGTCTTTGATGTAGCTTCCAAACTGTCTATTCAAGGACCGAACGATTTCATAGTTGCTTCTGGGATCATCAGAAAAGAAAGAGTCATCAAAAACTAGAGGAATAGCAAAAACAGAGCTTATATTAATCACCTTCAGCTTAACGGAAATAGACAAGGATTCGGGAGGCTTAGAAGAGTTCAACGGTTTAAAGACTAAGTGGCCCTTTAAAGAAGTTAAAAGACCACCATCTGTTATTTCTGCCTGCAATGATGAGTGGCTTAAAGAAGGCAAAGATTTTGAGTCAACAGATGTAGCAGCTGTAGATGAACTACTGTAAGAGTCAAAAACTGAACCCGGTTTAACCAACAATGCAGACTTCTCGATAGAAGCATCATTTGACTTTGGGTTAGAGAGACTTGGGGTTGCAGAATATTGCATTCGTTTTAAGGACTTAGGAATGATTGTGGGGAATCTCCTTCCCTCATCATAACCTACTGTGAGTGAGATGCCACCTTCAGTTCTAGACAGCAGAGACCTCCTGAGATCAAAAATCCTATTGGTGCTGATTGAATTTTCTATTGGAACTTTTTTACTAGAAGATGGAGACAAGCTTTTTTCCTTCAGCATTAATTGTTGTTGTTTCTTGGTTTCATCTCTTTCAGGTCTATTCAAAATCTCGTCAATTTCAGCAGAGTCTGTGATCCCTGAATCCATCAAATACAGTCTTTCCTGCAAGGATTCGATTGTTGCCTTCGCCATAGTTTCGATGTTGCTGATTTGGCTCTCGGTGGAGACATGAGATTGGAAATTATACCTTGGTTCATCTCCTTTGATACCCGCTGTAGAAAATCTGAAAAAGTGCTGGACATCTTTCAACGTAATGAAATCATATTCATGAGATGTATCCTTGTTATAGAATTTCTTATACAAGTTGCGTCTTCTACCGATGACTCTAACATTGATCGAATAAGAAACAGATTGGCCCCTATTGTGAAGATCATTGGTAACAATTGGAGACCCAAGATCTCCTAACCTCCCATATCCCAGTGAGTCACTAATATCAATGTGCCCAGCCTTCCCACCAAAACTCTCATAATCGAGACCAAATGTGGGTGGTAGGTTCAAGTGCTCTGTTGATTGATGTTCACAAGCGATATCAAGAAGCATACTGGGAAGTCTAAACATAAAGAACTTTTTATATCGCATTCCTGGCTTGATAGTTTTGTCATCTGTGAATCCATAATGGGCACCATCGATGGGATCTATTCTATTACACGTTAAGGATGACAATTGTTGTATCCTGATGTCTCCATAATGGAAACAGGCACTAAGATCATACATCTTGAGAAACTCTTTTCTATTAAGCTTATGCGAATCTGTCTTGAAATTGGCACCGGGACATGTACTCACGCCCTCCAGGGAAACAAGAAACATGTCAAAGGGAATCTCATCCTGACTCATATTTTCGATGGTGACATAACCAGTAACAACATCGCCAGGAGTATACAGTCGCAGGGGATTTTCCCTCTTAGGCACTTTACCCTGCTGGGGGAATTTTGTTGTCAGACAGATAGAAACCTTAAAGGGAAGATCAATGGTCTGAAGATTAGCCAGATTGTTCAGGATCAATATATCAGGATTCTGTGTAGGATCTGCAAAGTTTCCAGAATCTACTACTCCCGTATCAATGCCCCCTCCCCCTCCACCTACATTCTCCTCGTAGTTTGGAAGACCTATACTTGTGAGGTCCTCCGTGTCGAAGACGGTTCTGTTGAACATGTAGTTATGCATTTCGAAGGAAGGAAGAACATCTTCAAACACAAAGTTCTGGTCATTAATGACTTCCTCGTTTTCTGCGTACTCTGGGGTGCTCGTTCCTGCGGACATGATATTAGATGAAGGTGAAATTAGTTCAACTGTCAGGCTCAGTTGTATTACTATCTAAAATAGGCTGTGAATATCAGTAATAAAAGACCCGTATTGGTAATCGAATGGATTGGTACTCAATCCTAATTCTCTGTTATTATTATACACACGGACTCGCTCTCGATGCAATTGTATAAAGGGATTGATTAAAAGCTACTCTTAGTTGGATCTGTGTATAATGACAATATCGCGGAAATAGCTCAAATATTTAAACTCCTCGAAAAAAGCACAATCAATTATACTCAAACTTTCAGAAGTGCGATGACTCTTCTTTTCAAACATTAGATCTCGTGCCCCTTCACCAAATTTTTCTACAAAAAAAGGGATTATAATGAAAATAAAGAATAAACCTTTGATACATAAAAATATTCCTTCTCGAACGCTCTATCGCACCTCCCTGTTTGTCTCCCTTAACTCGCTCAACAATGCCCACAAAAAAAATCCCACAAAAATTCAATGACTCATACGATTCAACTTCGGTATTAATACCTCCACCGAGGAACATAATAAGAATAGACTGATTATCTATGGCACCTATGCCACTTTGCATTGTGTGACTTTATCATAATTGAGTCAGGAAGAAACTTTCATGGCCCCAATCTCTAACTTTTTCAGGAGTTGAGCCCGTTCCGCTAAGTTAATAAGCGAATATTAGCAGAATTTTCTAATGCCTTCCATTTGAAAACCCAGAGCGCAGTCCAATATTGTCTGAAAAAGCGACCGAGAAAGCGACAGGCGCAATTCTTAGTCATTACGTATCTTTTCATAGCCCGTCAGTTTTGAAACTGATACGGTTTATATTTCCTATTTCCTTGTTGCTCCTACCTTCCATCGTCGTTAATCGTAATCGGTATGCATAATGCCACTAAATCTATATGCATTCAAGCACTTACTCCCTCGCCATATGCTCGATGCAGAAAAAATCGCCGATACCAAAGCTTTGTGGCAAATTAGCACGAGGTAAAGAAACCGACTCTGATAAGAGTAGAGTGGGGATATTTTCGAAGATTATGCCCGTAGACTCACATTTTGGTTGCTACTATACGTATTAACAATATTGAAGATCATATGGAGGTGTTTTGGGATGGGGTACATGGGTATAGCATTCAAGTAGCGATAATTGGTTGTGTGACATACAAACCACCCTCGGTGTGTCTGAAAATTCCTCAAAAACGCTTTGAGAATTTTGAACTGAAGCGGAGATTAATGACAGGAAGTCCCGCATCTCAGAACACTTATCGTACACCAATATCGATCCTTCTACTCCTACCTCCGATATGTTAACTGATTTTATAAGCAAACCGTTCATGTGCTTCTTTGGGGATCTACTACTTTTCAGGAGTTTAGTGATTCACCCATTGTGATAGTTGTTGGACTACTTCATTCCCAATTGAACTCACTTTGGTGATTTAGCACTGCCTAAGTTCAAGCCTTCTTCTGTTTATCTGAAAGTTTTTTATCACGATTCAAAACAGTTAATATTAGAGATCGACGCGACACGTCGAAAAACCGAATTATTTTGGGGCTGCAAAAATTCGAAAAGCGAAAATTTTCTGAAAATTTTTCGACCTGAACTTTTCATGTCTTCATTCTTATCTTTATGGTAAGGTCGATCGACGCTAAGACTTTCTGTTTTTGTTTACACTTCTTATAACTAAGTTTTAAATCTGGAATTGGATAGACAACCAATCTTCACTTGTAGAGTATAAGAGGTGACACTTAATCGATTATATAAACGAAAATTTCTGAATTTCACATAAATCTAAACTCTGGGTCATAAAGGAATATTGTTGAAAACATTTTGTCTTTCCTTAAATTGACCACCGCATTCTAAGACTATTTATGCCAGGGGGTTCCTCAAAATGAATGGTGGGGTTCTTGAGCATGAAGTGTCATTTGAAGATGATTTTGAGAAAGATTCCTTTCGTAGTGATGGTGCAGAACAGGATGTATCTAATCCAACCACAGCTGAACATGACCTAGACTATTCCAACAGCGATACCGTTTATATACCCAAATTTTCAAGTATGAAACACCCTATGCTACAGTATCCTGGATCGAAAATTGTCAATTTAGATAGCACCAAAGAGGTTCAGATAGATAATGATGATGATGATGATGAATACACATCAAATAATTTTGGAAGCCCCAGAGAAATAGAAGAATTTCCAACTTTTGATCTAAAAGATGAAGAGCACGAGGAGGAACCAACTTCAACCTCTTTCGACGGAAAACATAGCGAAGTCCCAAGCTCTAGAGGAACTCCATCAAGGACAGCGATCAAAGAACATCTCAGTGAGAGAAGAGAGAAAAGAAGATCAAGACTACTTAGTGCTCATATTATTCGTGCAAAATTGGCAGGATCTCCTAATAACAGCGACGACGAATCTGATGTTCAGAATGACTATGAGTTGGATATTGATAAGACTATCAATATTCCCCCAGTTCCTAACTTTGATACAAATCAATTTATATGGGACACAAAGAAGAAGGTCAGCAAGAATTCGAGGAGTTTGTCAAGATCATTTTCCAAATTACAAATATATGATCAGAGTTCCAAATCTGTCTCCACATCTCATGATATTGAAAATCTTCAAAGACAACTTACTGACTGTAAGATTCAGCTCAGACTTCAACGAGAGTTGCTTCGAGAACAATATGGTGATGAAAGTGCTACAATTGAATTTTTGGAAAAGCGATTCGCAGACAATATTCCAAATCAATCCCTCTCATTGCCTTCTTCAGAAGGAGGTAAGTCAGAAGAGCTCTCCAAAGAGAATCGTTTCCTCAGAAAAGAGATAGACGAGCTGGTAAAATCTTTTGAAATCTTACAAGGTCAACTCGAAAAGCTACAGGGCGATCATGAAGAATGGAAGTTAATTTCAGACGATATTCTAGATATCTTATTAGACTGCTCGAAAGACACAAGTTATTTAACAAATTTAAGAGATGCAAAATCAAGTGGAAATTTGAAAGTGAAGCTCCAGGCCATTGGTTTCACTCTTGAACATCTTGTAGATACATTTGCAAGTTCTACTAAAGACATTGAAGGAAAACTGTTATACGCTTCAAGGGAAAACGAAAAAAAGACAGATTTGATAGGAAAATTGAAAAATAGAGTTGCTGCCATACTTAGAGATACCAAAGCACAGAATGATAAATACGCACAGTTGACTAAGATGATATCTGACGAGATAGCCAAGAAAGAAGAGATCCAGGGCTTGTCAAAAGATCTTCAGACAAAAACCCAAGCTAAGGAAGAGAAGATTCAGGAATTACTGTCTAAAAACGTAGAATTACAGGGCCAATTAGAGGAGGCCAGAAATTCTTCTGAAAAACCCAAATTAGTGTCTAGTCAAGAATTGAAAGGGTCTTCTTCATACAATCTTTCAGACCAGTTGTCGATTTTACAAAAGCAAAATGAAGACCTTTCCATCACCATCGATAAAGTTAAGAAAGAAAAAATCCAGCTTGAAGAGCAAATGAAAAAGCTCAACAGTGAATCGGAAGTGAAGCAATTGAGGACCGAAATAACAACTTTAGAAAAACGTTTGAATGAGTCTTTGGTCAAACAGAGACACCTGAACTCGGAAAAGATTAAACTAAACCACAAATTAGACGAGGTGAAACACAAAGTGTCAGATCTTGAAGTTCAAATTGAAGAGAAGGCTTCATATATTGACACTGTTGAATCTACAAACAAAAACTTAAATATTCAAATAGCAGACTTGGATGACCAATATCAGGATTTGCTCACCTGTGTGGTTAATTTTGAAACACATCTGATAAAACTTCTCTCCAAAATATTAGATAAACAGTCTGTGAAAGAAGCAGCAGAGAAAGTTTTACAGCTGGCTAATAGGTACGAGCTCCAATTGGATGGTATGTCTATCAAGAAACTATATGACACAGTATTTCAATATGATTTATCTGCGGTTGGAATCATAATCGATGATCACTCGCAACTTACAATAGAACTAGGGAACCGTGCGATGCCAAAGAACGATAACATTGAGCAATTAAAGAATAGGATTGCAGAGTTGGAACTTGCAGCTGATCAGCACTTTGACGGCGAGAGAAAGGATGGTGTCAACGATTCTTCAGAGAGTCTACATCTAAAACTGCGATTAGAAGAACTTACTAGACGTTGGAAAGGAGCCGAGGAGGCACTGGCATTCGAAAGAAAGCAATCCAAAACGAGGCTAGAAGAATTGGAGTCCGAGAATGCTAAGTTGAAATCAAAACTGTCTCTATTGAAGGAGAGCCAAAATTAATGTGCATATAACGATAAAAGATCTAATAAGATATTATGACAACTAAATTTAAGACACGTATTATTTATATCTAAGAATTTAAGCTTGAAGGGAGAGATCAGTCCTCCATTTCATCATCATCACTGCTATCATCCTCGGCGGCATCGCCTTCCTCCTCAGCGTACTTAATGGCCTCCTGTAATAAGTCGTTTGGAACGAATTTGTGACGTCCATCTGTTTCACTCTTGCTGACCCATGTCACTTCTAATTCAAAATCCTTATCTTTATTATCTTCATGTGCCAAATATATGATTCTTGCAGCCTCTTTGACGGCATCTTTAGCTGTGATGTTTGGTAAGTCTAGTTTCTCAAGTTCTGACTTAGCAGTCTGTCTTCCCTTACCGGTGGCTGCTCCATAAAATCCCCAATAAGTTCCACTAGGCTCGACCATGTACAAATGGGCGCCATCATCGTCAACGCCACCGACAATTGCATTGATTCCGAACGGTCTGACTGAATTATAACAGGTGTAAGCCTGAACATAGTATCCCAGTCTATCAATTAACCCTGGGACGCCAATTGGTTCCTTATACAACGATTTGAACGACTGGGCTTCATCTCTTCCACGGTTCACAAAGTGTCTTCCATCCGGTATCAGGCCTGAATAAACCACTCCAATATGTCTGTCTATCGATTGAACTCTCTTATTTTTTCCTGGAACTAACAGTTTCGAGCTTATAATCTTTTCTGTTGCCAACACCACTCCGTCCTTGCATCTGATACCAATTGATGTTCCTGAGTTCTCCACAGCTTTCGATGCGTACTCCACCTGGAAGTTTCTTCCGTCCGGCGAGAAAATCGAGTTCGACAGGTCGTATCCGGTTCCAATTGATGTCATTACTGTGTATTCTACTCTATTTCCCCTATATTAGTGTCAAATCGGCCTTGGGGTTTTCGTATTCTCCTTAAAAAACATGTAAAACCTCTTGATATTTTTGCCTTCCTTCCAGCTGTGTAGAAATCGGTGACAACATCTGTCAGAATAAAAATGGGTCAGCAGTGCAACATTTTTTTTTTCCTAGGCCCTCTTGCAAAATACAGATCTACTACTACTGGGAGGGAAAATAAAGGTGCAAGAACCCTCTTCTTACAATTTGAAGATCAATACTCTTGTCATTATTTCAAGCCAAAATCTGCTCAAATGGATACAATCCGAGTTGTTGTTTGTGGAGATGAGGGTGTGGGCAAGTCCAGTTTGATAACTGCATTGGTGAAGGAGAAATTCGTCCCTAACATTCAGCATGTTCTCCCTCAAATAAGCATCCCTAGAGATTTTTCTGGGTCACCATACTCGCCAAAATCAAGCATTCTCATAGATACATTGTCGTCCGATATCTCATCGCTTCAAGAAGATATTCGAATATCTGACGTGATCTGGCTAGTATACTCAGATCACTATACTTACGAACGGATCTCTTTGTACTGGATTCCCATGTTTAGGTCTATGGGAGTTAATCTACCAATTGTGCTGTGTAACAACAAAATCGATCTTTCAGAAGATGAGAATGAGAATGAGATGGTATTAAATGAGGAATTGATACCTCTTTTAAAGGAATTCAAAGAAATCGAAGCATGTGTTCGTTGTAGTGCCAAGGATAACTACAACGTTAATCAAGCTTTTTATCTCTGTCAACGTGCGGTCACCCACCCAATTACTCCATTGTATGACTACAAGGAGAGCAATTTAAAACCCCTAGCAATAAAAGCTTTGAAACGTATTTTTTACCTCTGTGACAAAGACCAAGATGGCTATTTGAACGACCCCGAGTTTCTTCGCCTGCAACAAAAATGTTTCCACAAATCTATGGATATTAATGAACTGACTATGATCAAGGTAACTTTAAATCAGGCAATCCCAGGATGTGCAATTAACAGAGGAATAACAGAAAAAGGGTTTCTTGCGTTGAACAAGCTGTATGCCGAAACCGGGAGGCATGAGACTATCTGGGGAATTCTCCGTTCTTTTCATTACACAGATTCATTGTCGATAGATGACAAGGTGCTATATCCAAAGATGGATGTCCCCTCGAATTCAAGTGTAGAGCTTTCACCGAAGGGGTATAAATTCTTGGTTGATTTGTTTTTACTTTTCGACAAGGATAATGACGGTGGTTTAAGCGATGACGAGCTAGATCAGTTGTTCTACCCGACTCCCGGTATTCCAAGATCATGGCAGCAACTAAATTTCCCTCGGTCAGTGGTCTGTAACGAACAGGGCTATGTAACTCTACAGGGATGGCTGGCTCAATGGTCGATGACCACATATCTAGACTACAAGACGACTTTGGCATATCTGGGTTTTTTTGGATATGAAGATAAGTCTGCCGGAGGAAAACTTGGTTCAACTACAACATCCGCATTGCGCATTACTAGACAGCGGAAGACAAGGAAGAGAAATGGCAAAATATTTCGGGCTTCAGTTTCTGATAGAACAGTGTTTAATTGTTTCCTGCTAGGAGCTCCTGGTTGCGGAAAGACATCTCTGATGGAATCTTTTCTGGGAAGGCATTACAGTGACTCGTACTCTCCCACGATTCAACAGAATGTTGCGGTAAATAATGTGGAACTAATTGGAGGAAAGCAATGCTATTTAATTATGGAGGAGTTTGGAGAATCGGAGTCTGCCGTTCTTGAAAACACCAGTAAATTGGAGACCTGTGATGTTTTGTGCTATGCATACGACTCTTCGGATCCCGAGTCGTTTCAGCATTTGATAGAATTACGAAAGTTACATCCTGCTTTAGACGATATTCCGGTGGTTTATGTTGCTTTGAAAGCTGATTTGGATCGTCAGCAGCAACGGTGTGATCTTCAACCGGAACCTTACACCAGAGCGTTGTTTTTGCCTCCTCCACTACATATCTGTTCTGGGTGGACTTCTTCATTGAGTGAATTGCTAATCCATCTTGTGAATTCTGCTTCTGACCCACGGGATTCTACTCCAGGTTTAGAATCTGAGCCCAATGACACAGAAGGCATGGTCAATCCATTTGTGATTGGCTGTGGGGCTGTGGGTTTCATGGTGATTGTTTCAATTTGGTATTTACGGGGATCTATTGTTGGCGGCAGATAATAGATGCTGATTATTGTATTTGTGAATAGAGTCAACTGAGACCATCAGTTTGGCTGTTATCGCCTGGTTTGTATATAGTATAAGTTGTATAGATTCTTCAAATTATTATAATTAGAGGTCTACTAGGCCTATTTCGCTTTGATAGAGGAACAGCGAAAAATTTCCAGATATTTCAGATTTTCCGGTAGATCTGATCTTTATCTATCAGCATTTTTTATGTATTAAAGAGTTCAAATATGTCATTTGCGAGATGTCATCATCTTTGTTAGTCACTGTTGTGTTTTCAATTCTTATTTCGGTGATCTATGTTGCAGTTCTACATTATCGACCTGCAATTGGATGTCGCAACTCATCGGATGTGATTCAGAGCAGGATCAAACGGGTGTTGTTCTCCACAGCTTTATCCACTCTGTCGGTTCCCATCATCATGAAGAACGTCATTGGATCTGTGGATTCTTATTCGGAAGCTTTGAAATACATGGGGCTTGAAGTCAAACTGGACACTTTGGTTGCCACGTTCAAAGTGCTCTTTCTGTTTGTCGGTCTTTTTGCAGGTCCCGTTGTAGAGTATCTCTCTTGGGGATTGGATTATCTGATAGAGGACTACAGAATAAGCAACTCATGGGAGATTCTTCGAGACCTAATTGTTGCACCTGTTACTGAAGAAATGACATATACAGCATGCACCCTGGCATTATACACTCCATTCCTACCACTCCTTGCTAATCACTCTTCGGAATCTGTGTCAAGCCATCCCTCTCTTATCATCTACGCTACACCGCTGCTATTTGGATTTGCCCACATTCACCATGCATACGAAAATATAAGACAGGGAGAGCAGATCCTTGCGGTTATCGTTGCAACAACGTTCCAAATAGCATACACGACGCTCTTTGGTATTCTCACAAATTTGGTATTTATTAACACCAATTCCGTTATCTGCTGTATAGTGGCTCACTCATGGTGCAACTTTATGCGATTCCCGATTATCACTGTTGAAGGAACTCCAACATGGAAGGCATTCTATTGGGGTTTACTGTTAGCAGGAACTTGGTTCTTCAAAACCTACTTTTGGAAGCTAACCATGACTGATCAGTGTCTCGTGGATTGGACCAAGCTCAGAAAATGATATGAACGAATAAATATTTCTTGACTATTACGTATATATCTCTACACTTGCTGTAAATTTGTTCAATTCTCACAGAAATAGCAAACCTATTTGCTCTGGAGAATTTCAACGGTCGTATAAATCATCATCAACGTAACCTTGCCCACCATCATACATACCTGTATTTCCGTAGTCTTCAACAGTATCAGCATAAGAATCAAATTGTTGCGCATCTCCATATTGGTTCTGATCATATGCTATCTCTTCTCTTTCTGACCCTTCAATCTGCTGAGGATATATGCCTTCCTGTTGCTGTTGCAAGAAAAGAGTGTGATTCACCAGATTCAGATATGCATACATAAAGTTACTCAGTAGTACTTGCTGGTACAACGGTCTCTTTGGATCCGCTAGTTTCAGATGACTAAGCCTATAGACAGCTCTTTCAACATGTATAGGGAAACGGTAATCCAACATGATCAGTGTTGAAGGCGAAACTGGTGGCAGTGGGAATCCAAAAGCGGAAGCTGTCATTTTGAATGGTTGATTAGGTTTTGTATTACGCTTTTGCGATTTCAATGTCTGACGAAGAGTATAACTCACATTGTCCATTTGGTCACCATAAACCATGTTAGTAGGTTCTGATTGAACACCTGTTTCTTCATTTTGTTGCATCTGATATTCTGAGTATTCAGGATATGTTTTGTTACTAGATATACCTCCCGACATTTCAAAGGATCGACTTTCCATCACGGGGACGGATTTCTGGGTTTCTGGTTGGTTAATTGAAGAGGGTTCCTCAGATTGCTTCTTCCGTCTGAAATTCAGCAAGCGTTTATCTGTGATACTCTCGTTGTCAGAATCAGATAAACTATCATTGCTAAAGCTCCGCTCTATAAACTTCCCTTTATCCTTTTTAATCTTGAAAAATCCAGAGAGGCTCTTCTTCTCCTTGGCCGGAGCCTCAGTTTCATGGGGAGGTGACGGAAGAGCTGACGATCCAGATGAGCTAGGGCCATCTCTCTCAGATTGTCCAACATCATGCGCCGTTCCATGTCTATTTCTGAGGTGGTTTGGATTTGGAGGAGATCTTTCTTTGCTGTTTATTTTGGCCTCTTTTTCAATTTGCTTCTCCTTCTCTTTATCTTTGTCTTTATCTTTGTCTTTGTCTTTATCCTTTGAAAGCCATCCCCAACTCGACTTTCTGGTTCCCTTATTTTCTGAGGAACCCGCTATCGATGAATTATTCGAACTAGAAGTAAGTAGTGATGTAGAGGAAAGAATTCCATATGATTTTTTCTTCGGTTTTTCTGGTGTTTTTGGAGGCGATTGCATCATAACAGATGGAGGTTGAGTCTGATAAGAAGCTTGTTGTTGAGGTTCAAGTTGACTTTGAGCCTGCAAGTTTTGCATTCTTTGCTGTGAATGTTCGGGTAACTGCGAAGGCATATGTTTCTGTTGTTTTGGAGGCACACTAGGAAGCGGTTCCTGCTCACTCTTCAGCTCTCCTGTTTGAATTATAGAATCAGCAGGTAATGGAGGTAGCGGTGCGTCTCTTTCAGAGCGTCCATTAGGTAGCAATGGGAGAGAACTGGTAGGGGCCTTTCTTTTGTTAATTGGTATGTTTTCTGGCTCTTGTTTTGTTGTAGGCTGTACAACTGGATCACTAGTAGTCTTTAGTAAGTTCTGAGAAAACTCCTCGCTTATTTCACCTCCTGCTTTAGATTCAACAGATCGTTGTCTTCTTGTCATTCGGGAAGACCCACCTCTTCTATATGTGGTCCATCGTGATCTCTTCAGCTGATCAGCAGCATGAGACATGCCTGGTGCTACATCACTATCAAAAAACGTGTCTGAGTCACCTCCCTCATCTGTGCCAGCAGCCTTGGGTGTGAAGGGCCGATTTCTCGATGTCAACGAGGGCTCTCGAGATACTAACTGATCATCTCTCGACACTGGGGAAAGATTCCATGAGGATGTAGACAAGGTCCTTGCCAATGTAACCGCATCGGTGGAGTCTAGACCAGCCATATGAGAGATCGCTTCCAATTCTCGCGTGAGCTCCCGTAGGGACGGTCTCCTCTCTACATCAGAGGGGTTAGCTTTAGTTTTTTTGATGTTTGATGCAGGAGTAGATGCCGGTTGTGACGTTATCTGATTATCGGATCCTATTTTAGATTCATTGGAAAGCGACGATTTCATGGATCCTGATCTATTCAATTTTGATGCGATTTCATCGACAGTGGCCTGGACATGTTTTCTGAAGTTTTCAGGTGCAAGCTTAGGATGTGCCGTAGCTGGAACCCACATGAGCTGATTAGACTCTAGGAGAACGCTATCAGGATCGATTTCTTCATCGAGTTCGTCTACATGGCGCGTTGATGCGGGTGTTGATGCTAACGGACTGATCTTGTCTGGATAAGCACCGTTATTTTCCTTATCTGGATGTGAATAGGCATATGAATTAATTATACTTTCTGTCTTGTCTGCTGCCAGTGAATGTGGATGCTGTTGTATGTCGATATAATTTAAGTCGTTGAACTCTGTTTCGCTGTAAGGAAGGTCAGGGTCGTAGTTCAAGGTGTTTCCAATAGAGAGTCGTTTCAAAGCCTTAACCATATTGATCTCCTGCTCAACGGCATGTGAGGCTGCTAGAAGCTCCTCGTGTGTGGATTTCCTGGAGCCTTTTTTGGACCCCGATCTACTAGGCTGTCTTGTTGAGGGTGTGGTCCCTGATCTGGAACGATGGAGCGCATTAACCTCTGTCATTACTTGGACGCGATGGTGAATTATGACGTGTGTTTCCTGGTTTGATTGAATCTGTAGTCAGTAACGACTGAGGATATTTCAGAGGAGTTGAGAGGATGCTAATTAAAGGAATGAATGTAACGGTTTTTTGCTGATGCCACCAAATGTATAGATTTGTTTTGATTGAGTTCACACTCTGGTAACGATGTTTTATGTTTCCCGATTTCTCTCAAGGCTCATAAAAATGCTTGTGGTACCTCTGACACCCGTTTCAGGTTTCGGGGGAGTTTTCTTCTAGCAGAGTGTATTACTGGAAGCTGGTATATTCCTTAAAAACCTGCTACTTATGGAGTCCCTTTTTATATTTCCTATAATTTATTTTTACGCTGGTGCGATTTCCACGCTGCTCGAATTTTTTTGGCTAGTTCTTCTGTCAACGGGCACAAGACAAAGAAAACCCGGGAGCAAATTCTTAATTCTACCGTGTGTAGCCGCCGCTACCTTCCTGGCTCGTCATTATTGGGTGTTGCCCGCCGGATCTCATCTCTCTACGTATACATAAGCATTCCCTGCTCAGCGCTGCAGCCAATACAGAACACTTTTTTACAAATCTGTCCATTTTATTTACTGGAACTGTCTTGTCACTCCAGCAGCTTCCGTTGACACTGTTGTTGATGCTGGCCTCCCGGCACCAACACAGCGGACAGTTTTCCACGCATGCCAATTTCTTCCTCATATTTAAGCTCTCTCTCCACCGTAAATCGACGCCGTGTCGCCTGTGAGAATGTGGAATTTTGTTTGTATTGGGAAAAAAGCCCCAAAGTTAATAATAAGCCGATGCCGCGGAGCCACCCACACGCTTTAACGACTCCCCTTATTGGCTTTTGAGTCGATCCTTCTCTGCCCAAAGAGCAACGATTTTCGCCCAGAGCCCTCTATATTTCTTAACACATATCTCTCTCTACTAGGTCTTGTCTCAATATAACCACTTATCTATTCAGTTGTTTCAAGCTCACGTAAAGCAACAACACGCAAATCGCTCTTCTATAAACAGATGGTGTAGGGATGTTCAGTTTTGCAGTCGGTCTGTTCCCAGTCCGAAAGAGTCTCTAATACTGGTGCAAAACTCAACAGGAAAAGTCAATTAGACGGTGGTAGAGAGCATTGAAACATATAGATACTGTAGAGGAACTGTATATTTATCGTATATGCCATTTCTTTTGAGCACTTAGACAGGAATGAATGCCGGGTTTCAGTCTAGCTCATATGTCCGTTGCAAATTTACTCTGTTAGTCTTTGGTAAAATCTCCCAGAAAGCTATTACGACCGCAGGCGCGCAAACGGGAAATGATCCTTGAATGTAGCCAGAAGTCGTGGATCTGGTAACCCTTTGTATGTCATCTGGACATATCTGCAGGGTTCTGTGATGTCTGCTGAACTGTCAACATGTTGTAGAGTGACTCGTTGTGATCTGGACCCCTTAACCATGTGAGAGGTACCCGTTTCCAGATCTCCAGGGCCTCCAGATCTGGTCTCACACTATAATTTTGGAAAATTTTTCAAATCTGATAACCGCTAAACTATGATTAGTCTAGTCGTCGCCACAGTTGTTTATTCTCTAGAAAGACCGTGAATGCAAGGTACCTATCATATCAGAGGTAGGGTTTCTGTCATTTGAACGTGCTGTATTTAGATAGCCGTGTGGAATCACTGGTATTACAGAAGTCATTGTGCCGGTTTAACGTGCTCTATCATTTAAGAGACTTCCAACATGTCGAACGAATTCATCATCAAGGTCCCAGCATCTTCAGCAAATATAGGACCAGGATTTGACGTTTTAGGAATAGGTTTGAATCTCTATTTGGTCCTTAGTGTTAAGATCGACAAGGATAAATATGGAGCCCTTGCAAGCAAAGATCCCCAAAACTGTGTATTGTCCTACGAAGGTGAGGGAGCTTCGAATGTGCCATTGAACTCTGAAGAAAATCTTATCACCAAGACTGCTCTCTACGTCCTCAGAGCTAACGGTATCTTATCTTTTCCAGAGGGAACCAAGGTTCATGTGAACAATGCAATTCCGCTCGGCAGAGGATTAGGATCCTCAGGAGCCGCCGTCGTTGGTGGTGTTCTCCTTGCCAATGCGGTTGGCAACTTAGGTTTCTCAAAAGAAAGATGTCTGGATTACTGTCTCATGATTGAAAGACATCCAGATAACATCACTGCAGCCATGATGGGAGGTTTTGTTGGGTCATACCTAAGAGATTTATCCGAGAAAGAATATAACACCGTTCACCAGCCTCTGGATCAAATTCTACAAGGTCCAGGCTCCAATACAAAGGTCAGACCATCAGATGCTCCAAAGAGCATAGGAACTCATGTCAAGTATCCATGGAATTCTAAGATAAGATGTCTTGCCATTATTCCCCAGTTTGAAGTGGCAACCTCCGAATCAAGAGCAGTCCTACCAGCTACTTATCAACGATCCGATATAATTTTCAATCTACAAAGACTTGCGGTTCTCACCTCTGCTGTTGGTGCAAGTGAACCTGATAGTGAACTTATTTATAACTCCATGAAAGACAAATTACATCAGCCATACAGATCTGTTTTGATCCCTGGTTTAACCGACATTCTGTCAACATTTACTCCAGATTCTCACCCTGGACTGCTTGGTATTTGTCTAAGTGGAGCTGGTCCAACGATTCTAGTGTTGGCTACCCATAACTTTGAAGAGCTTTCCCACGATATAATCAAGCGCTTTGAACAGGAAAAAGTGAAATGTATTTGGAAATTGTTAGAACCAGCCAACGAAGGTGCAACCATCGATCATGTGAGTAAACTTTGAATATCCCCGCCGAATCCCCAGTTGAATAGGTACATTACGATTTCTTTTTCTCCAGAGGAGAGCATGTTTGCACGAATAGACTATTCTCTCTCGATAAAATTAACATTTGTTTCTTGAATATAAAGATCCTAACTACAATGAAAATATAAGTAATAACAACGATAACTAATAAGATTTATTGTAAAGTAGAATGGAAGATACAGAATAGATAACAACTTTAATATCCTGCTGTGTACTTATTATATGTTCTATCTTTTTTTTCCTGGTATTCCAACTAATGTTGGTATGTTTCATGCGGTGATCGGTGTCAGTGCTTATTTGAACTCTCCTGCTTTACCTGCCATCAGAAGGCCGACAATCAAACCAAACAAACCCAAAACAGATCCAAAAATTTCGATAACCAAGATCTTAACAAACAACGATGAATCTGCAGCATCAGAAATGGCAGCGGTCGAACCTGTCACACCAACTGCAACACCACAGATCAAGTTACTCAATCCGACAGTTAAACCTGCCCAGAACAGAGAGTAACCGGTGTAGAAGTTCTCCTTTGTAAATAGTGACACTGAATCCACTGCTGTCAGTTTCGAAGAAAACACAATTGCCATGATAAGACCGTAAATGGCCACAACTTCACAGAAAATAATGGAAATCAAGTTCTTAGTGGTGATTCTTGGAGCTTTCACACCTGCACCCAACACTGAAGAGCCCGTCACAAAGATACCCCAAGCTGCTCCAATCACAGAAAATCCAATACATGATCCAATTCCCAACGTAGCCCACATGTAAGGTGAGACGGTCTCCAGAAACTCTCCAACATTGAATGTTTCTCCTGAGCCATTGAACAGCATATAACCACCCACGATGGAAGCTGCCGTAATTGTTAAGTACGAACTGATCGCTCCCATTGCAGATTCCTATTTATTGGTATGTATCCTGCCGTATGTATATCCCTGCTGTTGCTTGACGAGGTAGTCAGCTTTTCTAATATGTTATTTTTTCTAGCAAACCTTGTTCTTCTTAGTCGTTCCAGTTCCTAATAACCACAAACCTTTTGCAGCACAATCTTCCAGCTATGCAAATGTTCTGACAATTTGCACTATTGTATAATGACAGACTTGAAAAAAAAAATATCGACAGAGTAGACTCGATCGACGAGTCGAGTCTGCAATTTGATTTGGGTAACAAGTCGTTAGACGCGTCGATTACGGATGTTCACATGTGCTCACGATTCATTTTGGATGAAGAAGCATGTTGACAGGGAACCAACAACATATATATGCAGTCAATTATATGTAACCTGTCAATTGTGATTTATCGCATACCATTAGAAGTAAAATCTGATATAAAGCCTACGGATTTTGCACTTCTAATCGGATAGATCAACAACAACTAATGAAAAAACACATATTTGCAGCTGCTCAACAAGTAGAAAACAAAATGGCATCTTTAGCTACCAAGTTCCACGAGCCAGTCTTATTAGCTGTCATTGGAGGAACAGGGCTGTACCATCTCGAATCCTTGACTCCAGTTGCCAGATTAACGATCTCAACTCCATGGGGCTTTCCTTCTTCACCTATCACAGTGTTCAAGACGGATGATGGTTTTCCGATTGCATTTTTAGCAAGACATGGACAACACCATGACCTATTGCCTTCAGATGTCCCTAATCAGGCCAACATCGCTGCTTTGAAGAGTTTAGGTGTTACTACTATAATCGCATTTAGTGCTGTTGGTTCATTGCAACCTCATATTAAACCTCGTGACTTTGTCATACCTAACCAAGTGATTGATAGAACCAAGGGAATCAGAAAGTCCACTTTTTTCGAAAGAGGTTTTGTTGCCCACACTGGGTTTGGGGAACCATTTGATCTCAAGCTTAACAAGTTGATTGGTGAGACTTGTGCTGATGTTTTGAAAGGAGAGGATACAAAGTTGCACACCAGAGAGACCGAAAAGGATGATGTCGTCTTGATCTGCATGGAGGGACCAGCATTTTCTACTAGAGCCGAGTCCAAATTGTACAGATCCTGGGGAGGTTCTGTCATTAATATGTCATGTATTCCAGAGGCTAAGCTGGCTAAAGAGGCTGAGATTGCCTATCAAATGATTTGCATGTCCACCGACTACGATGCCTGGAACGACAACGAGGAGCCTGTGACTGTCGAGACGGTTGTTGGCAACCTCAAAGCAAACAGTGCCAATGCACATCTTGTGGCAGAAAAATTAATTGAGGTTCTGGAGTCCAAGATCAAGGCTGGAGAGATCGGCCAAGATTTAAAACACTCAATGAAGTTTTCCGTCAGCACCAGTGAGACTGGAAGAGATAAAAAGCTTCTTGAGAAGATGCACTTTCTGTTCCCTGGTTACTGGCCTGTTCAGTGATGGACAAAAATATCACTACTGTTTGTATATGTTCGTGATCTATTATATAATTCCTTGTTTGTGTTTGAGTTAATTTCTCGATCCTAGATAACCATCTACAGTGTACAACAAAATATCTGTCGTGGATTGAAATTTTCATCCTCTTAAGGAGAAGCACGAAAAATCTCTATGCGCTAATATAAATAAAAAATTGTCTTGTCGTGGAACAGAAGTTACAGGACACCATTTCGAACGAGTTCCGGTTTGGCTAGGTACCTCGTTTGGCACTAGTTTGTATATTAACTGAACTTTGAAATTCCATAGACTACTCAGGCCTGTGAAATGTCGTTTCAAACGCCATTGAACTCTTCAATAAGTAGCTCTTATTTCACTCCCTCTGACGACACTTTTCTACAAGCTAGACGAAAGATCAATCTGGGAGAAGATCAAGACCAATATAACAATACCAAATCTGCACTCATTAACAAAGGTACTGAAAATGCCAACAAAAGTGTTCTCTCAGATATTTCTGTGTTGGCAGGTGCAAATATATCTGCTCGTACTCCTATAAAACCTCTTGTTTCGTCTCCTTTCAAATCATCATTCAGAAATACAGGCAAACCACTCGATTCCAGCAAACTCATAATATCATCGACCCCTCTTCCTAATGATTATCAAAATTCTGCAAAAAAAGACTCTTTGCTGAACGAATATACACCGGGTCCGTCGTTACCTCTTCTTAAGCAGAAATTCCAACAACAACTCCCACAGCACAATGGAAACGATGAAGCCAGTCAAACTTCGAGAATAGGAACACCTCTAGGATCTCAGATTAACTCCAGTTTATATCAGAGATCGATTTTCAAGTCTCGAAGAGCCAATAGGACTCCTGTCTTGCCGAATCGAACCATTGTTGATCTCAACCAACCAAAACATAACGAACCGAAAAAAGAGGAAACACAAGAAACCACCAAGCCCTCTACGTCCTCAAACATCAAATTAGATGATAAAGAAGCTCTTAACAGTCCATATGTTGAGCTCGCTTTAACAAGAATAACAAATAGAGACTCGGAGATCAGGAAACTTCTGATAAATATATTGTTCTTCCTGTTGTATCGGTTTTTATTAGCCGTGATTTTACTATTCACAGTCAAGTTAAAATTGAACAACATTAATATACAGGATTTGCCTTTCGTCGATTATGGAAGGTATGTGAATTATGTTGTGTACTCTATCTTGGTTCTCAACATTTCGACAAGCTCTATTAGATTATTAAGGCCTCAAGATAAATGTTTGGATTTACCGCTTACAGATCGTCAAAGAAAGCTTTTAGGTTTACCGTTGGTTAATAGTACGGAGGATGATAACGAGAGTTTTGAGGCCATCAACACTGCCTCGGTTCCACATAGGGATGCAAATCCCTCCTTGACCCAAAAATCTATCTCATCTCTCTCTTCTACCAAACCCTCTTCTTTCAATGGTCTTAAAGAACAAAATGATACTTCATTGTTAGCTATGGACATATCCAGGTCTTTTGCAAACATGAATATATCAAACACAAATACACCTACTGTATCCTCTAGATTGAGACCATTGTCCACGTCATCCAATGCTGAGGGACTTGCTGATGCATCAAGCAAAATCAAAGAGAGATTGTTGCTATCGAGAAAGGACACTCTACCTCCTGCAAATACTCTGGGTGTCAGCAACCCTTCTAGTCCCTCCGCTAATGACAGATTGAAAAGACCTTCCAGCAAATACATGTATGATCTGAAGACATCAGAGTTTCAAGGATCAAATGGTGGTTTCGACCTTAATAACTCCTCTGATGTATCATTCTATTAACGGACTGCTGCAATATGTTATAGTATGTAGATAATAAATTTTTATGTGTTGAATCGGGTGTAGTATTAATTCGTTTATTATGGGAAATTAAAGACAAAAATAATAGATGGAAGTGGAAAACAAAGTGTACAAGATTTCTATCCCAGAAAGTGATTTTTTAATGAATTAAATCTCTCCTGCGACAAACGACTTGCTCTAATAATACAAGGGCATGTTGTGGATGGCCATTTTGGGTACCAATTAGATCAATTTGTTTCTGGTGTTGTACTCTTTAGCATCAATTTCAGCCAAAATATTACAGGCTCCAATAAGCTGGATCACATTCATCACCTGCTTGAATAACCAAACCGGAAGAGAAACATACAACAACAGTTTTGGGAAAGAGATTCCAATTAGAGGTAAAGGGGAGAACTGGTAGTAGTCGAGATATAAAGCCATGTAAAACAACTCATTCAGGGCACAAACAAGGAAAAGGACAGTTCTATTTTCATAGTAGAGTCTTAGCAGCACATTACTGTCTTTCTTTAGGGCCTTGTGGCTAGTTGATCCACTAGAGATCGTAGCATACATGTGGATGTAGTGAGAAGCCAAGTCCAAGGAGATCAAAAACTGCCAGAGAATGAACCAATCTGGATACAAAACTGTCAAAAACACAATAAGAGAACATGTGGAACATCTGTCGGTCACCATGTCCAAAACAGCACCGAATTTAGTGGATTGGCCGTATTTTCTTGCTGCATATCCATCAAATGCATCCAACAAACACGAAGTGGAGTACAGCACCGTCATTGTGAAAATCGGATAGTTCTTCATAGTGAACAAAGATGCCACCAATGTCACAACACGTAGTGATCCTATGATGTTTGGGATGAACGTGAAGATGTCGGCAGGCTTGATAGCCACGCCGTTGGTATTTGTGTTTTGCTGTGTGCTCATTTCCTAGTTGCTCTGGTATATTAATCACCTTTAAGGTTCTCAACTGGAAAGTACAATCTCTGTTCGTTACTATCAGCCCGTTCTGGTGTCAAATATGCCAACAAAAGTAGGCTCCTTAATGTAATCAATCACCCTCACTGATTCGGTCCTCCTTTGGTCCATGGTTTCTTGATGATCCCGAGCTTTTGAGATAAATAAAAAAAATCACGGCTTAGAATTTTTTTTCTCTTCTTTTCCGTCTATTTTCCGGTGCACGGATTCGTCAGGCAAAAGGGATACAACCTAACTGATTGATCTGATCAGTATGTAGATAGGATTGATAACAGTAATTGATGGATTATTTTATCCTACAAACCAATAGTGTGACGAAATGATTACTTGCTGATTGAGATGATATGGATGAGATTGAAGGATACAAAATGGGCATTCGGGGAAATTATTCCCCAGGAAATTAAGTGACCCAGGATCGAGCTTAATGGCTCCCACTTCTCCCAAAAACATTATCACTGTAAGATGCTGCTATCCAACTCTTAGATATATGGTAGGGAAGATATAACTAAGCTAGTGAAATGAAGTAATGGAAGTGCATCCTGGGCTTTGAAACCTGGATTCAGTTCGGAAAGCGTAGATCATGTTTGTTGGGATCAGGTGGCCGGAGTGTCGTGAGGCTTCCGTATATAAATGTATTTTTTTCTAGATAATCTACCTTTTTCTTGTCCTCTTTCTCCTTTTTATCAGCAGAAAGAGTGATAATTTAGATTGGGGGTATAGATCTGGATAGTAGAATGTCGTCTGTTACTGACAGAGGATTGTCAGGAAATAAGGAGCAGATATCGGAGTCGCTGGACAAGTTCTATATTGATAAAGAGACGGATTCAACAGCAGGTCAATTTGAGAATGAACTTGAGCAGAATTCTAGGCAGGGCCAGAATGGGGGTATCAGAAAACAAAGAGCAGGCAAATCTATACCGAGACTGAAGCCCATGGGGACGTCATTTATTCCAGCAGTCAATGAGGTCCTCCAAATGGAACGATCAGATGGTGTGCTCGTACGAATGGAATGTCCTGTTTGTATGGAGAGCCGATTTAGCAGCATACGGACCTTTTTGATACATCTGATGGAGGATGAGGGTCTACCATTATTTGAGGACCCATTAGAGATGGAGTTTATATTGGAAAATCCGGATCTGCTTGCGTTGGAGTTTGGTATACCTGTTGCAGACGAGGAGCAAGACAAAAGGGCCGTTCAGTTGATGCAGTTTATGAAGGGTCTTGGATTAGATCCAAGACGGACTTTGGGGAGCGCTCTTCCCAAAGAGGTTTTAGAGGATCTGGGATATTGTGATATTGTTGAACAGACAGAAAACGAGGAGACAGACATTAGTGATTCTTCTATCGACGAGGACAAGTTCAAGTATCTACGGAGGCTCAAGATTGGAGCTGATTCTGCTAATTTTGATATCTTAGTCGAAGAAGTCACTGGGAACCGATCTGGTGATTTTTAAAGAAAGAATTTGAAAGGAGACCTTTTTTTCTGCTGGGGCCATTCTATAGATTAGGAAAGTGATATCCAGTGGTAGAACGAGATCTACAAAGCGATTTAAGCTGATTTTACGAGATACATTCTTTCTTCAGGCCTCAAGTATCTCTTAACAACCTTTGTGGACATATAAGGTCTGTTTGATATTCATATCTGGTTACAACTTCAAATTTGACTGGATCATTACCGTGGATGGAATACACTAGTCTGTCCAAAAACCAATCTATGTAGGTTGGAACTCGCACGTACGAACCCTGGTAAAAAATAAATAGGTTTGCAGGGCTGCGCTTATCATGACTCTTTTTTGTTTCTTTCCTTCTTCTTTCTATCTAATCCAAAGTAGATGAATTTAATGGTAAGAGACACTATATATGGCATTAAACATTAGATTGAAATAGCCATCGACAGTGTAAGTGTTTAAGTTCGAACTGTGACACAATCTTAGCAACAACAGATGGAAAGTAACCTTGAGTCTGGGCTGAATGGCTCGGGGGAAGAGCTGGCCGAGGGGTTCAACCCCATCGAGTTGGCTACTGCCTACTCCACTGTGTACTTTCCATCATCCACCATGGATTCAGCAAATGAAGACCAGTTACTGAGAGATGCAGTTGATCTGGATGCGCTGGATGATCAACTGTCTAAGGACCCCCAAACTCATCAAGCAATTAGTACATTGGGCAATACTGATCTAGGCCAGCTGAAAGCTCCAGCAGGTCATCAAAGGAAGCTTACTAGCCAGGAACTTCGACTTATCTCCAAATCTGCTATTCAATTTGACCAGACAAATGTAGGATCCCCTAAAACAAACAAGCAAAAGAAAGCACCTTCTTCTAACGAAGACCCTGTGTTTGTGATACTCGATCCCTCAACAAAACAAGGTATGACAAGAAGAACAGGTCGACCAAGAAAAATAAGACATTTAGACAGTTCAAACTTGATACATAATGAAGATGGGTTCCCTGATAACCCCAAGGCATTGGACCGTCAACGACAGTCGGAGAGAAATAAGAACCATTCGATGATGACAAGGTTCCGTTTTACGAGTCCAGAGCCAAGACCACTTCTTCATTCGGAAGAGTCTACGATCACCAAAAGATATGACAACTCTTTCAATGTAATCGAAAATGATGGGGGTATTGTATTCAGATTTGATACAAGAATGGCAAGCAAAGAGCTCAATCTCCAAAGGCCAAATAGAAACGTGGTCAACAAAATACAGTTTGAAACTTCACAGCAGCAAATGAAAAGAGAAAATAGGTCATTTGGATCCACAAAGTCCACAACTCAGCGATCTATAGAACCAGTGAGCCATCTAGCTTCTCAAAAAAGGACAAATCGTTCCATGGCATCTCGAGATAAGTTCAGTGGATACATGGGTAAACTGGTCTTGACTAGCCCTGATAATAAAGCAAAACGAGGAGGAAGACCCAGAACAAGGCCCTACATTTGTGAAGGGCGTTGGATTGTTCCTAAAAAGATACTGAATAGAAAAGTGGAAAACACATTGTCAGAAACCACCAGTGATGATGAAGTCACTCTGGAACGACCTAACAGAACAGTAACGATAAATACCAGCGGAAGAGGTCGTCAACTTGGAAGTAGAAACAAAGCAGGGGGTTTACGTGATCCAGGTGGTGCCCTTGTTGCAGTGACATACTCATTATATGACCCTTTGGTATGTAAGAAGGGAAATATTGAAGATCTAACTCAATCGAGTGCAGGAAATAACAAGACGTTGTGTCTTGGTTATCCGGTAATGCCTGCTCCATTTGCAGCTGATATTGTTTTTATTCTGAGCTTTTATCAGAGATTTAAAGAGTGTTTCTCCATCTCCAGAGAAAATATCTCGCCAGCAGAGATTGAATTAGGGTTGGGGCTTTCTTATTCAGATTTAGATGATACTACGCTATCGAAATACTACATCAATACAGCTAATGTTTTCCGACCTTTGAATGTTTTTGCTGGAAATGATCTAGATTCTGTGTTGAAAGTGAATAATCTTTTCTCTGACTTGGTTTCGATGGCTTTGAATCTGAAGATGCCATTTGATCATCGCTCTCGGCCGGATCGCTTCAAAGAACTATTAAGAATTTTATTCTATATGGGATGTTTTCAAGATAATGAAACACAGATGACACATAAAAATCCAGCAGAGACAACATATGATCGTCCTTTGTTTGAAGCTGAATGTTTTGATGCGTTGAAGCCATTCCAAAAGCTAGATTTACTCAAGTCGTTAATCAGACACTGTTATATCAATAACGAGAGGGTAAAAGAAATTATCAATAGAAACTTGTACAAACAGTTACCAGGTGGTGATAAGCATACCTATTACACCTCACGTTTAATACAGGAAGGAGTATTGGGAATCGAAGAGACCAATAAAACAAACCACGATATTATTAACAAGAAGCTACAGATCGAAGGATTGAAAAAGTTGAGTTCTTCTATCAAAAGCGATCAGGTGAATGGTTCTGAAGCTCCTACTCTTGCGAAAGAGACATTGTTGAACCTAAAAGATCCTTCCAGTAACCCTAGAGATGATCATATGAGTCTCAGATTGCTTGAGTTTTATGTTGGAGACTGTGGCCCGATTGGACGGTTCTTCCTAGTTAGAACGTGTGATCCGATGACTGGAGATTTTGATTCTCTAGAAAACTACATGGCGTTTCTCCAAGACCCAGACATTGACCACAACCCGCGTCCTTCATCTTTCAAGCTGTATGTACAAGATATGAATTCAGTTTTAAATAATATACTGAGAGAGCACGAGCTGGTGAAGGAGAGTTCAGATGGATCCATAGACCAAAACGATGATTCTTTGGAGAACACTTTTGATCCTTGGTATGAAGTTTGCAGTGACGTTACTGGAATGAATCGCTTCCTTGCTTATTTGAAATGCTTTGTGGATCTGAAATTAATAGGAAACGATTACTATAATGCTGTGGTTCACCTGTTCGAGTATCTGGAAAACCTTGTGACACCCCTAAAGGTGTATGAGGATTACGCTAGTACTCGACGATTTCATGGTATTAATACCTGTGAATAATCACTTATACGACTTAATGATGTTATGAATAGAACATATATTAGTAAAACCTTTTAACCGGTAAGAAATGTAGAAATGAGAATACCGCCAAAGCCAAATAGAAACCAAAAACACGTATATATAAGTACAATGATCAAGCTTTAAATTGACACCCCCTATGATAACATTAAGCAACAACTTCAGTTGCAACTCTTCTATTCGGAAGAGTATATTTCATGAAGCTTCTTTGCAGTTGCTTTCTGACACTCACTTTCTGAGCTCCAACGAAACTATCAATGGTGACCTTGATAGCCCTATCTAAGTCACTACTGGAGACATACTCACTTAATCTCATCTTTGCAAATGATTCGGCGATTCTCAGAATACTCTCCAAATGTCTAACAGTGATTGGAAATGAGCCCGTTGTATTGCTCTCCCTTCTTAAATCTGCATAGACTCTGGAAACCTTGTCCATATCCATTTGATTCAACTTCGGATGAACTCTGGATCTAGCGTAATGTATGTATTTGATAAGGAACTCTTGCTCAATTGGTGAGATTTCGTTTTCCTTCTGTTTTTTCACTTGGGCAAGGGTTCTTCTTTGACCTTGAGGTATAACCTCTTCACCATCTTCCTCGTCCTCAAATTCCTGCATGTCGTATGCAGGATCATCAGTTATTGGGTGTGATCTAATATGCGAGTCAATAACAAAAGAAGCCAGTCTTTCATCAATGTCAGGATTCACATAGTCTCTCACAACACACAGAATATCAAATCTAGACAGAATTGGTTCAGTCAAGTTCACGTTTTGTAGTAAGTTCATAGTAGAGTTATATCTACCACCAATAGGGTTAGCAGCAGCTATAATCGAACACCTTGCCTGCAATGTGGTGACAATACCTGCTTTAGAAATAGAGATCGATTGTTGCTCCATGGCTTCGTGAATAGAAGTTCTATCTTGATCATTCATCTTGTCAAACTCATCAATCAGGCAGACACCTTTATCTGCAAGAACTAAAGCACCACCCTCAAGTGTCCATTCCCTGGTTATTGTATCTTTTCTCACAGAAGCTGTCAAACCAACTGCCGAAGCACCCTGACCAGTGGCAAAGACGGCTCTATGAGCGGTCTTTTCAACATATTTTAGAATCTGTGACTTCGCAGTACCTGGATCTCCCAAGAGCAGAACATTGATATCTCCTCTAATTGAATGCTTACCATTCACATCCTTAGGGACACCACCAAATAATGAACAAGCAATGGCAGTTTTAATATCTTTGTGGCCGTAAATAGAAGGGGCCATAGACGCAATGATTTTATCAATTATACCCTTTTCTCTGCTCATCTGTCTAATTTTCTTTTCATCTTCTTCAGTCCATTGGAATGGAGATAATCCACCTTCTATCATTGTTCCTTCTTCACCTTTGGAAGCACCTTCCCTTCTCTTAATGGCGTTGGCTTCTATCACGGTCGTAAACACCGGGAATCCGTTTTTGGCATTCAGGTTTCCATCGTAGGAGTTCTTGTAAATTCCAGTGACTTCAATTTCTTCACCTGGTTTGGCCATATCCACAAGGTCCCAAAGTAGAATGATCTCTTTGTGACGAGGAAGTCTACCAGCTGGTACAGATCCAGGAGACTCTTGTAGTGTGATCCTTTGGTAATTACGGTATAAAGTTTTTTCAGAATTCATTCTGAACGGACCACGGGATTGACAGTTTGTACAGAAAGTAACTTTAACATCTTGATATGAATCTTGGTAAAAAGGACCCAGAATAGCATCACACTTCAAACAATTGAATTTGACATACTTCAATTGAGGAAAAACGCCTGTTCTTCTGGTGACAACACCAGTGACTCTGACTAAAGAATTTAAATTCGACTCCCTGAGTTCTCTCAAATTGTTCACTGTTGGGAAGTCAGCAATTCTAACGTGAATTTCTGAGTGAATCATTCCATAATCAGGATAGTGCAACTCTGTGGCTTCCATTGCGACGACATCAAATATCTTCAAGATTTCCTCTGGACATGTTGTCAAAAATAATGCCAGAATTGCTTTTGAGTGCAACAGATGGACATAAGAGACCTCCAAACTCTCACTGTTAACCTCACCCAAGGTCCTGATTCTACTACCGTACACAGACCTTCCCTGTTCGTCGGTGTACTCAAGAAGGAACGACTTCAGCTCCCTAGCTATCGACCGAGTAACATTAGGCATCACTATCCATTCAAGAATAGAAGGAGCCTTAACTTCAGCTAAGGCTTCCAAACTCAATTCCTCTGTGAGAGGATCCACATCGTCAAAATAGTCTTCTGGGTCCTCGTCATATCTATGTCTTCTTCTACGTCTTTGAATTGGAAGTCCATATTCATCACGAGGAATATCTGCTGCATCTTCTGCTTCATCAAGGTCCAGGTTTGCACCTCTCACTAATCTGTCTCTAGCATTCAACATTGAGTCAACTCTTCTTCTCTCAGAAGCGGATAGTTCATCGTATTCACCATCATCGATGTCCGCATCTTCGTAATGATCTTGTTCTGGGTTTGCTGCATAATCTCTATCCATGGCATCACCAATCAAGTCAACACCAGTTTGTTCTTCTAATCTCTCTTCCAAATCGTCGACGTCATTGAAGAACCTTCTTTCGTCGTTGTCTTCGTCTTCGTCGTCTTCGAAGGGGAGAGCAGGAGATGAGGGAATGTCTCTTGGAGAGGAAGTCACAGAAGATCCAATCACTGGCGAAGATCTTTGAGTTGGAGAGACGTAAGCTTCCTCTTCGGAGGCTTCATCATCGTCGATTTGTCTCTTTCTAGGACTTCTTCTGTCCGACATATTTGACTTTTGGTACTAACGATAATCCCTTTGAATGATATCGATAGGAATTGAACACCTACAGTTACGCTTTCCTGTTGTTCAGAAATATTTTGCGCAAATATCGTGTTTGAGGAGCTCTATGATGAATTTAGAGTTGATCTTTTGAGTTTTTCAGTAGTGGGAAATCTGAACAAAGATAATTCTCCTATATAAAACACGTTCAAAACACCCATTCGTTTATCCTCTTTTTTTTGAGATATAATTTTTTCGTGAGTTGATTTTTACCCCTTTGGGTAAATTACATTTGGCGTCAAGACGCGTTAGCTGCTTCTTATTAAACAGGAAAGGGAAATTCTTCACTTTAGGAACATCAACAGTGGCTCAGACAGGGATGGACAGGGGAACAAGGAGCTGGGCACGAGGATCAGGAGTGGGACTAATACAACCACTAGCACGGTGTGCGGCGAGGAGCAGAGACGAGCAGAGACGTTCCAAGCCCCCGATCCCCGTTCCAAGCACACACAAGCTGATGCAGGGAGTGAATACTCATAGAAGGAAGATAGCTGTCGTGAATCTGTCTCCGGCAGCGAACAAACCCTGCTGAGAGTCCTGTTTTACAGAAGGAGACATATTTTATTTTTACGCCAACGGCAAATCATTGACAAAGAAACTGTCATGATCACTACAGTGCTGGGCTAACATATAGAGACCTGTTGTTCTGTGCAATCAAATTACATTGTATGTGTAAAAAGGAACGTAGGAAGGCTAGGAATCTTCAATGAGAAAAGGAAAAGGAGGACCTTTTCTGCAAAGTCTGCCCCGCTAATTCTGAAGGGCATTTATTTTTTACTTTGTTTGGGTCCTTCTAAATTTGTATGAGGTGAAAATTTTGTGTAACCGCTTTGTTTTTATTAACGAGAAATGAAACTTTCTCTTTTCTTCCTATAACTCTCCGGTAGCACGATTTCAATAGTCATCAGCTCAGAACCAGAACGTGTACATACATAGAAAGACAGATCAACACTGAATTGGCTCTGCATTCCAGAAATTTCAAGTAACATTGTCACAATTCCCCAATCGAAATACACAAGGGCAAGATCGAAGGTAAACAAATCAAAAAAACAGGTCATAGCACACACATCAGTGAGTAGGTTTTTTGTGGATCCAGTGAAACAGGATATAAACGTACTAACTTCCAAATGGTGACTACAGTGCCTGGATATCGTGATGGGGATCCATACGACACTACAGATGCAGGAAGAGGCCACATATCTTTGGGCTCGAACCAAGATCGGATAGACAATGATCCAGAGGCAGGAACAGTCGGCCGTAAAAGATCTTTGGTCCGTCGAGAACGTAGAAAGCGGACCTCTGTTTCAAGTTCAATCAGAAGAAACAACTCAGATCTGAAAAAATCAAGCTCCAACAGAGACAAGTGGAGCCATAGAGACTCCATAGGAAACATCAGCACAGATATTCAACTTCAAGATCTCGGTCCGTCGTCACAGCATCCCTCCGACAAAGACCTGGCCTCACAATTAAAATCAAAATCAGATAGGGTAGAACAATGGACAGTTCCTGTCAAGGAAACATATGGATTGAACGATGAACAGTTCGATGATGAAAGAGCACCCCTCACTAGCCATAATAAGTACACATCCCTTCCACCCAAGAGAATGGATTTAGAGAATGAAAACAAGTCATTTTCATATTGGAAATTCTACTGCTATGTTGTGACATTTTGGGCTCCTGCTCCACTACTGAAGCTCATGGGATTTCACACCAAAGAGAGACAATATGCATGGAGAGAAAAGATGGGCTTAATCTCGATTATTCTTTGCACAGGTGCGATAATTGCATTTTTAACTTTCGGATTCACAAGAACAACTTGTACTGGGTTGAGAAAGAGACTCAAACCGTCTGATATATCCACTGGTTACCTTGTGATCAATGGTAGAGCGTACAACCTGGATTCATCCTCTCACCCAGCTGCAGTGGGAATTGATGCTGGTACAAATATTCTATATCCACCTATCAATGCAGGAGGAAGAGATGCAAGCTTTTTGTTTCAAAATGTGAATGGAAACTGTAAAGGTTTAATCACTCCGAGAAGTAACTGCACAATTCCTTATGAGGATGATTCCTTGGCTTGGTATATGCCTTGTAAAATGTTCGACTTAGATGGTTCTTCATCCCCAAATTTTACCCAGGAGTATTATAATGGCTATGCTTGTCATACATCTACCAAAGCAAGATCGTCATTCTATGGTCTCGAGGTGCAAGGTGATGTTTATTATACTTGGGAAAGCATTGCAAACTCATCTAGAAATCTTATTGTTTACAATGGTTACGTCCTGGACATGGACTTGCTAGATTGGATTTTGACTGATGATGTGGTATACCCAGATCTTTTTGATCAAATCAAGCATGACCAAAATTTGAGGGGCCATGACATATCACTCATTTTGACTGAACCTCACGAAAGACAAGCTGCAAATTGTATGGTGGAAATTTTGAAGGTTGGTGTTGTAGACGTGGATACTATAGGATGTATTGCAGCTACAATCGTCTTATATGTTTCTCTGGTTTTCGTGTTGTCCATTGTCATTGTTAAATTTGTGATTGCTTGTTATTTCAAATGGGGTGTTGCAAGAAAACAAGGTGCTTCCATCACTCCATTAAAGGAACTTGCGGAAAGAGACAGAAATATCGAAGAATGGGTTGATGATCCTACTTCAACGGCGCCAATTCAGACTGTCCCTGTTCAAAGAAGAGCAAATTATCATTCAAAAACGAAGAGAAAGGCATTACGTCTTTCATGGGGAGGTGAAATATCCGAGTTTATTGACGATGATACCGACCATGTATCACCTCAAGAATATAAGCCAAAATATATAACAATGACTACGGAAGCTTTTCTTCTTGCTAACAAAAGCAAAAGGCATGCTAGAAATCAATCAAGACAATCCCTAATGTTAGACAACTTTTCCAGCACTGATCTCAACAATGCAAATCCTTTCAAGAGTCCTATCTTAGGGACTGCTGATGATAATGAGATTCAAACTTTGGGTGTCGATTTAATACACCCAGATGCTATTCCTCAGCCACCTATTAGTTGGGAACCATTCGGATACCCATTAGTGCATACAATGTGCCTTGTGACGTGTTATTCAGAAGATGAAGATGGAATTAGGACAACTTTGGACTCTATCGCAACCACAGATTATCCAAACTCGCATAAACTAATTGTTGTCATCTGTGACGGTATTATCACCGGTGCAGGGAATGACAAATCAACTCCCGATATTTGTCTAGACCTTATGACAGACTTAGTTGTTCCTAAAGAACAAGTGCGGCCGTATTCCTATGTTTCTGTTGCTCAAGGTTCAAAGAGACATAATATGGCCAAAGTTTACGCAGGCTTTTATAAGTACGATGATACAACTGTCCCTCCTGAGAAACAGCAGAGAACTCCTGTTCTTCTAGTTGTGAAATGTGGAACACCAGCAGAGATGACTTCAGCAAAACCAGGTAATAGAGGAAAGCGTGATTCTCAAATTGTCTTGATGTCATTTTTGCAAAAAGTTACTTTCAATGAGAGAATGACTGAGCTTGAATTTGAAATGCTGAAAGCTATATGGCAGGCTACAGGGCTTATGGGAGCCTTTTATGAAATTGTTTTGATGGTTGATGCAGACACACTAGTCTACCCTGATTCTTTAACTCATATGAATGCTGAAATGGTTAAGAATCCTGACGTGATGGGACTTTGTGGAGAAACAAAAATTGCAAATAAAGCACAGTCCTGGGTCACGGCAATACAAGTTTTTGAATATTATATCTCTCATCATCAATCAAAAGCATTCGAGTCTGTGTTTGGTACTGTTACGTGTTTGCCTGGATGTTTCTGTATGTATAGGATCAAGACACCGAAAGATCTTAACGTGTGGGTTCCAATTCTGGCAAATTCTGATATTGTGGAAAAGTACTCAGAGAATGTTTTGGACAGCTTACACAAAAAGAACTTACTTCTTTTAGGTGAAGATAGGTATCTTTCCTCTTTAATGTTGAGAACATTTCCTAGAAGGAAACAGGTGTTTGTTCCAAAGGCAGCATGTAAAACTATTGTCCCGGACAAATTCAAGGTTTTGTTATCCCAGCGTCGTCGTTGGATTAACTCCACAGTCCATAATTTAATGGAGTTAGCCTTGGTGAGGGATCTTTGTGGTACCTTCTGTTTTTCTATGAATTTCATTATTGCAGTTGAATTAGTGGGTACTCTGGTTCTTCCAGCATCTATCACATTTACTTTATACATTATTATTATTGCTATGGTCTCCAAGCCTACCCCTGTGATGTCTCTTGTTCTGATGGCAATTATTTTTGGTTTGCCGGGACTCCTGATTGTGATTACAATTTCCAATCTCACTTATGTCTTGTGGATGTTTATTTATTTCCTATCTCTTCCGATATGGAACTTTGTGCTTCCCGCCTATGCATTTTGGAAGTTTGATGACTTCAGTTGGGGTGATACTAGAAAAACTCAAGGAGGTGATCAAGGGGGTCATGACAACAAAGACGGTGAGTTTGATGGATCTTCTATTGTGCAGATGACGTGGAGAGATTATGAAAGAGCTCGTACTGGCATGAGCGACAAACACACCATTCCGACAGTGTACAATCCTGGTTACTATGATGATTCTTACAATTTTGGTGAACAGGGTGAAGCTGGAGCTAAGAATGCATATGGTACTAACCTGAATCAAGCCAGTCCTGATTTCGTAGACAATGGTATGGAGGCTCCTACCTCACAGACTTATTCCTCTTACAAAACAGCTCCCTCAACTTGATGAGGCTTGAAAGATTACGAATAGCCTCTAACTTAATTTATGATATTCAGTGAAAAATACCTTTAATACTATATACGGACAGTATCGGTCATTATTTCTGCATTTTGTATTTCAGTTTCTAGGAAAAGGCCTTACCATTAATAAAATTAAATCAAAGCCTATAGTATTACTGTATGGTATTCTTCAAGTTGATGCAGATATACTCTATTAATTGAGATGAACCCTTTATCTTGTGCTCCCATGCCATTGACTTCACTGGTAATGGATATAAAATATCCAACTCCCTGAACGAAGCTGTTGCAACATCATCATCAACTTCCTTTAAAGCTTTAATCGTGGAAACCAAACCTTCAAGAACAATTTTAATTTCAATTTGTTGAATTCTTGGCAAAGGTTCTCTATCCAATAATCTCACATCACTCAAGAATTTTCTTAGTGCAAAACAACATCTCGATATGAAATAAGGCAATGCCTTTTCAAATAGCCCATTATCCTTCGAAGGCATGGAAAACTGTATCAAATCGTGGAGACATCTCTTTGATATTTTGAGTCTAGGAAGTTGTGATATCTGGGTAGTGGTTCCATAAGTTGACTCGAAATCAAAGGCACATAGCTTTGAAGAAACTTCAAGTGGAGACTTCGAGGACTTTAAAAATGCATTTTCGACCTCATCAAGAGAATATAGGAAGGAGCATGTCCATATAGTGACTAAGAATTCCTCTAATATGGGTTTGGAGACGACCGATTCTGTATCAAACAAAAGCACTAAGCTTGATTTCATCTGTTCATACTTCTCAAGATCAAATTCCTCAAATTCAGAAGACTCAAAATCTGTTGGATAAATAAATGACGTCTTGAATGTATCTATTAATAGTGGAATGAGTTGCAATTTGATGTCTTCTTTGATCGTATTGCGGTGATTTGTATCAACCAGTAATGAACATATAGTTTTTGTGGCAGACACCAAGGTTTCCTGGCTTTCCATCCACAGATACTTGTTATCTTTGCATTGGAATTCTGAACTCTTCAACTTCGAAGGTTCTAGTAAAGCCTTGAACATCTTCAATATACATCTATCATTCAAAAAAGATGTAAAATCTTCTATTGCCTTTAGATGAGCTTTCAGTAGTTGAATTGCTTCATAACTTGCTGCTATAAAGGTGGGAATTCTTATTTCTCTAGATCCCAGCTTCTTCTGAATTAGATCTCTAGTGGAGAAAGGCAAAATGACAATGAGATTCAATTGCTGGATCAGTAAAGACTCAAATCTTGTATCTTTAAAGCGCAGATCTGCTAAGTTGTCGATGACCTGTTTCTGTAATTCTGTGCATCTCATGTTATCCTTCTGGTTTCCAATAAGAATTGGATACCGTATACATGAATTGAGAGTGGTGAGCATATGTTCAAACTTCGCCAATGTCAACATAGCAGCAGATAACTTGAAAAGTGGTCTGAAGGCAGAAATGAAAACTGAAAGCGATTCTTGATAAAGGGAATCATTAGACAAATTATAAGAAATCTGGAAACTAGACCAGAAATTATAAAGCAGCTCAACAATTTCTGAGGGAACATTATCTGGTTTTGTTTCAGCGGACAAGGAGGTAAGTAAGCTCTTATAAGCCTTAAATATATGAATGTTAAGCTCAGTAGAACTAGAGTCCATAGAAATCAGTTTTTCATAATATTCCAATAGACCTCTCCAAAACCTCACTTTATCTAAAGTGTTCCCATCTGAAAAATCATTTAGATATTGATTGAACAGCTTGCTAAGACCATTTACTATCAAACTGAGACTTTCAACCGAATCGCTGACATCTTCCTGGACCTCTCGCACACCATCAGGTGAATCAACTCTCATTATAACGGGTGCAAGTACAATGTTATATACAAGTGTCCAAGAAGGAGCTTGAGCACCATATGAATCAATAACGCTAAAGAACGTCTGGATTGCACCATTCCTAACCTGGGTTCTATTATCCCAAGTTGTGTTAGATAATTTGAAAATCAGGTAGATCCACAAACTTTTATGGAAGTCAATCTCTTTGGTGAAAGCAGTAGCACCGATAACGACCTTTTCCTCAAGCTCTTTTTCAGATTCGATGACTTCAACAATCTGAGAAACTTCATTCTCGCTCTCAAAGGCTTCAATTCTTTCTTTGAGATAATCACTTATTAACCAGAAATAACTTATAGCGTTGCATGAAATGTTTAAATCAAAGACCTGAGTGACAAAGTTATAAAGACAATCTATTATCACTTTAATTTGATCCATTGGAATGCTCTGTAAAATGTTGTCTAATATAACCTTCAAAGTCTCAAATGTAGAACGAAGGACTGACGTTATTATATCATTGACAGTTTTCTCTTGTAAAACCCCAGCATCTACATTGGCAATAACATGAAAAGGAGAATTTAACATTGCAGAAACAACATCCCAATGAGTTTTTATGATGATTCCGAATCTATCGATAATACTTTTCAGAGTATTCAATGTTTGTAGTTGCATCTCTACCTCGCAATTCGTAACAAGAAGTTCATCAGAAACAGGCAACTTGGAAACAGTAGAGATAAAAGCCTCAAGAGTAGATAAGACCTTTTTCTCTGTTTCTCTATATACGTCCCTATCATATTGAGTTCCAGATTCAGACGAAGCACTGTAGCTGAATCCTGATACAGCCATGCTCTTTATTACTGTATCCAGGCTCCTGGTTATGAGAAGTCTCAATTCTTTATCCAATGTTCTGTCAGCAGCTAGATTGATGTAGAACTTACTCACCAGATCCCAGTTTTCATCTGAGAGCACTAAAAACTTCAGTGGATTTATTTCCGATATATCAGTCAATTTGTCAATATAGAAGCTTCTATTGTAGACACATGGTTCCAACTTCCCGTCTTTTGTTGTTGGGCTAAGCTCAAAACCTTTTTCATTATTTGTTGGTGTCTTAATTACACTCTCAGACAATCTCATTATTGATTGAATGATATTGTGAAACACTTCAGGGGATTGCATATTTATACTATCCATTAATTTCTTCAATGAGATATCCACAGTATTCAAATCATTATTTGTCAAGGAAGAAGGAAGAGCGGGCACATCCTTTGTGTTTAAATCAGAAGGGCCGTCAAGATAATAACTAATCCACTGAAGAGTGATAAATATGATATCCCAACTGTCCTCAAGAATTGCTCCTAAGGAAACGGCCAAACTTATGATCACTCTAAAGCATAAAATCTGTCTAGAATTTATATTCCGAGAATAAAATGATATAGCTGAAGGTGTCTGAGACCCAGTATCAATCACTGCTGCAGAACCATGGGATATGTTTGAGACAGCATTTCCAATGGTAGAGCTTATAGTACCCACAATACTTTCTCCAAATGAAAAAATCTTGTTTTGGTGAGGCTCCCTTCCCGTAAGTTTTAGAGTAGATATTGCAAAGAATGTTAAAATCCCGTCTCGTGTTTCTTTCAAAGACAAAATACCTGAAGCATGGCATAATCTCTGTAACGAACGTATTAGCTTTGAAAATAATTCACTGTCTAATGTGGAGTACATATATATTTCGTATAATGATAACAAATTCTTCCAATTGAAGGCTATCATAGATTTAATACAATTGTAGTCTTGTAACGAAATTTCATTGTCATCTCCCCCGTTGCTGAAAGATTCATCATTCAAAAATGAAATTGAGTTAGAATCATCTGGAGTAGAATTCCTAGAGGCAAGATCAATGGTATATTTACATATTCCTTCATCAAGGGACATGATACATTGAGCTATTAAGTAAAGTTGGTAAGTATTCGGTGCAATAGGAGGATCTGCTTTATCAAGTGAATCAATGTAAGCAACTTTCACAGTAGATCTAACAGAAGATATTCCGGCTTTGTTATCATCTTCATGGCGAAGAGAAGACGATGACATAGGTGATGATTTCCTTCCCTTCGAGTTTGTTCCAGAAGCAGATAATATGGGAGCTGAATTCGGGATCTGTGTTGCAGAAGGTGGTTGCACCACTTCAGTTATATTCAATAGTTGTTTGTTATCATTAACTAATTCAATGCAAGCCTTTAAAAAATCATCCAACACTTTCTTTCTTTCTTCCTCCTGGTTGTTGTCATATTCCATAAATATCTTCTTTGTGAGCTCAAAATCTTTGAAAATGCCTCTATAAATCTCCAGACATAGCGTCTTTTTCCAATATGGAGATGAAGATTCCTTGGTCAATGTGTGAATCAGCAATGATAACGTCACTTCAGATTCAATTTTAAGAACATCAAACTCATCATGAATTAAAATTGAAATTAATCTGGACACTCTAACCATTACAGTGAAATCTTTGCTTGAGGACAAGAACCGTAGCACAATTGGGGCTACCCTCACTCTTAAAAGGTGAGCAAGCTCATCATGTTCAGAAAAGAGTTTTTTGTTGTTTTTGATTATACTTTCCAGCAGTTCGAACCCAAAGTCTTCGGTTATGTAATTTGTCTTGAGAAATGTAGGTTTGTGATGTTCTATAAGTGTGCATAGATCGTTTACAATCCTCTGGGCATCGTATGCACAAGGCCCAATCTTTTTTGTGGAATTGGTGCTGTTGGGGACTTCAAAGGTGAGATTATCGCTCTCTTGTGTCTCGTCGGATTGTTTTCTATCTTCCTCGTTGACTTTATCAAAAACAATGTTTATTAGCTGCAAAAATGTTGCCTGAGCGGTATTCATTACAGCTCCCATTTTGTTTGAATTCTGCAAAGAAGAACAAACGAGTAAGAGCTTGGACAACGATTCATCATATATAAACATGGAGTAGTTCTGAAAGAAGCTGGGTAATATCTGAAGAATTTTCAGTTGAATATCGTTGGAGGAATGAGTTGACTCCAAAAGGGCATCGATTATGAGATCGACCTTTGTCACAGGTAAGGCATTGGAGGTAATCAACTTATTCAAGCTCTGTAAAGCTATATTAGTGAATTTGGCATTTTTAGACTGGCATGACAAGAGAAACGGGTTAATGAACTCGGGATTTTGTGACAGAGATCTCAAAAATTCACTCTCATCTTTACTTTTATCAGCTGACCCTTGATATGTCTTGAGAATCTCTAGTGACTTTTCGGAAGCATGTCTTATATCTGTGTTTTTTCTCCTAGATTCGGAGGATAATGTGATCAGATAAGTGGATAGTTGTTGCACCACACTCATTACGCAGCTAAGCGTGTCTTTGCACTACGACAGACTTCTTTAGAACTAGTATTTTTCACAATTGTCCAAGTCGATCAGAGTCTCGTGTAAATTGTTTAATATGATAACAATAGTCGTATTTCTATCTACGTAACATTAAATCAATAATCCTATATATAAACTGCTACGCAGGCCAAATAGTTCACCCAAAACAAAAATACAGACACATCCGTACACTACGTTTTATTAAGGGAAAATAAATTTATTTTAAATTTCATCAGATCTGGATGATGATGTAGGAGTTTGGAAGGAAATGATAGTGAGTTGTAAAAGACATGACTGGAAAAGAAGTGAAACTATGGCATAGTATCGATTGAAAATTGGCATATGTTGAGAAAATTCGTGATGGATGGTGTTTTTGCAGTCAACAAGCCGTCTGGTATCACCTCGAGCAACTTTTTGAATCGTCTCAATCATATCTTCACCAATTCAAAAGTATTTGAGGAGACATTGGAAAACATTCGACAGAAGAAACAAGGTGGTAACCCCAAGAAATGGAGGAAAAAGTTTCAAAAAGTGAAGGTCAAGATGGGACATGGAGGTACTCTGGATCCATTAGCTTCAGGTGTTCTGGTCATTGGTATTGGCTCAGGAACCAAGAGACTGGGGGATTATACCAATGGATCCACCAAGGTTTATGAAACAGAGGCATTGCTGGGAGGTTCTACTACTACTGGTGACTCTGAAGGACAATTGCTTACTTTAACAGAGGTGGATCATGTCTCCTTAGAATCTTTAAAGTCTACTGCTGAAAAGTTTGTTGGAACTCTGGAGCAGATGCCTCCTATTTTCAGTGCGCTCAAAATGGATGGTAAGCCCTTGTACGAGTATGCCCGTAAAGGATTGCCTCTTCCGAGAAAAATCGAGTCAAGGGAAGTCAAGATTTATGATTTCAAGTTAGGGGACGATTGTTTGTCTACAGCTCATAATTATCAATTTTTAAAAGGAGAGGTTGACGAAGATGGAAAAACGTTAGTGGAAAAGCTCAGTAACAATCCTACTCTGAATGACCATAAAATATCATTTTCCAAGGAGTTCATAGAAAGCTGTAAAGAGGATTCAACGCGAGCAGCTGATCCTGAGCCTGTTTCGGTTCTACAGGATATTTCTAAATTCAATAGCGAAGATTATCGTGCACCTCTTCTTCATTTTACTGCTACTGTCTCCTCGGGAACTTACATTAGATCACTCATAAGCGACTATGGAAGGGCTTTGGGCTCATCTGCATACATGGTCAAATTGATCAGAAAAAGACAAGCTGAATGGGAACTCGACAAAAACTGTTTTGATCTAGAAGACTTTGAAGAAAACGATGAGAATGTATGGGCAGATGTTTTAAAGCTTGTTTTAACCCAAGGGTCGGAGGTGAACGTCAAAGAGAGTCTTAGACTTGCAAAAGAAAAAAACACTGTCAACAATACTGATGAAGAGGTTCCTGATAAAAAACGAAGAGTTGAGGTTGACTCGTTACCGACGATAGCTGTAGGTGGAGAAGGTAAATTAGAGGAGGCAGATGAAACCTCAAAGTCCTAGCATGTTCAATGGCATTATAAATATCTATTTATATAACACAGAATATGAAAACTAATGATATCGATACAGTCCATAACAAAATGTTTGGTGCACTTGACCTGAATCCCATATTAGTGGTCGTTTTTTGTCCGAATGCGAAAGGATTACAGGCCAGGTAAGATTGTCCAGACTCCAGGTATGAGTGATCTGAGTAGCTAAGCTTGATATCTGTCTCATCTTGTGGGCACATAAAGCCAAAATCTGCTGGACATTGGGCCACTATTGCGTTACATATATTAACACATGGCAGTATTTCGTAGTAATCCAGTGGAGGTGATATGGTATCATTTATGAAGGAGTTTCTACCATTTGAGACATTGTAAGCCTTGTATAGTGGTTGGTATTCAGTTGAACATCTGGGTATTGTGACTGCACAGAGCCATCGTTTGTATGAATCTGAACAGTTCGAACACGTTGATATCGGAGAAAATCTAGCTTCCAGTTCAGTGTCACAAGCAATCTGCTGGAGAGCATATTCAAAATTAACGAACTGACTTGAAGCATAATTATCATATAAGGATCCCATCTCTGTTATATTTTGAGTTCCTTTATAATATTGCGAGGAAATTGGAACCGAATAACCGACTTCAGTGCAAAAGTCAAGTCCATAAACGATCTTGCAGGCCTCTGTTTTGCTTGTTTCGAAGTCTATTTGTTGGAGAATAAGTGTAAAGTCTGCATTGGTAAATTCTTCAACCAACACAGCGGTGTATGCCATGGACATGTTCAGATCTTCAACAGTAAAGAATCTTTGGATGCCTGTGAAACTCTGATTGTTCAAAGACTGAGAGAGTAATGGATTTGAGAGATCATTGATTGTAATAGTTTTATTGTCGTCTCTTTGTTCAAACATCATGAGCTTGAAATTTGCATCAGTCTGTTCCCATAATCGATATGCTGAAAAAAGAGCTGATTCGTTGTCGGCATCCACAAAATTTATGGCCTGGTTCCCTTCAAACTGAAAATACAGCCTACTCGTAGAAACCGTTAGGTTGAAGGTCCATTGATCACTCGGTTCACATCGAGAACAACTATCAGCAACAACTTCGACAAAGAGCAGAGTATTATTTGCTAATTCCCCAGGAAGGATGATTGTACCAAAGCCATTTCCATGCGTATCAACTTTCTGGAAAACGCTAGAGTCCACAAGATTTGGGTTGAAGGTGAAATACATACTTAATCCCAATTTTCCAGAGTTCCATTGTTTAGGTGAGTTTATAATTGATCCTTCTATGTCTATTTGCATATCTGTCTTATTCGAATCATAAATGTCGGTTAAAATCTGGAAAGCAAACACTTGTGTTTGATTTTGTCCGATTTTAGACTGCAAGGTACTTGCATTATTTTGATTAGTGTATCCAACTTCAATGTTACCATTATCTGATCTCTTGAATAGAGTGCTTATTTCATGTTTTGGAGACTTATGGAAATACTGGTATTGCTCAGACGCTTCTATGTCCTCGTAAAGACTAGTATCTATGATGACATGTTCTCCATCCCTTCGTATGTATCCCCTGCGCTCAAGTTCTTCTAGGGAAAATATATCATATCCCAATCGATTTAGTCTTTCAACAAAACCTTGCCCTTCAAAGTTTTGTACTGACATTTTCATATCCAGAGGTTCATCTGAATCATCAGATGTTTGTGTCATTATCTCTAGTATATCATCAAAGTCACTTAAACTCGTATCAGTGTCTGGTATTCGAGTAGATCTGAAGGGCCAAAAGTCAACCTGAGACAACAAATTAGGTAGACGACAATATCCAAAACCTTTTGAGGAATCGTCTAGTATGGTTCCAGATTCTTCAGAATATGGAAACTTGTCTTCGATCATCCCAGGGACTTCCACACAGAAGGACCCTTTAGATCGATCAGACAGAGGCCCTTTGTCTTTCTTCGCCTGTGAACTCGGTACAAGCCAAAAAAACGCCCAAAACGCGATGATAGTCCTCATTATACGTTTGAATATTGTGTTTTTCTGGTACCTTCTTATAAACTTTTATCTTTGCCAGCTTTCCTCCTTACCTTCCTCTTATATTCTTACTTTATATTACCAAGGCCCAAACCAAAGTTTTAACATTACTGCATGTTTTCTTGCTCGCGCACAGCAATTCTGTTTTTTTTTTTTTTTTTTAAATTTAAACTACTCACTCTCCAATTTATCAAATTAAGCTTCAAAGGTGATCACTATAAACATAACATAATAACTCCAATTATGACAAAAATCGAGTATATTAGAAAACAACACCATGATTTTATTAAATGTGTAGCTTCTCCTCAAGCAGCTTTTCAACAGCATCAATGGCTTTATCAATACCTTCCACCTCGGTACCCATACCTTGGCAGACGTTACCTTTACCACCAGCTTTACCTCCAATGTAGGTGGAGGCCAAAGCAGCCACCTCAGTAGCAGACACTTTTTTCAAGTGCTCATCAGAAATATAAACACCCTGAGCAATTTTGGAGTCAGTTTTACGACCAGTAATCAAGAATAAGGACTTAACCTTACTCTCCTTCTTAACTAAATTGATAGCCTCAGTAATAATCTTAGCATTGGCAGAGATGTCAACATATTTCACAAAGAACTCGGCATCAGAGTTCTCAGCAAAGAACTCCTTCACAAGATCTAAAGTCTTTTTCGAATCAGCCTTTTGTCTAGTCTTTAACTCATCCTTGTACACTTTTTCAATCTTTGTAAACTTGTCCTTCAATTCAGCTTTCTGCAAGACTGATATAGAAAGTTGTCCCAACTTGGTACCTGCATCCTTCAACTTCCTCTCCTTTTCTTCTCCAAATGGAGTCTTGTCAATCAAATCCAAAGAGGCATCAAACTCTTTGGCAATTCTTTGAACCTCGTGAGCTTCGGTACCAGTAACAGCAACAATTCTTCTTATTCCCTTAGCAATACCACTCTCTTCGATAATCACAAAATCTTTAATGTCAGATGTCTTTGCTACATGAGTACCACCACAGAACTCAATCGAGTATTGGTTCCACTTGCTATTCTCTGGGTCAGCTAATAACTCATCAACTGGAACACCAACAGAAACCACACGCACGGGGTCAGGATAAGTCTCTCCAAACACAGCTCTTAAACCAGCTATCGATCTTGCAACCTCCAAACTCACAGGCTTGGAGTACACTTTGAGACTCTCCTTGACTATTTTATTTGAAATGTTCTCAACTTCTTCAAGTTGCTTCAAAGTAACTGCTGTCTTATGTGAGAAGTCGAATCTCAACTTCTCAGCTGCAACAAGAGATCCCTTTTGATCAACACCATTACCCAGGACTGATCTCAAAGCAAAGTTCAAAATATGAGTACCAGTATGGTTATTTCTAAGTGGCCATCTTCTCAATTCGTCATATCCTGCAATAACGTCATCACCAACTTGGAATTTTCCTTCAACTAAGTGACCAGTATGCAAAACATATCCTGCATAAGCCTGAACATTCTCAACATTAAATTCAGCAGATCCATCAATGACAATCTTACCAGTATCATACTCTTGACCACCCTGTTCAGCATAAAATGGAGATTTCTCTAATAATATTCCAATCTGTTCACCTGATTTGATATCTGATGTTGTGTTGTGGAACTCTTTATCGTAATAAATACCTGCAATTTTAGTTTTGATATCCTCATTTCCGTACTTGTACGAGTCATCCGTTTTAGGGATTTTACCGTTTGCTTCTAATGCACCTAAGGCATGAACATCCAACTTCAATAACTCTTTCTTGGTCTTACTTCCAGTTCCCTTCGATGCCTCCTTTGATGCAATTCTAGCCTTCTCAAAAGCCTCTTCATCGATCTTTAATCCAGCTTCCTCGGCCATTAATCTAGTTAGATCCACAGGAAAACCATATGTATCATAAAGTCTCCAAACATCTCTACCTGCCAAAGTCTGCTCAGGTGTCTTGGACGCAATGATTGCATATTGCTCAAACAACTTTTCACCACGGTCTAATGTTCTAGCAAATGATGCTTCTTCTTCATCCAGGATTTCAAATATAGAATCAGTATTTTGAGTTAACTCAGGGAAGATATCCTTCACTTGCTCAATTAAGGTTGGAGCCAACTGGGAAAAGAACTTTCCGATTGGGTAATTCATGTACTTTCTGACATATCTGGCACCTCTTCTCAAAATTCTTCTCAAAACGTAACCTCTACCATCGTTGTTTGGCACACCACCATCAGCCAACGCAAATGTCAAAGTACGAACATGGTCAGCTAAAACTCTGTATGCAGTATCAATTCCATCAATATCATCCTTACCAAACTTTCCAGAATAAGGTCTGACACCAGTTATTTCCTGAATTTTGGCAAATAATGGTTGGAAAACATCAGTATCGTAGTTGGATCTGACATCTTGCAATATCGAAACAAGTCTCTCAAATCCCATACCTGTATCAATATGTTTTGCTGGTAGTGACCTTAAAGAGCCATCTGCCTCTCTGTTGAATTGGATGAACACGTTATTCCAGATCTCTAAGACGTCGGGATCGTCTTCATTAACAAGTGAAGCAGCATTTCTTCCACCAATTCTATCATAGTGAACTTCTGAACAAGGACCACATGGACCTTGATCACCCATTTCCCAGAAGTTATCCTTCACAGAACCTGGAAGAATATGGTCATCAGCAACACCAACTGCCTTCCAAATCTCTTTAGCTTCTAAATCAGGATCAAGACCCAGACCCTTGTCGCCAGCAAAGTAAGTCACATACAGTCTATCAGAATGGAGACCGTAAACCTTTGTCAATAATTCCCAGGAAAACGTAATGGCCTCTTTTTTGAAATAGTCACCAAATGACCAATTTCCTAACATTTCGAAGAAGGTGTGATGATAGGAGTCTCTTCCCACATCCTCCAAGTCGTTGTGCTTACCACCTGCTCTTATACATTTCTGTGAATTCACAGCTCTCTTCAGAGAAGCAAATGGTGAAGCTGGATCAACAGTTCCCAAAAAAATAGGCTTGTATTGGTTCATACCAGCATTGGCAAATAATAATGTTGGATCATCATGAGGAATCACAGATGAAGAAGGAACAAAAGTGTGTCCATTTTTTTTGAAGTAATCAAGGAAGGTGTTACGCACCTTAGATGCAGTCCATTCCGCTTTATTACCTGGCATCTTGGTGATCAGTGTACAGTTGAAGAACCTTTTGTTTAATCTTTTAGAGTTTCCTAAGACAAGACGTGATTTGAATACTCTATGAAGCTCACTATTCATATATATTCAAAGAAACAGTACAAATTATACCAGCTTTGGAATAATTCGCCAATTCTTAAAGAAACGCCTCTTCTTATGTCAAGTCTGAGCTGATTACAACGTTGTTTCCAGTTGTATAATTTATAAAAAGTTCACTAGATGAACAAGAAGCTTGACGATACTTCACACTTTTTAATCTTCAAGTTGCCTTTTCCTTTGATTTTTTTGGACGAAACTGATGTGGCGCGGGAACTTTTTTTTTTGCTGCCTTAGCCTCAGAAACTCCCCTTGAAAAACTTCCTTGCACAACTCTCCTTATCTCTCGGTCTCCCCGTGTCTCCCGTGTCTCCCGTGTCTCCTGGGTCTACTATGTCTTCTATGTCTACTATGTCTACTATGTCTACTTTATACTAATGGAACTTTTCTCCCGCTATAAAACAGCCATAAAGAACCACTAATCTCACAGAGAGACGGTATTTCAACTAGATAGCTCACCATACAAATTTACTATGAATCAGAAGTCTGAAAATGAAAAAAATCGAATAGAAGAGTAAACTTAATTAAATATTATTAAATACTCTAAATTTAGTTGAAGAAACTAGAGAACTGAATATATTAAGTAAAATCGAGCGGTAAGGCCAGAGGAAGTCCAATGCCTTGATGCCGAAATCAAACACCACCGGTATTCATGCAATTATTAGAGTAACTGAAATAGTAAATCTGGTATCTAATAGGAAAAATAATAAAAACAGCTCATAGATGAGTCTTCCGAATCAAAAGCTGTAATAAAATCATCAAAGTTCGTCTATTAAAAGCACAATGGGAAATCCCGGAGAACCAATGTCCTAGCTTATTAACAATGATAGATTTCCTATGGGCTAACCTGTTTAAAAGAGGAAGGCGGCGATGAAAGCAGCACCCAATAAACCAGTGGATGCGTAACCCTTGGCACCAATGTTCTCCAAGACAGAGACAGTGGAGGAACCTGAAGAACCAGATTCGGATGAAGGGGAGGATGAGGTTAATGTAGTAGCACCTTCAGCTGGGGCAGTGGTAGTAGCACCTTCAGCTGGAGCAGTGGTAGAAGCACCTTCAGCTGGAGCAGTGGTAGAAGCACCTTCAGCTGGGGCAGTAGTGGTAGCACCTTCAGCTGGAGCAGTGGTAGAAGCAACAACAGTGCTGCCAGCTGCCTCACCTGATGGAACTGAGGTGTACTTAACGTATGGAGCAGAAGAGGTGACGTAAACAGTCTCAGAGGTACCTTCAACGGTAGCAGTGTATGGAATGATGGTTGTAGATTCCTCACCTGGACCGTAGGTAACAGTAGTGACGTAACTAACAACAGCTGAGGAAGCAGTAAGTGGGCAGTAAGTGGTGTAGACAGTCTCAGCGGTGGTGATAACGACAACACCGGTCTCAACACTAGTAACAGCTTCACCTGAAGTGACAGCAATAGTGGTTGCAGATGGAGAGCATGGAACAGTCTCAGTAACAGTGACAACAGTCTCAGCAGGGATGTAGGTAGCAACGGTGGTAAGTGGACAGTAGGTGGTGTAGACAGTAGTATCCTCAGTAACGGTGGTAACACCAGTGACAATAGTAGAGACCTCACCAGCACATTTGGTTTCAGTACAGGTGACAGTGATAGTGGTGCTTTCAGCAGCAGTCTCAGTGACAGTGACACCAGTTGGGGCACCAGATGAACCTGATGATGAACCTGGAATAACAACAGTAGCAGTTAGGTAGAACACTTGCTTGTCTCTCTTAGAGCTTGATGGATCAAGAGTCAAAGCAAAGTGACCAACGTAAGTACCTGGAGCACCATGAACGTCACCGAAGGCAGAGAAGATGATCTCAGAGTAACCAGATGGAACACCAGAGTAGGTGATATCAATTTCACCAGCGGTGGACTCTTCAGTGAAATCAGTGATGAACTTACCATCGATGGAAAGGAGATCATGAGTTGGGTCCCATGGGAAAGTCTCATCCAAGGACAAGATGCTGAAGGTGCTGAAATCAAATCCACCTGGGATGTGGATATCATATCTTGGCTCATCACCGTCTAACCAACCGCTAATCCATGGAGTAATAGAAGCACCAGTAGCACTGGAGGTGGTGGTTGGGGTGGAGCTGTTAGAGTAATCAGCAGCGGCCAAACCAGCAAAACCGACAAGGCTAGCAATGGAGAATAGAGATAACTTCATTTTGGTGGTAATGTATGTATAAGTGACTAACGAACGAGATATACAACACTAAAATGGTTACCAATTTAATATTCAACGAAAAAAGCTATATAAGTAATAACAAATATAATTAATACTAATGAGAGGGATATTTATTTGCCTTTATACGGTATGTTATTAGCAATGAGTCGTTTTAGTTGCAGCATGGGCCTAAGCCCTGCGAAGATAGAAGATATGGAAATTGAGTTCCATTTTTTTAAAATTATGCATCTCGCATGCAAGCTCCTTTGCGAATCCACTGAAAATTTTTATGCAAGTGAATTTTAAGACTTCCCAATTCGCTCGCCGATGATCTTCGTACAATAACGATCCGTGTCACCTTCCTTTTTGGGTTATGTCGTTGCTCACCAAATCTGTGGCAGTTCTGAAAAAAACTTCAATATCTCAAAAGAGTCTCTACAAAGCGCATCGATAGCTAAGCAGTTCACAGTAGCGTGGCGTTTGTACTATTTCCACAGGAGTAGTGCTCTGAAATCCACATCATATGGAAGGCAACACTTGCTTTGGAGTTGGAGCTGTGTTTAAGCAACATTAAGTGGCCTATTAAAATGAAGTCACCGGGCTTAGAGAGTTACTAACAAATTTCAAATTGAGTGCAGAGAAAAAGGTCCCATTCCTTCGAACAGTAGATCCATTCTGAGTAAACACAAATCAACTAGGCCACATAAAATGTGAACAGATGTTTGTACATATGATGGGTACGGTACAGCTATGAAGAGCAAGAACGCGTCCGATATGTGTCAATCATCAAAAATCATATGAATAACCCAACCCACCTCCTCTGTATACTCCGTTATCCCTTTAGATGAGCAGGGGATGCCTATTGAATCCGGGTTTGGAACTGCAACTTGACTAATTGAGCCAGATCTTCATATGCAATATTTGATTTCTAATTATTTTATTTTATTGTTTTATTGTTTTGATATATTTAGGAAGGAGATCTGCGTTGTCGTGATTTGATCTAAATAAGATGCTGTAAAAAGTTTAATTCAAAATCTATCTATATTTGTGCTGCCCACTTAAAGCCACATGATGTGCAAATTGTTATCTACAGGTACACCTAGAGCCTAATAATAAGTAAGCTGCGGTAGGCACCAGACTGGTGGAAACAGGGACGTTGAGGTAAGGGTGGGCATGTGTTTGAAGCACTGCACAACACTTTTCAAGCTTACATTCCGTTCTTTTACATCCTGAAGATTATGGATCGTCTGAGTCCGACTATTGAAAAAGGGCTAGCTGTGGACGATTCTACCTGCATTTTGGAGTTGATGTGTGTAATTAAAAAGCTATCTGATCAACAAGCAGCAATAACAGATGGTTCAGTAAATCATTTACCATTTCTAGAGTTTTTTTTATCCCTGTTTGTTGTATTGCATCAGGACTTGGAGTTGTCCAAGCATTTGTAGCAAAAGCGCTATTATGACCCAAAAATCCTTTGATAGGTGTGAGGGAAAAGCAAGACTGTTTGTGAGATCTGGTGGTTCCCCTCTTCTATTGCTTATATCACTGAATGTTTCTGGACTTCTTCGGTGATGCAAGTCGTCAGGATTGGGTTCAGGCACGTTCCAAAGGGGATAGTTGCTCTCGGTTCTAACCAATTCCATTGCAAAACAGGATTACAGTGTAGTTTTTCATTGCGGCACATCTTTTAATTAACGGCATCAAATTTACATAACTAACAATTTTTGCTGTGACGTTATAAATTCCCATGGGCCCTTCTTGGCCGTCATCTAGATCCTCCCCTTGATTCGCGAGTAATATAACGCTTTACCCTACACATGGGTCAAATGTTATTACTCCAACACTTACCTTTCAGAGGAGTCATGTAGTTTACATTAATTCATATCAGTCCATAGCAATGTTCATTGGGATTGCCAAGGACCCTATCTTTTTGAAAGCACGCTTGATGACTTCGTTTCATTTTCCATATAGTTTCAACATGATTACATGTTACAATTGGATCTTATGCAAAAACTTTACTGCCTTATTTTATCGAAATTGAAATTTGCAAGAAGCTAATCAGTTCATTACATCTGAACTTGAGTTTACACTGCATTTATGGATTTCATATGTTTCTAAGTCATCAAGCAATCAAACAAACAAGCCACTACGAGCAATCTTTCATTGAAGTTGACCACATGATTCGTCCTCATTCGACTTTCGTCCTGAAGCGTCTGCATGTTATACTTTCGTCTCTATCATTCCCTGCAATATCGTATTTGACTTCCCAGGAGCAATCTCTCTTGATAAAAACTCTAAAACTCTGTGGCCCCTTGTCAAAACTACCGCTTTAGGTCCCGATTTTACCGATTTTGTCAAAGTCTAGGTCCGTGGTGATAAGCCCCATCCAATTTAGGCAGTTGCGGTAGAGCCCATCATCTCGAATGGGATAGATGAGTTTAAGTTTATGAACACTTCCCTTCGTAGCCCAAAAGTCTCTTGAAACTTTAAAGGAGCTGCATAAAAGAAATACATTTTGATTACATGGCCTGAAGCACGAGGTACAACGGAATGTGCCAAGCTATAAACTCCGAAATGACATGATATAACCGTTCCCATCTCAAGTCATCTAAAACTTCGCTAGAGTTCAACACCCTCAAACAATATCTTTCTTCTAATACAACACACTGTTTCGCTTTGAGGCAATATGTACACACCAGATCAGAAATCAGGATAAGGTCTAGCCTTTAGATCATCACCGCCCTACATCCTGTTGACTTACTGTATTTGTGTCTGAAAGATCAACAGGTCGATCCTTATTTTATATATCATGTGATCTTGATCACCTGATGATTTCTTTTTGTCTTCTGCTCTGGAAAAAAAGCTTCAACAATGTCAATTTTCAAAAATCCTCTAAATCTTCCGCCTCATAAAGAGGGATTGATCTTCTCAGACCACTGTTCCAGGCCGTAAGAGACGGTCTAAAACACTAACAATAAAGACGATCTTTTCTAACTTTAATAATCCCTAATGGTTTCTGTTAGGTTTTCTATAATCCCGTGTCTTACCCTATGGGCTTGCTTGTCAACACCACCTTTCTCTTAAACCATCCCCAAAAATATTTTACATAAAGCTATGGTCACAAACTGTTCTGCAGCAAAATAGTGGCTGTGTTTTCACAAACTCGTGACAAGACTCTTCATCAAACTTGACATTGTAGATCAAGCTGGTCATCCCGCTCTCCTGGATCTAGAGACCAAGCCGACATAAAAAAGTCATTTGTGGTGTACAGGTGTACAAGTTAAAAAAAGGCAAAATGCCATAATTAGATAGGCCTAACCATTATAAATAACAACAGTTGAACCTAGTCATAAAGGTTTTAGAGAAGAGCGTTAGGTTTACGAGTTACTATTTGGTGGAATTTTTGGAAGAGGCATCATATAGTCATCGCATAATGGGTATTAAAAAGTTTTTCAAGCCCCAAAAAGAGCTTACTAGAGAGGAAGCTCATGAGCTTCTTCAAGATAATGGAATAACAGTCAGAACAGATGACTCGTACCAAAAAAGAAAGTTCAAATTTGGTGAATTCTCGAAGTATGCCCAAGGACAAACAATTAACACAGGACCCTTGAGACCTAGAGGCTATGAGCCAGAAGTTCCAGATGAAAGTCAGGCACCTTCCACAGGTTCGTCGTATGACCCGTACAACCCAGCCACCCAATCTACTGTATCAGGGACTAGCACAGCATCAAACTCTCGTTTTGGATCAAATAAAGCTCCATCACAGCAGATTTATCAAGAGAGAAATTCATCAACAACTGCTGTTGGCTCAAGCAAACCCCAATCAGAAGTGTCAGGGGGGGCACCTTCTTACCATACGTACGACCCTTATGGCCAAGATAATGATCCATATTCGGGTCAGTCCATAAACCAATCTCAGACTAGTCTTCAGCAGCAACAGCTTCAGAAGGTTGATACTCAGACCTATGATCCATATTCACAACAACAGTCTAATGCTGAAGAAGATTTAGATTTCAACGAATATCCAGGTGCAGCCTCCGAAAAAGCATATGATCCTTACCAAGAGGCAGGGGAACAGCAACAGGAAGAAGAAGTAGATGAGGAAGAGGAAGAGGTTAATCGTATTAAGAGACAAACGAAAGATGTTCGTGAGGCCACCTTAAAATCCACTCATAACATATTAGGTCACCTAAGACAGGCAGATGATACCGCAACTAATACTTTAGGTGTTTTGGGATCTCAAAGAGAGAGAATGTATGACGTGGAGAGCTCTTTGAATCAAATGAGCACCCAACAGAGATTTGTTGATAACCATGTTAAAGAGCTTGAACATTACAACAGAAGTTTGTTCCACATCAAAGCCAGCAACCCGTTCACTAAGAAGTCAAGGATGAGAGCTGCAGAGGAAAAGTTCCTTGCTGAGAGAGCAGCAGATAGAGAAAGAGATGCTGGCTTGAGTTCGGGTTTGTATAGAGCGCAAAATACGATCGTGGACCAGATCAAAGACCCTAAAGATCCTGCCGTGCACTCCGAGCTAAAAGAGAAATACGAGTATGAAAGAAGAGTCAAAGAAGCCTCGAGATATTTAGGTGAAGAAAGGGATGAAGAGGATGAGAAAATGGAGGTTGAATATAGCAAAAATGTTGATGAGGCGCAGAAGTTGGCAGCTAATCTAAAAAAGAAGGCTAATATAATGTCTAGTGAAATTTTGTCGCAGAACCAAAACCTGAAGGAAATAAGCGAAAAGGTCAACAAGGTCGATGATAAGCTTGTGTTGACTACAAACAGAATTAGAGGTATTTAGATGTGGTTTCTCCTGGATTTGGAGTCAAATTAGTATATATTTTATATGATATATATGGATAATCTGTCTTATCAGTGCTTTAATTTAGTGTTAGATTACGTAATTTCGTGATATTGCTGAATCTTAAATCCGAGTTCGCATCTGAGTGGCGAAGATATAATTATTTAGTCACATATCATAATTACAAGTTTATTATTGTATTGTGTTGTATTGTGTTGTTACGAAGTTGTCAGAGAAAATAAACATAGGATTTGAAGAACAACTGATTGACTTGATAACCTGAGGAGTTCTATTGGGAGCTGGAAGTAAACATGGTTGCGAGTAAGATCAGAGAGATCATATCCGTAACTCGACGGACTGTCCGTAACCTCCGACAGACATTTGAAGAGGTTACGGAGCAGTTGATTGCCAATGAGCGTCAGAAACAACTTGAAGTTTCACTTGAAAGAATTCCTGTTAAAAACACTCCTAAAAACCCTCTATTGAACGGCCGTGTTCAAAGAAGAAACTTTTCGACAGCAAGGATCAGAAACTATTCCACATTCAGAAGAGCGCCTGTGTATTTGAACACGGTGAGACAACCTACTGTGTCTTCAGTGTCCAGGGGTGTCATTCATCAAGTGCAACCATTTAGATTTTCAAACAGAGCTGGAATACAGTTCATCTACAGAGGCGGATTGGCACCAGGCTCCCTTTACGGTCATTTTGTGAACCACAACTCCAGAATGTTCTCCACCTACGGAAGAACATTCACTTCACAAGCTGTGCATAACCTGACTCAAGGTCTTAGAGCCACTATATTGAAAGGATACGAGTTGAACTCGAACTTGCTATTGAAAACCCATGCTGGATCTATCAATGCTAACAAGAGCTTTGTTGACCAGAACATCAAGCTCGGTAAAACAGACTCAGAATACTACCACACTCTCTCTAGCGGATGTGTTGTTGAATTCAATCTCACTTCTCAATTGAGACAAGATGAGATCTTGCCAGAAAAGTTCATCTTAGACGATGAGATTCTTGTTGACTTTGAGAAATTTTATATCAACAGGGAGTTTGAGTACAGAATGAAGATCTTGGGTGACATCAAGAAATTAAAGGATCAAATTGGGACTCCCAGTATTGAGAATTTAGAGCGAAGTGGTAATACGATTGTAAGATGTCATTTCCCCAACTGCGAGCCCTCTAAGATGGAGAGGTTACTAGCTGAGTGCGGTATAACAACTGGAGTTGTAAGACAGGACGAGTCTCATTCCCCAGATTCAGAAGGAGAATCTTTTACGAATTTATCTGATTTTCCAGAGAGTCAGAGCTCATACCCAGGTTTGTCTGCTTCAAACTGTGACGTTGACATTGAGGAGTGCTCTGATTTCGAACCAATTTTATCCACTGATGCTTCGTCCATTTCTGATGCTAGTTCACCATTCTTCTACTATGTTGATCAGCAAGTGCTATCATCTAGTGGCGGTTTGGAGTTTCTGGAGCCTGAAATTTTAGTTTCTGATACACATAGCAATCTGGATGCGGTGATCATCCATCCTGTCAGTTGATGCATTAACTTGGCTATGCGTCGTTGTCGCCACTAGTACATGATGCTAGAAAATGGATTCGGTGTTTATTTCTATCTATGGTTTGGTTTTGCTGCTGTTGCATTTTTATACTTTAACGACTTATACCTTATTAAGTGCATTTGTAAAACAAGCTTGTAGTTGTAGACTCGTATTTGGATTTTTTCCGCCCCATGTCATTTTCGTGCCCCAAGTGATAACAGAGGTAAATGTTTTTTTTTGTATAATATTTAGATTGAGTTAATAACAAGTTGCACACTGTTTAGGACAATGTGATTCTAATTAACAGATAATCTAGTTGGTTTGTCAATCAGAAATTTTGGTATTAGCAGCTACAAATCCTTCTAAACCATGGAGGATAAGGCAGAAGTTGAGGCAAACTTGCAATTGCCAGAGGAATCCAACATATCTCAATCCGGGGAGACAATTGGATCAGAATCCAATTTTCAAAGTGCAGAAGAGTCTGTGGATGAACTAGAAACTGCAGATAAACAACTATCTTTAAATGCCAATGAAGATCTATCTCAGACTTCGAACGATGAAAACACAAATCCGAACCAATTAGCAGAATCTTCTACTGAAAGTAGCATTCCTGAAGAAGCCGATGCAGTGAAAGAGGAAAACAACACACATTCATCAACAGAGCAATCCAGAAATAGTCCAGATGATAATTCTGAAACACCACAGGTATTGGGCGCTACTACTGAGTCGACGGAGTCAGGAGTCGCTAGTGAAAACATAGCGGCCGAGAAAACTTACACCCAAAATCAGCAAAGCATTGACTGCACCTCCAAGGATGAAGCTGTGCTGCAAGAAAAAGAGACTAGTAATGTTGTGTCTATACAGTCTCAAAGTGCCACGGACTCTGAATCCATTATACAAGTCAAGCCTGTGGGATTGGAACTGCCTCCTAGGGAAAATAAACCCCAACCTCCTGAATTGCCCCCAAGAGATGAGGAACCTGTTATCATAAACTCTGAAGATATTCCACTTGAAGAGGAAAAAGGTGGTTCATCTGATTCCGATTCAGGACTACAAAATCCAGCCCAAAAGTCTGTGAAGTCTATTAGGAAGTGGTTTAACTTCAATATGAGGTCGGAATCTAACTCGACGGATAATTTGGATGAAGTGATACACGAGTTATCATCTCCTCAAAGTCATAGTTTGGTGGTTTCCAAATACCGTGAGAATGTTCAAGATATGAACTCGAAGTCTATCAAAGAACAGGAGATCATAAATACTGGTGCTGCGAGAATCAGGCAAACATTCAATGAAATAAAAACAGGGATAGAATTTACGAATGATAACGATTTGATCAAAGGAATCGATTGGGAATTCTGGTCTCAGGTGATAAATGATTACAGTTCTGTGGTTGAGTCTAATTCAGACGAACTTCTAAAACATATTACTAGAGGTGTTCCTAGGGAACTTAGAGGAATGGTGTGGCAAGTAATTTGTCAATCTAAATCTTTAGAGCTTGAAGAAATGTTTAGAAGTTTCAAAAAACAGGATAGTGATTATGAAAAATTAATCAAACGTGATCTGGCTAGAACTAGTTTTGTTACCAACAGTGCGGTGAGATCGAACATTGATGATTTATTTGAGATCATCAAGGTCTATAGTCTCTATGATAAAGAAGTTGGTTATACCCAAGGAATGGCTTTCATTACTGTCCCTCTTTTGATGAATATGGAGGCAAGTGAAGCATTTTGCATGCTCGTTAAACTTATGCAAGGTTATGATTTCAGAGAACTGTTTTTGCCTACTATGCCAGGCCTTCATTTGAAACTTTATCAGTTTGACAGGCTTTTAGAAGAACTATTGCCAGATCTCTCAAACCATCTCAAAAAAGAAGGAGTGAGATCCTCTATGTATGCCACCCAATGGTTTTTAACATTGTTTGGATATAAGTTCCCACTAGTTATGGTTTTAAGAATTTTTGATATCGTTATTGCTGAAGGTCTCGAATCAGTTCTGAAATTTGCTGTTAACCTGATGATGAAGAATGAGACACATCTACTGACTTTAAAGTTTGATGATTTATTACCATTCCTCAAAGAGAAACTCTTCTTCTACTATGTTGACAATACAGGAAGTGTTGATGAGTTACCAGAAGCGCTTGTGGCCCCAAATCTGAAGAATTCGTATTCAAATAAACAGATAACGGCAGATACATATAAACTGGAAGAGTTTGTTTCTGATTCCATGGCCATTGAAATTTTGCCAGCAACTTTACAGAGATATGCTGCGGAACATGATGAGATAAATAAGCTGCAAGGAGAGCTGGAAACTGAAATTGATGATCTCAAAACTAAGAATGGACATTTAATAAGGGATATAAGAAACATCGAAGCTGCTTATGCAACTTTAAATCGAGAGCATGTCGAAATTGCCAATGAAATGGTTCAAGGTAAGGTTATCATAGCAAATTTACAAGACGAAAATCGTCAGTTACATTCTCAGATAGAGGAGTTAACACAAAGATTGAGTCATCTTGAGAAGCAGTCAGATACCCAGATTGACTTTACGGGAGAAATTTCTAATAACATGGACATGGAGATTCAGAAAACCATGGAGAGAAATCTGGAGGTTATGGAAGAAAACAGACTCTTGGAAGAGCAGCTCAGTACTCTCGAGAAGGAGTATAATGATGTTAAGAAAGAAGTTGATGAGATGAAAGGATCAGGTAAGTGGCTCAAGAAGGGACCGTTCTGGTAATCAAAACTATGTATGATCCTAAATATATGAAATATAAATCGCTACTTAACAGTTGATATTGCGGGTAACACATCCACCCATTTTAATTTTTTCAAGGTTAAAGCTCAAAAAGAATAAAATACTTGTAATTTTGCGAAGTTGAGCTATATTTAATGATACAACAACAGTTCTGAGAAGTAAGACTGATAACATAGAAAGTGGTCAGGAAATCAGATGATGCTAACACATAAATCTTTTTCCATGACTGGTCCACTCAGGTCTTTTATAAGATTTTTTTCGAATAGCACGTTGGCGAATGCGAGAGACTATAGACATGTCGTCAACAGACAGCTGAAGCAGAAACCAGATCTCAAGGTGGGAGATCTGAAGCCAAACACCTTAATTATACCTAAGTCAAAGGCAAAATATCCTGAATACCCATATGGAGAATCAAGAATTTTCAAGAGAAGTAATAGGGGATTATATGGTGGCCAATACATATCATTCGGAAATCAGATCTCAGAAATGAGAAATAAGTCGAGAAGAACATGGCTACCTAATGTTGTTAAAAAAAGATTATGGTCTGAGTCCTTAAATAAGCTCCTTCCATTGAGATTGACAACCCGTGTGCTAAAAACAATTACCAAAGAAGGTGGATTAGATAACTACTTAACCAAGGATAAGTCTGCGCGGATCAAGGAGTTAGGTCCATTTGGATGGAACTTGAGATACGATGTGTTGAAGGCAAGGGAAAATGCACAGAAACAAAAGGTCAAGAATTATGAAGAGATCACCACTCCTGAAGGAGAACAATTGAAAGTGTTCTACAAAGGAGAATTCAAAGGAGAGGAGGTGAATATTATCGTCGGAAGAAGAAAGTTATTGCAAAAGTTATTCCCTATAGTGAAGTATCATACTCCAGGTAACTTGAAGTTTGCGGCTTTCAACAACAGACGTAAAGATTCTTCTTTTGAAGACATTCTTAAGGAGTTCGAGAAGTATGGTTCCGAGTTGGACGATGTCGCTAAATGACTTTCGGCCAAAGGACTTCTCCCATATCCTCAAGTATTTAAATCGATTGTACATAGATAAGAACTCAATAGTATATCATAGAGCATATAAATGTCTTGGTGTATTGGATACTGGTAATGAAAGGGTAACTTTACTGGCTTTACTAGGCCTTGATTTGCAAGATGAATAGATAAGAAATTACATCTTTGCACGGTCAGAAATCTATTTCGCAGTCACAAAGTATTTCCCAAATTAGAATTCATTCTTTAAAAACATCCCTCTTTTGAAGGTATTTTAACAGCCGTAGTTTTTAATGACAGTATTACCCGGATGCCACAAAAAAAGCGAAAATTTTCACTTACATTGACTGGCAAAGTTGACTAGAGGGAGACAGAAGAGATAGTTAAAAGTAAGAGATTCATTGAAAGTCTACTCTACAATAAATACTTGTTTAGAATCATAGACATCATTAAAAACATACATAATGGCTAAGTCAGGTAAGTGATTCACCTCTATTGAAAGATTAATTGATGGATTAAGGTATAAGATTGAATGTGAACTATAGATTAAAGAATAAAGATTGATCTCGTTGATAAAAAGATAGTTCAAAGATTGAAAAATAAGCATAGCTCCAGTACAACAGAAATGTGAACAGATATATCTGTATATCTGTTGATGTTACTATCATAGTTAGGACTTTATCAGGAAACAAGAGGTTCAAGGTTACTACAACAACACTTTCCCAAAGGTATCATCTAAAGTTTATTAATGAAGAGTCTCCTATAACATCATCGAAGGATATAGAGTAGCTGTGAAGCATTAAATTAGAGTTCATTGGATTCGACTGTTTTGATCACTGATTTAAAGTGTTCAACTCTATTCTCATCAAGCCCAGTTATATATTAGTACCGTCGAAATGGTGATATTCGTAATCGCTCCCAAGAACTATTGTTTGACAGGAAAAGGCCGTGATATTCATTAGTTACCATATTCATTCATTCCAATCATAAAAAGGTTATAGTGAAAGTTCATACTAACATATTTTTACTTGTTACAGGTATTGCTACTGGTTTGAACAAAGGTCACAAGGTCCAATCTAAGGAGGTTCCTCAAAAGATCTCCTACAGAAAGGGTGCTCTTTCCAAGAGAACTGCTTTCGTCAGATCATTGGTCAGAGAAGTTGCTGGTCTTGCTCCATATGAAAGAAGAGTCATTGAGTTGATCAGAAACGCCGGTGAAAAGAGAGCCAAGAAGCTCGCTAAGAAGAGACTTGGTACTCAAAAGAGAGCCAAGGCTAAGGTTGAAGAGATGAACCAAATCATTGCTGAATCAAGAAGACATTAAGCATCTTTCTAGTATGATTAGTTACCACATCAAAGCCGAAGCTGGGTTTATATGACTTCTAATATAATTATTCATAAACTCTGTTAGTCGAACAGTAAGGGAATTTTACAGTTGTGGGTAGTGTGTCTGTAATTAGATGGGATGAAACTAGACACATATCTGATATTAATGTATCCATTTAAACTTATGTAGAGTGTAACGGAAGACTGATATGCTGGTTTTGGTTGAGAAGGGATGTATGGGTGTTCCTCCGAACACTTACATGGAAGATGGGAAAACAGAGCTGAAAGGGGGTTTTTAAGGCATTGAGTCTAGATGCAGATGATTCAATCAACTTGGTAATGGAGCTGTGTAATGTTACATTATCGAGGTTTGTGACTGAGTTTCTATCAAGAAAATTAATAGTAATTGTGATTTAGCAGGATTAAGAGCACTAATTTTTGAAGATGAATCCGGTTCCCAAATGTGAGATATTCCGGTTTTCCTTTTATATCCGGTCGATCTCAGAAAAATCAATAAAGTAGTAACTTTAAATTTGCCTACTCCAAGGTTAGATATAGTGTTATAGAAATAGCTATAGAAATACCAGAAAGCTCAGATAAAGGGCCAAAGAGGGAAGAGTTTTGGGGAATATTAGAAAATGATGTGGCAGAGGAGTCTGTTAAAAAAAAAGGGTATAGTATCATTGAATCAAGACTCGTTTAGGGCATTGCCAACCCTGGGGCAAATCGGACACTATTATAAGAACTACTCCAGTTACAATAGCCCTCCCTCATACTTCAAAAATTTGTCAGATCCACCAAAGACACTTGATCAATTAAGGAGTGGGCAACAAATATCGAATCAGCCGGATCAGTTTCAGACCAGGCCTTTGGGAGGAACGCAGTACCAGAATAGCTACTCGGGGACTCAGTTTGTTAACAATTCTAGCGATGGCTCTGGTTCTGTTGGCAAAGACGGTGACTCTAGTGCCTCTAGAGTGAGAAATGTCGGTATTGGATTTGGATTTGGGTTTGCTTCTCTGACATTGAGCGTCACGTTGGGGGTGTTATTGTTCGAGTTACTAGAGAAACTTCAGGAATACGAAAAACAAATGAATCTTCTCCGCAAGAACCAAAAGGAGATGTTGATACAGATGCAGAATTACAAAAAGAAGATCACCTTAGCTTCTATTGAAAATTCCAAAAAACATTTGATGATCCAGGGCAAAATGCAAATGCATGTTGCTCTTCTTAGGGAACAACTTCTTGACAGTGGTATGGACCCAGTTGATATCGATCAGGCGATCGAGAAGTTTGAAGAGTACGTCAAGATGGAAACTACTCCCACTACTATCAATCTCTGGGTTCCTGGAGAGTCCCGTTTGAAGTCATTGATTCCAGACGCTCATGAATACTCCACTAAGAAGTGATATATATATACACATACAAGCATATAATGATAATTGCATTAGACTGAAATATATACAAGAATTGACTGTGGAAATCAGTGGTATTTGCCAATTGACAACTGACAATTGCCAAATTTTGCTGTGTAATATTTATTAGATCTCTGTATCTCCATCAGTCTGACTGGATGAGGTTCAGTTGGTTAGTGTCTGAAATTCAATTTTCGGTCCCCCACTATAAAAGCTGAAAATTTTTCTGTTCTTTCGCAATTTGTTATCATGAAGTTCTTCCTTCATTATTAATGTCTTAACCATTATAGGCGCCCATTAGAGTCACGGAGCATGTTGTTCAGTATATTCTCAGTGCTCGGGTTAGCCTTAGATCGATGAAGAAAAAACGGACGTTTTTTTGGTTTTTTTCGGCCTTTCAATGTCGTGCTAGTGGAGCTTTGGTTTCCTGGCTACGCGGTCTTTAACTCACATTTCTAAACTAAAAGTCAAGTAATTGCTCCATGATCACAATGTATGATCCCTTTGAAGCCTGAGACCTTGCATTGTTGTTATGTTTTGATTTGTCTCGTTATTTATCTGTGTAAATACCCAATCACCTCGATACTTCGATGTAATAGGTTTGATCTGATAGTCTGTGTCAAGCATCAAAAGCCGTAACTTGTGAAAGATGTTGCACCACCTAGCGATCTTTCCGTTGGCTTCTTATAGACCGAGCTTGTAAAACATGCCCCAATATATGGACTATTAGAGCAGTTTGGCATCCAGCTGCTCTTTTTTCCTCTGTTCAACCTTAAATTTGAGCAACCGAGGAATCGGGCAGCATACGGTTCGTGCCTCCTCTCCATTTTCAGAATAGAACTGGGTGCAGCATTCGTACAATTTGTCAATTATCTTGGTGCATCTGGCTTCGTTGTAATTGTTCCTCTTAAGACAATCTATTTCCAATTTAAAAGTTAGTACCTATGAAATCATTAACTTCAACTTCCATTTATTTACTTACCCTGAATTGCACATGCTTGGGGTTTACAGGGGTCTGAATCTCTGGTAGACATTTCAATAAGTTTTCTCTGTTCCCATTAGTACCTCAGATGCTCTTTAACTTTGTCTTCAAGTCTTTAGTCACCAGGAAAACGTCCTTATCTGCTTCACTTTTCTCTGTTCCGCACCCTTTATCCGGTTTCCAGGCTCTGATATGGTCGTGTAATACCTAATTTACCTCCTATGTCCCCAACATAAACTTAATATGATTTATCCTTGTTTTAGGAAGAAAAGAGACCTTTTTTTTACAATCAAAGGATAGAGAAGCAACATTGAACATCAGAACAATCCAAAATGACTGTTTCATCTACATTAGAAAGATTCTGGGGTAAAAAGGAAGTCGAAGAAATTGAGGAAGAAAACGGGCAGGATGATTTGCCAGAGGCTGAAAATGGGGGATCAGAGGGTCCCAATTCGCCAGAGTCGATGCAATCATCCATAATTAAACCCTTCTTCAACGACTCAGATATGAAGTTTTTTTCATTGAAGATGTTTAGTAAAGGTAATCATGATATCTTGACTGTCAATTTGGATGATGTGATCATTCCGGGCTCAAACTCTTCTCTCTTAGCCCATGCAAACACCTGGGGGCTACTTGTTTTTCGTGTCTACAGAAAGTTGCTTTCCAGACTCCACTTTTTGTACGGCATTTCTGTCACACTGACTAGTTGGTACTTGTACATACTTCTTGTTATCTACGTGCATTTTTGGTGGGTTGTTGACGCTTCGGGGTTGTTTCCTAACAACTTGGCAAAACACGACGATACCGATGTGAATCCACCCCATTACTCTGGGGAGAGCTTGTCAAAAAACGAAGGTTGGGTATCCACAATTAGAAACCTTCCTATGAGAGTTGGAAGCCATGCTTTAAGTGGATCATTGGCAAACTCCATCCCCAAAAATAAGTTGGAGATCAGACAAACTCTGGGTAATATTATTCTTCCTGAACATGTATATGCTATCTACGAACTCAGCCCTCTGGTTGTGCCCCCTCCTCCAGAAATACCTACTCCTTATCTGACCGCCGAGAAAAAAATTGTCATTCCTGACAAAAAAGAGATGTCTAAGGTCCTTTCAGAAAGAGCCGAATGGGCTGCAGCTCAGCATACCCATAAAGCTTCAGATGTCATTCGAATTTGTGCCGAAGCGGCCAGGCTAGTTTCCTGGACTGTTTACTCAGGAGTCAAAACGCTCACCATATACGAGCGTTCTGGAAATGCGTGGAAAGATCTTAATAGACTAAGTTCAATGATTCAATCGGAGTTGGCTTCATTAAATAATGGAAAGCCTGACTACAAAACTTGGATCAAATTGGTTAATCCTGAGGCTAATGAAACTATCACCATTGAAGATAGTGAAATCAACCATCCACAACCACCTGCAGAGATCGGCAAAGATATCAGTTTGGAACCTCTTGAAACTCTTGAACCTACTCCTATCAGTGCTGAACTCGATGATGCATCTGCTCATGACAATGCATTGTCGGCTATATATGGCGACTTAACTGTGACTCTGATTTCATACAAAAGTCGGTCTGAGAAACTAGTTCAAATGACTAGAAAATATCTAGCTGCCCATGAATCTGATTCAGTTCAGGATACATCCATCAGTTCTTTTGTTGAAAATGAATTAAGCTGTTATGGTTCTCCAGACTTGATTCTCAAATTTTCTCGTGATCGAGCTTTTCCAGATTCCTTATCTGGAGCCCCTATCTACAATTTTGACAACCATCCTCTTTTTGTCTCAAAATACCAACAAACCACTACTTTTCCTTATTTTTTCCAGGCTTTGCATTATTACTCCCAAAATATCCAACAAAACCAGCAAGATTTTGGTCATGACCACGATTATGATTCAAATTCAGCTTAGATATATCCTCTTTCCACACCTATTCTTTATCTCTAGGCCTTGCTATCATTATATAATAAAAGATATTATCTCTTTCCAAAAAATACCCTTATCGGTGATGACATAAGCTCACGACTTTTTTTTGCCTTCTTGTGGGAGAAAGAGGATGGGGCAACAGCAATACAACCAACCAGAATAATAATTTTCTCATAACTTTAGCCAACATAGATATTGTTTTATTTAGTAACTTGGAAACAAATAGGCGTGTAAAATTGATAGCTTTAGCTCTATTGTCCAGTGGTAAACGATAGGAAACTACAAAATGGCATCACCAGTCTGTGAGTTTGTTCCTGCAGGAGATATCCCTCGTATCCAAAAAACTGAGTTCCCTGTTTTAGTTGAAGGAAACGAGCGTTTTCCCATCAGAATCATTGACCTACATGGCAGAGGACCACATAGAAGGTTCCCCCCTTGGGGCCAGGAGGATTTTTACTTAGGAAGATCTTCGAAAAACAAAAGAACTAGAGGGAGACAAGAGAGTACCTTTTCTTTGAACTTCAATGAGCCTGCTCTCTCCAAGAATCATTGCGTGTTGTCTATTCAAACCAATTTTGATCCAGATTCTCGTTCAATTAACGGATCTTTAAGAATAAAAATACGTGATAATTCCCAACATGGAACCTTAATCTTGAAGTATGGAGATAAAACGCCAAAATTATTGAGTTCAGAGGAACCTGTTGACTTACAAAATGGCGATCTCATTGGTCTGGTAGTCACTAATTCGAAAAAGGGCCATTACGATTTTTTCAGAGACACTAAGGTACAGTTTCAGGTTGCCACAGATTATAATGGCATGCTGATTGTAGTTAGGTTGAACCCACGTTTCTTTACAAAGTTCCTCGACCCTGTGTTGGATAATAATGAAAAAATCGGCGATCCTACTGAATGGTCTGGAACCGAAAATGATGACTCTTCACCGGCAATAGAAATGGATCTTACACCACTTTTTCTTCATATTTCAGGATCGAAAGTTGAAGATTTTGCAGGAAAGGAGTTTGCGAGAAAAATGGGCAGGTTTTTCTCTGTCGCTTACCTAGGAGATAAGCTCGAAAAGCGGTTAACTCAAAGCATTGAAGAGTGGCCCTTTGATAAGTATTATGGCCTAACTGATGAGAGCGAATGTGAATCATCTGGTGTGGAGTATATGTTCAACCCCAGTGACTCTTCTTTCTATGACTATGACTCAGATAGTTTAGAGTCTATGGATTCTTGTATCAGTAGCGATTGTCCAGAATGCCAAGAGGATATCACTACTGATCCAGAGTCTTGTGATTTACAGATGTCTTCTCGTTATATGGAAGAAGAGGCTATAGAATCACCAATGGGAAGCATATCATTCTCTTCTGACTCTGGTCCAGAAGAAAACGAAATAAAGAAGGATAGCAAGTCAAGAAAAAGAAAAAGGATTGTTTTAAATGAACCTTCGTGTGTTGATAATTGTTGCAAAAGAGTTCGGACACACAAAATCTTCGAAGATAATGATCATAATGATTATAATAAGTCACCTGAACACGGAAAAGTGAATTTGATGAATGGAAAGGGTGGCTCGTTTTTCACTGGTCTTGCTGTTGGTTCTGCTCTTACACTAGGTGTTCTATCTGTGATAGGATCATATATGGAATAATTTAGTATGATCAATGATTATTGTTATGGGATTTTTTTTCAGGTTATATTATGCTACTAGTTTTTTGTTTATGCTGCTTGCTTGTGATACTCAGAAAGGTTATATATGATTCTTTTTATTTTAAGTTTTTGTATCCATATAAATGTTCGATGTGGAATATGAATTATATTACAATACTTGATTTCAAACGACTTGAGCACTGTTACCGATGATTTCCTCCCAGTTTGATCGAATGACGATAATCAGTTCAAAAATTGATAGACAGCTGACTCCGATAGTTAATCCTAACCAAAGTCCGAATACCTTCATGTTCAGCACAAATCCAAAGATAATTTCAAAAGGAGTTGCAATAACGTAATAAGCTATGACGCTCAAAAAGGAACCAATACTTTGTCTCCCCTGTCCCCTCAAAACGGCAGCACAAATAATATTGATGCAATCCAGGAACTGACTGAGTCCAACAACTAGAAAGAGCTTCGCTGTTGTACTGATTAAGATAGGATTTTCTGTAAAAATTCTAGCCAGTTGGTACCTTAGCAAATAGAGCCAACTAAAGTTGACCACACTCAACAGACATGCAACCCAGAGCATCACAACAATCGCAATCTTATAGTTTTCAGATTTCGCACCTATGATGTTGGCAATCCTTGTGGCGCAACAGATTCCAACAGAGAAAGGTATCTGGAATCCAAAAGAAGCCACGGTGCTCACTATAGATTGAGCAGCAAGTTCATTTGGACCGAATTTGGTTGACATAATGGTCAGTAGTTGAAAGGCAAGAGCTTCTGAAAGAATCATTAAAACTCCTGGAACACCAAGTCTAAAAAACGGTATCCAGTCCTGAAGCAAATCAGAAAGTGACACATTGGCATTCAAACATTGATATCCATCAACGAAAAAGATATATCCCAATAAACTTATAGCATTGCACCAGTAAGTGATAATGAAAGAAGTTGGAGGCCCTCTCAGCTCTAACAATGGTAAAAACTTTGTGTTCAGATAATAGCTAAATGGAACAGCAAAAATCATAACTCTTGTTGGGACATTGAACTTGTTTTGGGATTGTAAAAATCTTTTTGAACATTCAAAGACCACCAGTGGAGGGGCAGCTAAGGGCATCAGTTTTAAATAAGAAGCTGCTAACTCGGATATTTTTTCATCTCCTGTGATCTTTAAGAGCAGTGGCTCAGCATTTAGCCAGAATATTATAGATGGAAGGATAACTACCGATGATACAAGTGTTCCTTTTTGGTAATACAATCCGACCTTGTTAAAATGCTGAGCACCAAATGCAGTGGAACATAACGTGTCTATAGATGTGGTAAATCCATTAATTATAACTGGTCCCGTAACATAGAATGATGTAATGGCAAAAGAAATGGCCGACAAATAATCCTCTCCAAGTCTACTTGCAAAGTAGATGGGTATCATGGATTGAAATAAGTGTTGGAAGACAAAAGTTATCAGCACTGGAATGCTGTTTTTTGTTATGTAAGAGATTTCATTTTTGATCGTTGTTGTGCAAGGCAATAGTTTGACGGAATAAAGCGGTTCTGTTTCTGGTGTGGTGTATAGTGATGTCTGTGATAGTGAGTTATTATGTTGAAAGCCAGTTAATGGGGAGGATTCATTGACAGAAGTTTGTTGGTTGACAGAGGTGGGATTTTCATCAATCATTGTTTGTCTATCACGTTACAAATTCATTTAGTGGTTGGCTTATGGGTCTTGAAACAGGTTATAATATCCATTCCTCAATTCTTTTGTATATTTCCAAGGCGAGAACACTGAAAACAAATAGGATATCTGTATTTGTGAGAACCACCTTCCCTATTTCAAAATATTTTTCAAGCGAGATTTTGCGAGCAGTATCTACTCAATCTTTACCGTTTTAGGATTACAGCGATTAGATAAGAAACATGAATAAAGAGTCCCGAAGAAATTCATAAAGTACCTTCCTGCATTGAAAACAAGAGATATAAAAGATTGAAAAAGGGCTTTTTTGGTGTTTGTATTCAACTTCGAGGCATAAAAGTTGAAAACTATAACTGAATTTAGTGACCGATGAGTCGATTATTAACTGTGCTGCTGCTATTGGTGGCCTCTCCTCGTATTGCAGAAGGTGCAAATGAAAATCTCCAACATGAACTAGTTTACCAGTCCGGAGAATTGGAACAAATTTCAATTGATGCAAATAGTGACTTCCAGACACAACAGATGGTATTGGCTAGAAGTATAGCAAACTACCATGAAACTAAATATCGGTTCCTCGAAGATTATTTTAAAGTTGACCAGGATGATAAAGCGTTGGTGTTTGAAGAAGATATAAACCTTCCCCCACATCTTCAAAGGCTCGTGAAAATGGAGATCGAGTACCCTGACCCTGATGACACCTCAGATCTGTATCCTGGACAAATGGACAGATATCATGGCAATGCTTTGACAGGCTTTCTATCGTTTGCTCACATTCCAATAGAGCAACATTGTTTTGACCCAGCTTCCTTCGATGAGGTGGAATTTGACATAGCCATCTGTGGTGCAACTTTCGACACGGGTGTTTCATATAGACCGGGTGCAAGATTTGCACCGGATGCAATTAGACAGGGAACCAGAAGATTGGGGGCAACTTATTCACCATACAGACCAGGATTCCGGGTGTTTGACAACTGGGCCAAAATAGTCGATTGTGGAAATGCTCCAATGACCCCAATTGACAATCGAATTGCTATTGATCAACTTTACCGGTCGGAACGGGCAATTCTTAATCATACTACCACTTCGAAAAACCCAGGAAAACATCCGAGAGTCATCACACTTGGTGGGGACCATACAGTGACTTTTGCTGGAATCAGAGCAGCATATGAGAAATACGGCAAGGTCAGTGTAATCCATTTTGACTCTCATTTGGATACTGTGGATCCATATCATATGAACTTAAATGTCACAGAGTATGCCGCTCTAAACCATGGTACCTTTCTCTACTGGGCCCACAAAAAAGGGTACATGACAGACACCAATATTCACGTTGGTCTCAGGGGATGGTATGAAGAGTCAGGAGATCCTGATAGAGATTCCACGCAATCAAAATTTGAAAAGATCCTAGCCAGAGATATCGATAGCATTGGAGTAGATGGTATTGTAAAGAAGATCAAAGAAAGAGTTGGAGATACGCCAGTCTATATCACATTTGACATTGATGTGTTGGATCCATCAGGGGGAGGCATTGCTACTGGAACCGTAGAGCCAGGAGGATGGACATCTAGGGAAGCCCTCGAGGTTCTAGATTCCTTAGAGGGAATCTCGCTGGTTGGAGCAGACATATGTGAAGTTTCCCCGCCTTTCGATATTGGAGAGGTCACCACTCAAACTGCTGGAGAGATAGTCCGTTCATTGTTAGCATTGATGGTGCTCAAACCAGTTAACTGATATTTCTTGGAATATTTAGATTAGTTGTCAATATTATTGAGTTTGTCCCTTTTTTTAAAATTTCATATTTTCAAAATTGTAATAAGATTAAGTTTTGTTGAATCAGAAAAATAGTGATTACTATAATCAGTTGCAGGATAAAAGACTGTTCCACCAAATCATCATATAACTTAGGGAATCAATATATGTGCTAGCAAAATCAAGAGTATAGAGATTTCTATGTTTCTGAGAATGAATTACAACAAATATCATGTCGTATCCATTTTGGGTGATTCATCAGATACATCCATACACCAAAATGGTAGTTTTCACAGGTTCTCTATTTCTTCTGAATTAACTGAGATTTAGTCTTTCAGATCTGCTCGAGCTCTAAGGTTCTTTAAAATACATCAGAGAGCCTTCTATTCAATTTGTGTCGGAAATTTCAAAACAGATTTTCAATCTTGTATTAACAATGCTTTCTGCTGCAAACTCCCCATTTTCTGGCAGATTGGGGTCTAGATCTCCGAAAAAACGTAGGACACGGGAGATTGAAGAAGATGATTTCTTTGTTAAACTTCGATCACCAGTGAAAAGGTCTATGAACGAGCTGAATAAGATAGCAACGCAAAAAGCTATGGGAATTAGAAGAAATAAAATAATGAAAGGTGAAACTCGCCTATTTAGTGAAGATGACAATGCATTGCTTGACATGGAAGAAAGTGTTCTAGCAGATAAGATAATAAAAGAGAGCAAGAAAGATGGACTTACACCTTTACAACTAGAGTCTGATGGAATGAGCGATGATGGGGTGAGTGAAGATGAAATCGAAATTGATGAGGAAGATGCGATCTTAGAGGATGAGATAGAATCTGATGATCTAGAAGAAGAATTTCCAAAACCTACATCGGGTCGTAGATCAACTAGATCACGTAAGAAAAACAAAATGTCCCTGAAGGAAGAGGAAGAGGATGATATGATGAATATTGATAATGACAACATTAGCATTGAAAGTCATAAGACAAAGGTGCGAACTGATGACAGTGACATAACACCACTTCTGGAATCTGAATTAAGACCATCAAGAGTTTCGACCATAAAGCTAATGGAAATTCCCCAAGTGGATAGAGAAGAGGATCAACTTCTTCATTTCGCCGATGAAGAAAAGGCTTTGTTCCATGATGGATATGAAGGTTACTTTGAACAGCAGAAGTTGAAAAATAAGAAACCGGCAGGAAATTCAATGGCAATGGCACCAGAACTATCATACGAAGAGTTCCACAATTACAACAAATTGTTGGATCTGATTTGTGATGAACAAGTTGCAAATTTGAACAATTATTACAGACTCCAATTTACACAGTGGCTATTTGAGTTAAAGGAAGGGTTCAGTCTTGTATTTTATGGAGCAGGCTCCAAAAGATCATTAGTTTTAGAATTTGTTCAAAAGTTTCTCCTCAAGAAAATCCCAAATACTCATTGTGTTGTCGTTAATGGTTATAATCCTGAATTTCGTCCCAAGATGCTGATAAATATTATAAATGAAGTATGCTTTGGCACAAAAACAACCGCTTCTTCTCATTTACTTGAGGCTGTTAACAATCTTGCGTTGAAGTTCAACAAGTCTGAAAACAAAAAATGCATTGTATTAATCAATAACATAGATGGAGACTCTCTGAGAACGGACAAATCTCAGTATCTAATGAGCGAATTGAGCGCAATACCTGAAATTCATTTTATTTGCACGTTTGATAACTTGAATACCCCTTTGTTCTGGGATTCGAGTATACTTGCGAATTTCCGTTTCATATGGCATAACTTGAATACTTACAAAGCATATTCAATAGAAAGCAGTTTCAAGGATCCTCTGAGTGTAGGAAGATCACAAAAGTTTGTGGGCACTAAGGGTACAAAATACGTTTTGAACTCTTTGACTTCCAATGCAAAGAACTTGTATAAAAATTTGGTCATTCAACAATTAGAAAAGATTGATTTAAGTCTCCACTCAGAGGAGGATATTGACAAAAGAGGTTTGATAAGAGGAACTTCCAAATTGAGCTTGAAGCTGAAAGACTTTTACCAGTTGTGCCTCTCGGAATTCATCACTTCGAATGAAATTTCCTTCCGTACAGTCCTGGGAGAGTTTGTTGAACATAAAATGTGCAATCTAGCAAGGGATACATCAGGTACTGAAATTTTATATATACCGTTTACGGTGGACGAACTAGAAAAACTACTAGAAGAGCAATTCATGGAGGAATGAATGTAACATTAGAGGCATTAATCATTGTCATTGATGTCTAAAATAGACTACAAATGGCAATGAATCTATAGATTAATAAAAAAGTTTTCAAAAATACCACTTAGAACATAACAGCAGTATTAGGAGTGTTTTTTAAATTGAAATTTCGATCTGCACAACGGACAAGTAGATGAACCAGAACTCTTGAACCATCTGTACAAGCACGCAGAATGAAAATTATGCTTACATGTAGAACACACCTTATTTGGAGTTGAATGATCAATAACTTGCAGAATTGAATAACAGATAGCACAATCCTCGTAATTCTCAAAATTAACTTTCACATTATTTTTGAAATGCTGAATTGCATCCAAAATTGTACCGTTTTGAAAGTTAATGACATATTGGCACGAGAGAATCCAAGATTTCCATTTTTTCTCCGAGATACCTAATTTTTCGGAACCTTGCACGGTTATTTGAGATAAAGGATAATTTGAAGGTAGTATGATAGACATTTCCAGCTTCTGATCATCAATTTCGTAGATGCACTTAACTTCATTGATAGTCCTGTTCAGTTTGATTGTGAAGTCCTCGTCTTCTAAAGAGCCCTTATTATCAAGACTTAATAATGTTTCGTCAATTAATAATGGGCTGATATACTTAATAATGAACTTTTCCACTTCAGCCTTTAGTTGTTTATTCCGAATAGATTGGAACCAAGATTGAGTTATACTGCCCCCTATATGTTTGCAAAGACGAAACAGAATATTAAGCAACAACTTTCTGTTTTCATCTTCTCCATCAAGAGAACTGTCATCAACAGACGAATAATTTTTTACATAACCAGGTTCCTCTTTATCAAGCTTGATCTTTGAAACATCAATTTGATCAAAGATAAAGTCTAAAAGATTCTTTAAGACATCTTCTCCCAGTTGGCTAATGTAGTCTTGTCTGATCTTCTGGGAAACATGTTCAAAGTAATCAAAAATCAAATACCAGCTCCATAAATATCTTTTGAAATAGCTGTCCTCTGCTGGTTCCATATAATCACTTGGAATATCTGATTGCACAATATTGACCAATGTTGGAGGTAGAATAGCCTCAACATCACCTTTACTTAGAGTAGCCTCCACAACAAAACTGTCTTGAATAACAGGAATAAGCCTATGCAACACAGTAACGGAGATTCTCTGAATACTTGCATCATCGGAAACAATTAAACCAAGCAGATTATCCAGCTGAGTTTCCAATTTTTCCTGAACAATTGTCCTATTGAATATACGAAGCAATAATTCATTAATCAATGCAACTAGTTGATTGGTAAACTTCAACTCACTTTGCTTTAACAAAACAGTAATCAGATCATCATAAATACCACCAAAGTTATCATCCCAGCCTTGAATATTCTTTTTATGACGGCTCAAAAAAATGAATAACTTTAGTGATGCATAGGTTAAGGACAATGTACCCTCATCAGAAGATACAAAACTGAATGATTCTTCACATAGACGTAATCCAAGATCAAAAACTTTCTCAATGAAGTCAGAAGGGTAATTATTATCACAAACATAATAAATACTTCTCACATATGTTTCGACAAACTCGATCAAAGTAATTCTTAATGGGTAAAAGGTTTGATCGTAAGCAGATTCATTGTCTAACCAACCAGAAAGAGAATTGAGAATCATTCCCAAACGTTGAGCCGGGAATAACTGGAATGATTGCGGTATATCATAGTCTAGATCTAGATTAATAAGAGAATTTAGAAGGATGAGGTTCTTCAAACCTTTATCAAGGATTTCGTCTGCGGACTTCAGTCCAATTGTATTTGCTCCAACTTGATTTCTGATTCTACCCAAATTTGGACTGGTCAGAAACTTCCTACTCGCAGAAGTTATCAAGATCATTTTGCTGGGAGTCTTTTCAAAAATCGTCAAATTCAAATTTTCAAATTTTGATTGTTGAGAACTATCGACAATGTGAGAAGCAATGATTTCCAAAACTCTGGCGGAATAATATTTAAAGCTGTTTGAATGATGTGAAGAATCCAAAATATCCGTCAAAAAATTAAAGAGTGAAGATACATTATCTCCTTTAACTGTACTGATCAACTCTTCAAGCTGCATGTTATTACACAAATCAGTCACCTTCGATTTGACGGATGACTGGAAGGAAAGAACCTGGCTCTGAAGACCCTCTTTAAGTTCTCCCAAAAAAGATGCGTCTACTCCAATCTCTTCAATTATTCCAAGGTATAGTATTAGACTGTCCGATAAATCTTTGGGGATTTTGTCCAAAATCTTAAGGTAGAAGTTGGATCTGAAAAATAACTCTTGAAATTTGTTTCCATTTCTTAATAAAGTTTTTTTCAAATCATCAAAATCCAAGAAATAGAAGATTCCAGTTCCTAATGGATTAGAAGCGGATAAATCAATATGAGGCTGGGGGTTTAATACATGGGAAATCAAATTTCCATAATCAGATGGTAGCATTTCCACAAGTATATCTTTAGGTAATTCATCTACTTTTTGAAGCACGCTATCTGACACAACTCCTGTTTCAATCACCTCATCTAAGGAACTTAGAAGAACATTTCTGAACTCCATATTTTCAATGTTATTCTCCAACTTATTGAATAATGACCTCACACCAGGGTTTGCCAAATTGAGCCACAATGAAGTCAAGAATTTTTTATTTTTGATAGCAAACGTTAAAAACGCATCATTTTGATAGTGATCATTGCAATTATCCACAAAGTTGTCTAATGAATTAGTAGAAATGGATTTTTCATAAAGCCCTGATAAGATTTCAGGGTTCAAAAACTTGAACATAAGTTTCTCGTTAGATCCATCCTCAATATTCAGTTCTCCTAATTGCTTGTCAACATCAAACTTTTCATGAATGTGTTTATTCAACTTTTCACATTTTGATAAATCGAAAGTACGAATACTAGTCAACTTTGATAACAATAGCTTGATTTCATCATCAGATTGCAATTTCATGAAAATAGAATCGACAAGATCGTTAACATTAGAAGAAAAAGAAGAATTAGCGTAGTGAACAAGTATATTCAAAGGTAGTTCAATGAAATCAGATGAAATGTAATCACCAATTGTTAATACAAAGGCTGTAATTTGTTCACTAAACTCTGATATGTTAAGCTTAATAAATATGTCGATTATGGTTAGAGACAAGGTTGGATGTTGTTCTTCATCTTGCTCATCGGTTAATGAATCTAGTGAATTGTTCAAAAGTTCAGAGAGCATTTCCTTTTTAAATGATTTGGACAATTTGATATAGTTCTCAACAAATGATTCTTGATTCTTGATAACAATGTTGAAATCCGAGAACTCAACTTTTCTGCAAGGAAGAGAATTAATTATTTCGAACCCAATATCTGCCAAAACATCAATGTTATTGTTCTTCATCACTGAAAGATCTGATAAAGCGCTAATCAAAGTGTTCGATAATGTTCTTGGAGAATCTAACAAGAGGACTAACGTATTAAGCAATTTGTCCAGAAAAATTCCCGAATCAGCTTCAGGTAATACTATCAATGTCTTTGAAAGAAACTTAAGATAGCATTTCCAAGATGATTCTAAAAATTGAGGAAGTTTTTCCTTTTGAACATCAGCATCTAAAATTTTCATGTAAGGATTGACAGAATCCATCACTTCCAATGATAGGAAGTCTGGAGGTAATGAGTCAAGTAAACAAAATAGCAAACTGTAGTACTCCACACCTGATGATACAGATCCAATTGAAAGAATTGATTGTAGCTTTTCTCCTGACTTTCTCACAGAAGTCCAAATTGAAGGATTACTCTTTGTTATTGATACGAGTGCGTCCAAAATAGGAATAACCACATTAGAATATAATATCGGATCTATTTTCTTACCCACACTGAGACTCTTGATTGCAGCTTTTTCTAATTTGTTCATTGATTTATTATCAATGAGCGTTTCCTGTGTCTTGTCTGAAGTTAGCATTTTCAAAAGCAAATACATAGATCTTTTGATCTTGAGTTCCTTGCAATCATAAAACGAGTGAAAGTTCTCCGAGATTAGTAATTCTCTAATTAACTCCAAGGAATTATCTTTCAGTACCAGATCACCATTGATGGACTTTGATAGGAGTTGTGATAACATATTAACGGAACTATAAACCGCCCTCCAATACTTCGCTATGCTGTCATCTTTACCGACAAATCTCTCATCTGAAAGAGTTTCGACAGATTCATACATCAATAATTGGTAACAGTAATTAGTTATTTGATGGCTGAAAACCCTCCATAAATTTTCGATTTTTTCATCATTATTATTGAAAGCGGATCTGATGGAGGAAACACAAGTTCTCGCCGTTACTCTATCAGACTCAAAAGAGCCACTTAGCCAAATTCCCACAGTATCTCTTAAATACTTGATATATCTTTTTCCAAGAATGGTAACAAATTTTGATTGTACTTGATGTGACAAAGATCTAACTTTTTTGGAATTGTCTAGAGACAATTTAGCATATAACTGACACCAAGAGATGATAACTAAATCATCATTTATTTCTGCTTCATTTGCGGTAATGTATGCTAATAACTCTGAGATAGCCTTCTCTCTGGTGGTATCATCTCGCTTGAGCAGAGATTTGAAAGTCAGTTTCAAAGTTGAAGAGCATGTCAGAATGCTTGGATCAGGTATTCCAGAGATATAGTTCAAAGAGATTTCAAATCCATTAGTCCCCAACCCTGTAGAGTAGGCTGATTTCCCAAAACCAAATTCTGCACCAGATTTCAGTGACATGTTTGATCTCTACTATTGAGAACCAGAAAACCTTTGTTTAATTGCGATGAAAGAAGCTAACAGCTTTTGAAGTACGGTGAAGTTGCCTATCGAGTAGTATATTTTTCAGTCATTTGGAGAAAATATTATTTGAGAGAGAGAGAGAGAGGACGTCGACAAATTTTTTCGTCGACATATAAAAATCTCAGTCGACAGAAGTTTTCATTGGCCTTGCCATCTCCATCGTCGTGGCGGGAACTCACCAGCCTCATAAAAAGGTAGCCTAATAGGGCGAAACATAAACAACAATTTTGTTTATATTTTGAAATCTAAAGTACAAAGATGGATGAGAGACAAGAGATATTCTAATTAACAGTGTTTAGAAAGTTTCTGAGATTATTTTTGATATTCAGCAGTATTAAATTTCTTTTCAGAGTTTGTTAACATATCAAAACCCTGCAATATTACATTCTAAGTGCTAAAGATTGGCATAGTGAGGCTTCATTTCTAGATCAGATCTAACACATTGGAAACCAACAGAGCAGCTAACATCCTACACAAAAAGATAAATTGCTGAGAAGTCACAAGATCAAAGCTTGAGTAGTAATAATTTCAGATTTAGACGTTTGTTTAGTTTAGATCGTTTGATTACTTCTGTCCCAGAGAGACGGTTTATAAAGAAAGTTGACTGTCAAAATATATACGAGACGGTTATAAATACTCTCGCAATCATGCCTAGACGACCATCTATTGACGCTATAGAATTTCTGAAAGGTAGAGTATACCTTGGAAATTATGACTATCATCCACAGAATACCGATGAATTAGTTTTCTTTACAGTTGAGGACGCTTTACCATATAACGCTTTCCATTTGGATTTCGGACCACTGCATATCGGTCACTTGTATAGATTTGCTGTCACCTTGCACAACATTTTAAATGACCCAGGAAATAAATCAAAAGCTGTTGTATTTTACTCTTCTGTGGGACCAAAAGAAAGAACAAATGCTGCATGTATGCTATGTTGCTATATGGTTCTCGTTCAGAACTGGTCTCCCCATCAAGTTTTACAGCCAATTGCCCAGCATGATCCTCCTTTCGCCTCATTCAGGGATGCTGGATATTCCCATGCCGATTTTGAAACTACAATCCAAGATGTGGTTTACGGTATGTGGAGAGCCAAAGAGAGAGGTATGATTGATATCACTGCCTTTAATTTAGAAGAGTACGAACAATACGAAAGAGTCGATCAAGGTGATTTTAATGTGGTTTCGAAGGACTTCATTGCATTTGCTTCGCCAAAACAATCCAGGCCTGGTGCTCCGTTGAACGAGCCTTTCAAGAAAGTCTTGGAATATTTCGTCAATAATAATGTTCAACTTGTCGTGCGATTAAATTCGCATTTGTATGATAAAAATGAATTTGAAAAGAGAGGGATCAAACATATAGATATGATATTTGATGATGGTACTTGTCCAACAATGGAATATGTTCAAAAGTTTATAGGTGCTGCAGAGACAATTATTGCCAGAGGTGGTAAAATCGCCGTTCATTGCAAAGCTGGCCTTGGACGAACTGGTTGTCTGATTGGAGCACATTTGATATACACTCATGGTTTTACAGCAAATGAATGTATTGGATACATGAGAATGATAAGACCTGGAATGGTCGTTGGCCCACAACAACACTGGCTTTATCTTCACCAGAATCAATTTAGAGATTGGAGACACACCATGGTTGTTGACAATGTTCCTGATGACTTTATTGGAGGCCTTTACCCATTGGTGCCATACTCTCTGGTCCAAAGTCGTGAAGAAGAGGCTCACCCAGAGAGACACCAATCTCTAACCACCCCAATAAGAAGGAGAAAAGTTTCAGGTCAACTCAAGAGTGCTCATAGAGCAGTTCCAATGGAAAGCCCAGGTCAGCCAAGGAAGTATAGGACTTCAACAAAGGAAAACCAGCCATACATGAACTCGGATGATGAGGCAACATATGAGTCTATCGCTCATCAGCAGCAACTATCCAGTCCAAGGAGAAAGACTACTAGACAAATCGAGGAACAAGAGGACGTGTTTTATCCTTCTCATGATGATGCAAAGGAAATCCATCATGGCAATAGTATTCAAAATGATGATAGTATTTCACAGCAAAAGAAGGGCGCAGCTCAAGGTTCCCCATATTTCCGCAGAGTCTCTACAACAACGACTACAACAACCACTATATCATCATCCCCACCACATGGTGCTTCCTGTGATTCCAATTTTCTCAAGGTCTCAAAGCAGAGAACTTCAACAGGATCAAGAGATGCCAAAAATAGAGTTAATGGAACAAGGCTATCAAGTTCTAACGATAAAGTAATAGGGAATGCTGGCGTTAGAAAAGTTTCTGCTCCGAGAAGAGTAGCTTCTGGTATATAGTTTCTTCAAGAGTTCTTGGCTATATCTTACCTTCGTATCTACCCAGGTAGGTGATTCAATGTTTTATTTTTTCTTATCTTACATCTGATCGAGCTCAGATTCCTGCAAGACTTGATAGTGATCAATAATATTGTTCCTCACAGGAATATTCATCATTTATAACAATAGTATATAGCCAATCACAAAAGGGTTAAAATTCCCATTGATGAACTAAGACAAAAACACAGTACTAACAGTGTGTATTATATGGCTCATTTTAATGGATATTGCTTATTGTAAATTAACGAATTGAATGATAGTGGTAGGTTTGGGAGAGAGATATTAAATGAAGTAAGTGGAGAAGTGATGAATGAAATAAAATTTAATTAGCCACACGCATGGCGCAGTATTTTGGCCTACTTGGTCTAAAAGTAAACAATAATTGATCCAGAGATAATTATCGTTTTTGAATATTACGAGTCGATTTACGAACTTCATTGAGCTGTGAACTTACCACATTATAGAGAACATCACTTCAGTTTGGCATGAATCTTTTTCTATAAGAAATGTCGAAAAAGCGTAAGTTCGGCCAACAACCGTTGACAGAGAGAGTGATCAACAGCATGACATTACCAGAGGAAATCACTTCTCCTTCTGTGAAGAGAAAGTCGTTTATCCCAGTAAGAACAACTCCAACAAACAATAGAAGAATATCAGGTGTATATGAGTCTCAGAAGAGCTCATTGCCAGTTCCCACATTTAATAATCGAAATAGGAAAACAAGTTCCACTTATACCAACTCTTCTCTTAGTGGGGCCGGAAATACCCCCGAAGGATATATCGAAATATTAGACGCATACGTGGATCAAGATCTGATACTGGAGAAACAACAGGTGACAGACTTAGTGCATAAGAATAAGGTGGTTTTAGATCAGATCAATGATCTTAACGCTGAAAAAAGTCAGTTAATAAGAGAGCGGAAAAAGCTGACTAGATCATTGGAAGAACTAAAACTTCAGTATCAAGACCTTGACAAGACCCTAATAATAAAGAATAAAAATGTTGATAACGAAATAAATCGGCATAAGACCATAATTGAATCAAAGAAAAAGGAGTTAGAAGACCTTTTCCAGAAGAAGTTGAACGAGGTGGAGCTGGAATTGAAAAAAGTGTTTGATAGTTCATTGAGAGACGAAGAAGAAGAGGCAAGAAGAGAACAGGAATTGAGTGATCTGGATCAAAAAATCAAAGAAATGGAAAAAAAAATAGAAGAGAAAAGAAAGGAAAATGAGGCTAAACTGGATAGGTTCAAAAAGGAGTTAGATGAGGAAACAGCACGTAAAAAGCTAGAGATTGATTCTCTGAACGGGGATCTCGAGGCGGAAATATCAGAATTACAATCCAAGAAAAAAGAGTTGACATTTGAAATCCAAAACATAGAGACTGAGTTATCTGAAATCGAAAAACACATTGAATTGTATCATAGCAATAAAGAAAAAATAACAGACTTTAGTTGCTCTTTGGATGATGTGATGCTGAACCTGAAAAGTAGGAAGATTCAGATAACAAAAGAGATAGATTCAGTGATTTCTGAAACGGAGGATCTCGAGAAGGGTGAGTTTGCAGACAACAAAAAAGTACTTGAAGACTTGGAAAAGCGCTTAAAGGAAGAGAGATATGCACGACTAAAAATAGAAGATGAAATCACAGAATTGAAGAATAAGCCTCGGATATCATTCATCGGAGAGTCTATGGAGTTCAATAGATCTGATTGTTGTCAGAACATAGATAATTTATGGAGGGAGCACTTGAATGTTTTTGTTGAAGGCTCTTTATCAGGGTTGAGCTACACCGTTCTCCAGTTTTATGGAAAAACTTCCTCAATAGATCGAGTCTATGAGCATTTGAAAATAAGATCTTCCAGCGAGAAATACCGTAAATGGGATATTGAAATTTCTAGGTTCAATATTCCTGATGTTTCAATGTTGCTGCAGGATGATAGGAGGGATCATTTGAAGGGTGATCTAGAAGAGGAAAATGCGATCAAGGTTATTTTAGTGAAATCTCACAACTGGGAGAGTAGAAAAACAACCTTGGCTTCAATTATTTTCATTGACCAACTGGACTCTGTGAGTTTACAGGAGAACAATCCTATTCAGAAAATCTGTGGTCTTACCAGGACCTTTTCGATTATTAATTTGACAACAAAAGATAACTCTGAAACAATGGATGGTGAGGTATCCGATTTAAAAGCAAAACTTGAACATCCCACAACATCGAAATCTGAGGCGTTCAAGTTCCTTAATTACTGATCCTCTGTCTTACATTATTATTGAGGGGATATCTCAGTTCCTCACCGTATGTAATTATATGTATCATAGTTGACTTAACATGGCCTACAACATAAGTGTCTTAAGATAGAGAAGAAGAAGAGACAGAGAGGTTTTTCAGGAGCCACACGACCATTAAATTTTTTTTCTTTGAATTTGTCAAAATTTTCAGTAATGCGTAACTATAAGAGTTTTGTCAATTGTTTGATTACACCTACGATCTAAAAGTTAATTAAGAGGCTAAAGGTTGATCATTTAAAGAAGGTCTACAAAGTCACATCAGACGTATTGTTTAATAAAAAAATACCAACGTTTTCAAGATGATGAGACCACTTATGCTTAAGGGACATGATCGTTCCCTGACTCAGGTGAAGTTTAACAGAGAGGGGGATCTTTTGTTCTCTGTTTCAAAAGGTAAAGAGGCCTCTGTGTGGTACTCGTCTAATGGAGAAAGATTAGGAACCTTTGCTGGTCATGATGGTGCTATCTGGTCTATCGATATTGATCCAGAAACCAATTACGCGGTGACAGGTAGTGCTGATTTCACGGCAAGGTTATGGAAAGCAGAAACAGGAGAATGTATTCATACTTGGACAGTGGAGGCTCCAGTGAAGAGAGTGGAGTTCAGTCCAGATGGATCTAAAGTTCTTATTATCACAGATCAAGTTATGGGCCAACAAGGTAAAATTAAGATATATGACATAGACCACTCTCAAAATTCACAATCCACCACGCCTTCCCTGGAGATTGTGAATGAGGATGGACATCCATCTAGATTCTCTGTTGCAGGATGGACGTATGGAGCACTTTACTTGATTGCTGGACATGCAGATGGTAAGATCAGCAAGTATGATTCGAAAACCGGTGAACTACTTGGGTCCACCAAAGTCCACGAGGGGCTCATCACTGATCTTCAATTTTCTACAGACAGAACCTATTTCATCACATCGTCCAAGGACAAGACCGCTAATCTATACGACGTCGACAACCTCAATTTATTAAAGAAATATAGTGCAGATGTTCCAATGAACTCTGCCTGTATCACACCAGTGAAAGACTTTGTTATTCTAGGAGGTGGTCAAGATGCCAGAGAGGTCACTACCACTGCTTCTTCTGAAGGTAAGTTTGAGTCTAGATTCTACCACAAGATTTTTGAAGATGAAATTGGTAGAGTCAAAGGTCATTTCGGTCCATTGAACTACGTTGCTATCCATCCAAAGGGTTTGTGTTATGCTTCTGGTGGTGAGGATGGTTATGTGAGGTTGCACCACTTCCACAAGTCTTATTTCGAGTTTTTGTATGATGTTGAAAAGACCGCTCAAGCCACCCAGCACTACGAGATAGAAGCATAAATATGTTATATCTTCAAATAAATCTCTATATATTACTTTATTTAATATTGAAGTCTGTAATCTGAATGCCCATGTCCAGTCAGTCACACTTGTAGTCCATAAACAATCATCATTTCTTCAGTTTTGCTGCTTCTTCTGCCTTCTTTCTCTCATCTGCAGCCTTCTGCTTGGCCCTGAGAATATCAGCATCCTTTTCCATTCTCTTTTTTGGATCTCCATCCTTCTTTTGGGCCTTAGAAGCTTCTTGTTGTTTCTTGATGTTTTTAGCTCTAGCAAGCTCTCTCTGGTTTCCACGAGCCATATCTGAGACTTATTCTTACTGAGTCTAATTTCAAAGTTTTTCCTTGATCTTTCACAATAAACCTTTTGAGGCTTTTGTACCAATATAGGTAACTTCACCGACGAGTCACTGTATTACGGGGATCTATTCGGAGACCCTTTATCTTGGTTGTCCAGCCTCAAAATATAAAATTTAACCAAGTCGGTGATCCCGTCTCCAATTCAGTTTCGGGTGTGAGGTGTGCCATATTTCTGGAATCAAAACCTGGAACGGCAGGGATTAACATTTCAACTGAAAGAGGATAGCGAACAGGAAGAAGGGAGATTTGACGGCGAGACAGAGTCATTGATCTGAACTAATTTACATTTGGAATTGGGATTCGAAGAACGAAGCAAGATGATATCAGGTTTGTTCATTTACAACCCAAAGGGCGAGGTGATAATATCCCGACTTTTCAGAGATGGAGTTAAGCGTAATGTGTGCGAAGCCTTTCGGATCCAGGTGATGTCTAAGCTATCGGACATTAAATCACCTGTTCTGACTTTAGGATCAACCTCTTTTCTGCATATAAGACATGGACTTCTGTGGATAGTGGTGGTAACTCGGTCGAATGTCGATGCATCGTTGGTGTTGGAGTTTCTGTTCAAGTTTGTGGACTTGCTCAAGAAGCTGATCCTCACCAACAGCTCAAGCAAGCTAACTGAAATGGACATCAAAAATAACTTCCCCCTTATCTATGAAATCCTCGATGATGTCATTGAATACGGTTATGTCACCGACATGGATATGAACACACTCAAGCCGTATTTATCGTCTCCAATCACCAGGATTGCATCCGCTTCTCAGGACGATCTCGATAGCACCAATGGTAAAAAGATGAAAAACGTCTCATCACTCGGAGGATCGCTAGGTGGATCAACTGGAAATCTTCTGGCAAAGGCTAGTGTGTTCAGAAGAAAATCAGTGAGTAAATCGATACCCAACATGGGGTCCCCGTTGGAGAATAGTCATACAAGTGCCCCTTGGAGAAGTCCCGGAATCAAGTACAAGAAAAACGAGCTATCGATTAATGTCATTGAAGATGTAAATCTTTTAATGTCAGCTAATGGTTCAATAATCAGGTCGTTTGTCGAAGGAACAATAAGAATGAATGCTAAGTTATCGGGAATGCCTATATGTTCGTTCGGTTTAGATCATGAAAAATCTTTATATGAAGATCCGACAGATGGGGAAACTGCAAATTTCAAGTTTGGTGACTGCAACTTCCATCAATGTGTTAATCTGAAGGACTTTGATGAGGAAAATCTTATTAATTTCATACCCCCAGACGGTGAGTTTGAACTTATGAACTACAGAGTGAATACAACCAAGCTACCGTTTATCGTCTACGTTTCTATGGAGAACCTTGGAAGCTCTCGAATTGAATATGATGTTGAACTCATTGCCAAGTTTGCAAAGAAAGCTGTGGCTACCAACGTTGTTGTCAAGATCCCTACTCCTCCAGGTACGATTAAGACCAAGATAAATGCTGATTCGGGTAAAACAAAGTTCCACGACGACGAAAGTGCCATCCTATGGCAATTCAAGAAAATAACCGGAGGATCCAGTTTCAAACTAAGCGCATCTGTTGAGGCAGTACAAAATTCCACAGATTCTGGTGGGAACACAGATATGATTACATGGTCTAAATCAAAGCCTCCTGTTTCATTGAATTTTACATTAGATATGTACTCAGTTAGTGGTAATCTTGTGAGGTTTGTCAAGGTGAGAGAGCCTTCTGCAAATTACAGTACGGTTAAGTGGGTCAAGTACATTTCCCAGGCCAAAAACTACGAGATTAGGATATAGTCGCAATTAATCTTTTTAGATAGAAACGAAATAAACCCGTTCGCACCAAATTCTACTGCTCAGTAACTTTTTTTTTCCATCTTATTATTGTATCGGACTAAAATTCCTTAAAATAGTGAAGTACCATTTAATATCTATCGAGTAACATGCATTTAATGGCTGCTCCAGCAAAAGACATACACACAAATAGATAAAAAGTACAAGATATGTGGAAATGGTTCGACCGATTCTTATAAGAAGATGGTTTCATGTCTCAAGATGCTCAAAGGTCACACAGCTTAGCCATCTTGATTTGGATAGAATCAATGCATACACAGGAAAGAGAAAGAGAGATAAGGAAGCATGCCAGAGGGATCTAAATCGAAACAAACTGGATTATCTGGTAGAGAAGTTTCAGCAGATGTCTGAGACTCCCGCAGAATTTGAAAGTTTGAACGACATTCTAAGTCACATTGTTAGCAGGAGACGAAAGTCATTAATCAACAATCAAGACAATACGGTACAAGGGGCATCAATCGACTACGATCCAACACAAAATGAAGTTAATAGCGGAAGTTCCATTTTCAATAAGGAGCAGACGCAGCTTTTGGAACAATTATTGACATCTCAGGTTTGGGAGGCCAAGCAGAGTCGCCTGGAAACAAAACGTCGTGAACATATCATGTTAGATCCAATCAACACACCTGAATATATTAAACTTTTACGACAATTGAAGTCAAAGCTGCTATACAAAAATACATCAAAAAGATATTTTGATGGGCTCATTTCAACATATGATACACTTCCTGTGCCCGCTCCACAATTTTTACAACCAGAGCATTTTGAGATGTTGTTGGAGAAACTTCTTCTGATAAAACCGTATCATTACAATGGTAAAGATTTTGTTGTAAGATTCTTAGATGACCTCGATAGGTCAGGGTTAAGACTTGCTGTCAAAGAATTTATCACTTTCATGGAAATAGTATCTCCATCGAAGGATCTAGCTTTCTACAAGAAGACATACTCATTATATAATAGTCAACTTGAAAAGCGTAATGTCCAATTTTTTGATCAGTTCCTCAAATTTTCATTGAATATTGACAAAAGGTGCAGGTTTTCAATGCTAATATTGCGGGATTTGGTTTCTTCTAACGTCAAACCTTCTCAATACACAATAAAACTGTTGATGAGGATGGCCCGGTTGACGAACGATATAAACTTCCTTTTGGAACTTGTGGAATTCAGTATTGAAAATCATGTTTTACATAAGGAGACTGTTCATGATATGGTATTTTCATTGTTGGGCCTTGGTGAAACGAAACTTACGAAAGCAATCATTTGCAGCTATTTAAACCATTGCATTGATCCAGGGATGACGCATTCTGAAGGCGTTTCACCTCTCACAGGTGGTTACAAAACAAGTGTAAAGATACTTAGTGCATTGCTATATAATAGTGAGGAGAAATATTCAGGATATGCCTATAAGCTGGAATATTCACCAGCCATGGTGAACAGATACCCGGAAAAAGCTTCCCTTACTTCTTCTGGGGAAAGGCTTCCGGATTGGTTTCTGAAATATGGACTGAAGAATTCATTCCACCGAGATACAGCAACGTTATAGTTAATGTGATATTACCATGTAGATAGACTTAGATCGCAAATATATATAGATTCATAATTCATCTCTTGAATGACTGGACAATTAAATATATGTAGTAGAAGATGAAGCTCACGTGACCGAGACACGTTATTTTTCAATGGTTTTTTCATTGAAGAAGCCGTGTCAAGGTGTCTGAGAGGTGAAAAGGAAAATTATGAAATCTAGCGATCGGAGAGTGAACTGGGAATAAAAAGGAAAGGACGAAGGAATCAATAAAAAGAATATAAAGGGCCTTAGGAGACATAATATCCAACGGAGATCATACACAGTGGTTATCACAGAAAATTTGTGGAAACAGAACGGTAAATAGGTATTCAGAACATATCATAGACTCTGAAGCGATAGATACTGCACTGTATTTTCGTGATTATTTGATTGCGGGTGACGTGGATTGGTTATACATAGTAGTTCTTATTGCTTAAATCTTGGGCAATAGAGCGTCTGATCTAAGAAAGCACTAATTTGAAATGTCTGAGCCAATAAGAAAAGGAAATATTGCACAGGCACCTACTCCTCAGAACACGCCTGCCTCGGTGGGCGGATCGTATTTGAAGAATGTGACTCTTCCAACTATTCCATCCACCATCAAGGAAGATGATGAGTTGCACAAGAAGCTGTTGGCTAACCCAGCTATCTTATCCATGATTGAGGGAAAGCTTAATACACTTGTGGGAACTAATTCCGGATATGTTAAGTCATTGCCCCCAAAGATCAAAAATAGGGTGTATGGTCTGAAGTCTTTGCAGCAGTTACAATTTAAGTTAGAAGCCGAATTCCAGGCTGAACTACTTGAACTAGAAAGGAAGTTTCATTCAAAGCATGTTCCTATTCTTGAAAAGAGAAAGAAGATCATTATAGGTACTCTCGAGCCTACCACTGAGGAGATCGAGGAAGGTCAGGCACTCATGGAAGAGAATGAAGAGGATGAGGAAGATGAGGACGAGGACGAAGAGGATGAGCAGGATCAAAGTAAAGAGGATCTCAAGGATGTCAAGGCAGAGATAGATGATACTTTGAAAGATGTGAAGGGAATCCCAAGCTTCTGGCTTACTGCGTTGGAAAACCTCGCTCCCGTTGCAGAACTTATAAGTGATAGAGACTCTGAGGCTTTGAATCATCTCATCAACATCAAGATGGAATACTTAGATACTCCAGGCTTCAAGCTTATTTTCGAGTTTGAGACAAACGACTTCTTCACAAATAAACAGTTGGTGAAGTCTTATTTCTATCAGAAGGAGTTGGGTTACTCTGGAGATTTTATTTACGATCACGCGGAAGGCTGTGAAATCAAATGGATTGATAATGAACATAACTTGACAATTGCAGTTGAAAAGAGAAAACAAAGAAACAAGCACACAAAACAGGTGAGAACCATCGAGAAATTAACTCCTGTGGATTCGTTCTTCAACTTTTTCAATCCTCCTCAAGCTCCAAAGCCAGATGAAGAAGACAATGATGAAGACCAAGACGAAGATGAAGATGAAGAAGAAGAAGAAGGGTTGGAGGAAAAGTTGCAGCTAGACTATGAAATTGGTGAATTGATCAAGGATAAGTTGATTCCTAGGGCGATTGACTGGTTCACAGGAGATGCATTAGAATATGAGTATGGCAACGGTGATGATCTAGATGAATATGAGGGAGATGAAGATGAGTTTGATGAGGATGAAGATGAGGATGAAGAAGATGAAGATGATGACGACTCTGACGAAGATGATGAGTCTGCTGATGCTAGTGCTGCAAAAACCCAACCAGCAGAATGCAAGCAACAGTGAACTTAATTTTCATTTTATTGGTTGTCATTTCTAGTTCACTTTTAATTTTTACTTGATCTAGTTCTATTTTGTTTCTATCTTTTTATTTTCAACTTCTATAATTTTGTTGTTTTACTCAAGTTTGCTTTTACCCCCCTTTTTTATCTTAAAATCAAGCTTGACTAGTATTACTTGAGTTAATGGTAAAAGAGAGACACAAGTTCCTGCCATGATGCTAGTTCCCTGATAGGAAGACACGGTACTGGATATACAATTAGCCAATCTTTAATTTCCATCCAAAGTGCTTTATTGTAACGGTGTCTCCTGTATTATATATAGAGATTTCACAAGTGATGAATGAAATTGAGCCTTTCATGATAAATACCCCTATAAATGGACGTTATTATCTCACCTCCAACGATCATGCTCACTTGTAATACTTATCAGATACTGGTCGTTCTTCAGGCACTGTGATAAGACCTTGCTCTTCCTTCAATCTGAATTGAACAACCTTAAGTAGTTCATACAGCAAAGTGAGAACAGGGGCCTGTACTTTCAATTCCTTAGCAACGACCAACAGATTACCTAAAATAACTTCCAACTCAATTGGATTTCCCTTTTTCACGTCCACCCTCATTGATGGCTCAAACCAATCACCATCATCAGAATGAGCCACACTGTTTATGATATCTTCCGGTAGTTCAACCCCATCAGCTTTCGCTATAGCAACAACCTCTCTCATAGCTGGAACAGAAACTGCTTCGAGTCCCCCGGCCAGTTCTAATCTACCAGTATCAACTCCAGTCAAGGCACAAACTGTGTTTAAGGTGGCATTGTAGACCAATTTTCTATAACGATAAGCCTTTGCATTTGGAAAGTAAGTACAATCATTATTCTTGTTGCTGTAAATGGAGATGAACAGTTTTGTCTTGGCCTCCTGTTCCTCTTTTGTCAGATTAGGATTGTCGAAATAACTAATCAGACTTTTGTCCTTCTGGGATTGGGTGATTACTCCATTATAATTGTGAGACCCAATATGTGACACTCCGGAGACAATCACATTTTTAGGATATTTGGTGATGAAAGGTCTACCGAGGTCGAATCCATTTTGCATCAAAACGATGACCGTTTTTCCAGGAGTAACAACAGGCTCCACCAATTCCTCAAGTTTTACAATATCAGCTAAATTTTTGGTGGAGATGACAACAAAGTCGTAGATAGTGTCAGGAATCGCAGCAGATTCCACTGTAGGATAGATATGCTGAGGTTTCCATCCCTTGATTTGGCCGTAATCAACAGAAGATATTTCCCAACCGTCTGCTTTAACCTTCTCATAGTCTCTTCTGACTACCACAGACAGGTTACTTTTTCCAACATAGTCTATACCGTAGCCTACAATAGTGCCCACTCCACCAGTTCCAATCAGTAGAACGTTGTATTTCGACATTTCTCTCAGCAGATTAAACCTTGGTTCAATTATATCCCCAATTACAGCCAAGGTCCAGTAAGTATTACTATTAGATGAATAATACGTGAAAACCTTTATTTGTTTTCCAATAAAGGCAATAAGTACTGATTCTGGGATTTGGGCTACAGCACAGGAATTAATTCCAGAGACAAAATCTGTTCTCACGATGATGTTGGTGGAGAAGTGCTGCCTATCGCAGGAGCCACTGTGCGGCGTTCTGAGAAGATAAAATCCGTTTTTTATACAATATACACTATAAGGGAGTTTTCATTACCTAATACTTATCTAAAAAAAATAAAATAATATATTAATGATTATATAAGCAGTGATCAATTTGATTTATGCGCGGTCATCGAAGGGACCTAGATTGAAGAAAGAAAGGGTTGAAAGAAAGGGTTGAAGAAAAGCGGGATAGGGACCGAAGAGAAACATAATTCTGCCACATTGAAGCGAAAAGTTGCACGCTTAGATTTTTATGGGAGGATAATAAATGCTGTTTAAAAGCTCGATATATAAGTGAGCAAAGCTTATCAAAGGTAATAGATGACAATAATATCGTCAGTCGTAAATAAACAATCTACCCAGTTAAGGTGGGTCTAAAACTGTTTTACTGCATAGTTTGCTAAAAATGCTTAGATAAAAAAAGCAAACAATCCTCTACCAGGAGCGCCACATCGAGGAAGTGTCGCTGATGTAGGAAGATTACTAGAGAAATATGGGACCAACCTTGAGCTCTTGCTCCGAGTCATTAACACTCTAGAACTGGATGTAGTTCTGGACGTTTCCGTTTATATCAGGATAGTTTTCCGGCTGTAAGTTGTTCCCTGAGGTGAGTTTGTGATATCGGTATATCTTTGCTGCGCCATAAAATATTTTATGGATGTGGCAAATGCACCAGAATGCTGTTTTCATTTTTACCTAAAAATTATAACTACGAAATTAAAGGATGCTGTAATGGGCAACGTCTGAAAACTTGTTTGTTTTGATAACCATACAATTTGTCTTTAGATATTACATCTATATCAGAATAAACTCTAAATCAAAAAGCAATTTTGCTGAAGAATAGGTAAGTAACTGGAATTGCATGGCTGTTCATTATTACCATGACACTGTTGATCAGTTCAACTAGATTAATTGTTGGTATCCCCACATGTTCCAGTGAGACATTCGACATTCGCAACTGTTAGTTAAATTTTGAGACATTGGATCAATATATTGAACCCGGTGATACCATATGATAGCGATTCAGTCTAGTTGATACTACCAAGGCTTTTTTTCGGACAGCTGATACTAACCATCTGATCTGCTCAATATCTTATAGCTTTGAGACATCGAGCAGTTCTTTTCTTTCACAAAACCCCTTTTGAATAGCATTTTATTGCAAACACCTGTTTTGACCCCCAATATAATATGTCAAAGCCGCCGCTGCCGCCGAAGCATGTAGTAAGATCATCATCAACTTCAACATACAAATGCTTATTTGCATTATTTTCTCTCATTCCAAACGTTTGCCATGCGTTGCCTATCGAGCTCAGAAGCATTGTCACGAGAGGTATTGTCCATACCACGAAAAAGAGTCATGAGCCATTGACAGATGGTGAGTTTTATATGTACATGGCTATCTCAGTCATGTTGGTTCTCCTTGGAGGTGTATTTGCTGGCCTTACATTAGCCCTGATGGGGCAAGACGAAGTGTATTTGAAGGTTCTGGCAGATTCAGGTACCCCAAAGGAAAGAACTTGCGCCAAGGAAGTATTAAAACTAATTGGCAGAGGAAAACATTGGGTTTTGGTCACTCTTCTTCTTTCTAATGTCATCACTAACGAGACATTACCCGTTATGCTTGATAGGTTTTTAGGTGGTGGATTTCCTGCTGTTTTTGCTTCCACTTTATCTATTGTTATCTTTGGAGAGATCATTCCACAATCGGTTTGTGTGAGGTACGGATTACAGCTTGGTGCATATTTTTCCCCATTTGTTTTGGCCCTAATGTACATTATGTATCCCGTTGCTTATCCTATTTCAAAATTATTGGATTATATTCTGGGTCAAGATCATGGAACTGTCTACAAGAAAAGTGGACTGAAAACACTTGTTACTTTGCATAGGACTATGGGTGTCGAGCGTCTTAATCAGGATGAAGTCACCATTATCAGTGCGGTTCTGGATCTGAAAGAAAAACCAGTTTGTGATATTATGACCCCAATTGAAAAGGTTTACACAATGCCATCTGATAAAATCTTAGATGAGGAAGCTGTAGAGGAGATCTTCAATGCTGGATTTTCCAGAATCCCAATCCATCTCCCTGGAGAACCAACAAATTTTGTTGGTATGCTGCTTGTTAGGATATTGATAAGTTATGATCCAGAGGATGCATTGCCAGTTTCTTCTTTTCCATTAGCTACCCTTCCTGAAACATCACTGGAAACTTCATGTTTGAACATTTTGAACTATTTTCAGGAAGGTAAATCACATATGGTTGTTGTAAGCAATACACCTGGTATGGATACAGGTGCGGTTGGAGTGCTTACTCTCGAAGACGTTATCGAGGAACTTATTGGTGAGGAGATTATCGATGAGAGTGATGTTTACGTTGACCTGAACAAAAATATCAAAAGAAGTAATCCTGGGCCATTATCCAAGAGAAACATAACTACCTACTTACATGGACTTTACAGCTCCAGATCGGACTCTCAAAATTCACAGTTGAATTCAACCTCTCCTCCTCCAGTGCCTTACTATTACAAACGAAACAGCTTAGACTCTCGTATTTCTGAAGATGCTAACAGTAGTATCAATAATTCAAAAATTCAGGTCATGGGTGTGCAAGGTAATATTCCGATACCCGCTCATGTGCACAATTCAGGAAAGGACAAAGCAGCTCATGTTCATCAAATCAATTCAACCATTGCTAATGGAATGAAACCTTCAAACTTAGCTGTGAACCCACTCCAGACTACAAATACACACGTGAAGATAAAAAAACAGCCTCAGTTGACTGTTGCAGCAAGTGATGACAAAAATGGGTCTGCTCAAGATTATGGATCTGTTCATAACACAGAGGCTGAAGCCTTTGTTCATGGTATATATGGCAATTTGGAGAGACAGGCAGGTAATAGCACGGATACCCCGAATAAAGTAGAAAATCGAAGTGTTCCTGCTCCGAGAAGACCATCTGCATCGTTGCAAAACCACAATGTGGCAGCAAAGAAACAATTCACCCTTCCTACGCAGAAAGAAGCAAGAAACTCTGTTGACTTGGCAGATGTGAAGCAAACAGCTAACACTCCTGAAATACCTGCTGCAAGGGAACTAAAACCTGGTAGCACTTCATTGATCAATTATGGAAATGGCGACCCTAGAAGCCCGTCGAGCGAGACCATGAACTCTGGACAATCCATCAAAAGCACTGCAGGTTTGATTGAAAACATTGTTAGCGTTCGTGGATTAAGCAAGACTGTTATCGAGGAAAGTGCCATGAATGACTTGATCAATTCTGGGGATGTCCCCGAAAATACTTATGTCGGACATTCCGACGTTGATGATGAACGTGAGAGTTTCCTGAAGAAGGACCCCCATGACTCAGCGTCACATGGCAGAAGAGATTCCAAGAGATTTTGGGAATGGGGAGGATAGCTCTTCTTATAACCCGTTGGTCTTTCTGCCTTTATATAGCTTGAAATTGCCCCATTTACTGAGTGGTGCTTACATCTTTTTATTCATTCTTTTCTTCTACATTCATCACAATAAATACTATGCTTCGAATCTCACAAGGATGTAAATTGATTCTAGTAATGATTTCTTTCGCTTTGTGTAACATCGAATCTGCTGTGCCACAGATAGAGCTGCTCGCACGCAGTCAGAAAAATCGTCTCCGTCCGCGTCTGCAGACACAATATTTCGAGATTCTTGTTTGCTCGAGGATTTACGACGGCCCTCGTGGTCGGGAGCAGTCGGACAGTTTTGCTCGCAACTGCCCATTTTCAGAGCTTGTGGACAAGAAAGTGATGAGTACGTAATCTTGTATAATTCTGGATATGAAAGTATAAGAAAGAGAGGTCTCAATCCCGAAATTGGATTCATGTACAGGGTTTGAAGAAAGGGTCGAAAGGAAATACAGAGTGCTCCAGGAAAGAGGTATCTGATTGCTACCGTTGAGAAGATAGTGGAAGAGCAAACGGGTCTAGGTTTAAAAGTGATACAAAGAAGATGGTGACCGGTACAAACTCTGGGTCCGAGAAGCCAAATCACAGTGGTCTGGTCCAGACAGATAATTCGAAACCAATTAGCTCAATTGGTCAGATAGGTACTAAAGTTGCTGTCCAACGGAACAGCTCATCTTCTTCTTTGTTATCACATCACAACAATGTTGCAGCAAACAACGGGAGCAATGTCCTGTCGAAAATCTTCAAGAAGAGTTCTGCAAGGTCACAATCGAGTAGATCTGCTTCTTACAACAACTCGTCATCTCCATCATTTACATCCAATACTCCAAATATTACTCCAAATATTAGTAATATAAGTGGATACTCGACCACAGAATCAGTAGACTCAAGTAGTCCCAACACTCAATCTTCCACTCCGAAATTGGGACTCAAACGTTTCTTCAAGCCTATTCACAAGCCTATACAAAAAGCCAAGGAACATGAACAAATCCATAAGGTTATCAACAACAAATTAAGCAAGCTCAAGATAGGTGGACGTTCTTCTTCGTCTTTGATTGGGAGAGGTTTCAAACCAAAGGATGCAAATGCTTCTCAAGTTCAGATTACTTCAGAAAAGACTTCCTCGACGCCAAATGTAGGTTCCGGCCAGGCTCAAGAAGATGCAGTCTTGAAAGATTTGATCTCACATTATGGTGAATTACCTGACAAACAATCGGAGAAATACTTATTGGGTGAAGGAGCTGGAGGATCTGTTCTCATTGTCAAAAGACCCTCAGACGGTCACATTTTTGCAATCAAGAAGTTCAGAGTTCAAAATCCAAGAGAATCGGATTATGACTACAAAAAGAAGGTCAAAACTGAATATGAACTTTCTGCAAACCTCAAGCAAGAAAATATAATCAGGTGTTACGAACTTCTAAACGAAGGCAGTCTTTATATTCTTGTTATGGAATACTGTCGATATGATTTCTTCACCATAGTTATGGGGGGAGTGATGTCTAAAAATGAAATCTTTTGTTATTTCAAACAAATGGTCAAAGGGGTCAATTATATGCATTCCAAGGGGATTGCACATAGAGATCTGAAGCTAGATAACTGCGTGGTGACTGATGAAGGAATATTGAAGTTGATTGATTTTGGTTCTGCTGTAAGGTTCAGAACTGAATGTACCATAAACGAAGAGACTGAGAATGGACAAGAGGATAATAGTAACCAACAATTGGATATAATAAAGGCTAAAGGAGTTGTTGGGTCAGATCCTTATTTGGCCCCTGAATGTCTAGCCCTTTCTGCTTATGACCCTCGTCCAGTTGACGTTTGGTCTTTAGCTATCATATTCTGTTGTATGATACTGAGAAGATTTCCATGGAAGATCCCTAAACAGTCTGATCAGTCTTTCAAGGCTTTTATATCCCCGGCTTCTGAAACTTTAGAAGAAGATGGACGCCAGAAAATAGTCGGGCCAAAAAGGCTGTTAAGACTATTACCTTCAAGTTCTAGGGAACTGATAGGACAAATGCTACTAATTAGACCTGAGAGTCGTATAAGCATCGAAGACGTTTTGAATAACGAGTTTACTGAATCTATTAAAAGCTGTGAAGTCAGGAAGACGACTGATGACGGTCAAATAATAGAGGTTAACAGACCTGACAATCACACTCATCATTTGATAACAGAAGAAGATTTAAAGAAACTTGAAGCTGAAAAGAAAAAGCATAACAACGTAGCTAATAAAATAAGCTGAATTTGTATATACAATAGTGTGAACTTTATTCGGGCTACATATAGTGATATCGAATATCGAATGTATTAAATTATGATTCTTGAAAAGTTAGTAACTAGCGGAAGAATAAATTGTTTTTTGTAACCAGGTTGGAATTCGACTTTCAGGAACAAATGCCAACCATTAATGATCAGTGAAGAATAATTTGTTAAATCACCAACCACGTTCATATATCAAAGAGACTGATTCACCGTTGTTGATTCTTCTAATTGCCTCTGAAAAGATTTTTGAAACATCTAAAATAGCCATTGTATCGGATCCGATTTCAGAATAATGCTTACTTTGGTCAACTGTGTTGGTCACAATAATATTATCAATCACAGAACTCTTTAACTTATTGATGGCTTCACCACTGAATATACCATGTGTTATCAATGCATATATGTAATTGCACCCCTGGTCCTTAAGCAATTTCGCAGCTCTAGTAATCGTATTAGAAGTGTCAACTAGATCATCAATCAACAGACAAACTTTATCTTGAACATCACCAACAAGCATTGTAGTTGCGACATATTGCTCTGTTGGAGCAGTTTGACCACTTGCAGTTCCACTCGTGGAGGTGCTGGATGCTGAATTGGCGAATGACACACTGTTCAAACTTGATGTTGAAGGATTGGAATGAATCATGAGTTCAGAGCCAACTCCAGCAGAGGCGGGATCATCCACTATTATTTTTTGTCGACGTTCCTTATGAATCAAAGCAAATGGTAAACCAAGAGCATCAGCAACTGCAATAGCCCTTTTAGCACCACCGGCATCGGGAGAGACAATAACGCAATCCTTGTAGTTTGGAATATAGTTGACAATGTAGTGTTGAATTAATGACTTGGAATAAAGGTTATCCACTGGTATATCAAAGAACCCTTGAAACTGAGGATCATGCAAATCCATAGTTATTATGTGATTGGCACCTGCAGATGTTAGTAGGTTTGCAATTAAAGTTCCAGATTGAGCAATCCATGATTTATAAGTACTAGAACTTGGGGTAACTTCAGTGGCATCTGATTGCTTTGAGCTCACATCAGTACTGGGGATTCTTAAAGCCGCATTCAAGGATTGAGGTGCTGGAATATTGGATGTTGGTCTGAGATTAAATAAATCTTTTGGATTTGGATCGAGAGACGAGAACGGGAAACCATTTCTGGATAGAGGTCTTGGGGAAGGTGGAACACTATCCAACGGATTCACCCCCTTGTGCTGTGAGCCTAATGAGGGGGTTCCACGCTTACTCATTGGAGACTCTGCTTGTCGAGAATAAAAAAACAACGGGCAGACGGCAGTGATTCTTTTAGCAGAAGCCATTTTGCAAGCTGAGATCATTATCAACAATTGCATAAAGTTATCATTTACCTTACCACATCCAGACTGCACAATGTAGACATCTTTTTCTCTGACAGAATCTCCAAATTGCACCGATGTTTCACCATTAGCAAACTTCTTTAATTCGACCTTTCCTTGTGGTAAACCCAGGTTCTTACATATTCTGGCAGCGAGCTCAGGGTTTGACGACCCAGAAAAAACAATAATGTCTCTCATATCAGACCACAGATTCTAAAACGCTTGAAATAAAAAAACAGACTCTAGTATATAACCTTGAACTGTGTCTATGTATTGTCTATAAAGCCCCAGGTTTTTGAAATAAGTTATCAGGATATTAAATTCAAGACTTTGTAATATCTTTTATCTAACTAGCTAGTCCCGGGAAAATTTTAGATTTTGAAGCAGTCACAGCGACGCTTGGGGAAGGCGATCGTCGCTAACCACAATAATCAGAGTTGAAGCTCTCAACAAGGTAAACGACATATATTAGTATACAAATTATGAAATGATCATGTCTTTAAACAAGGAAAAGCAACAACCAAAACGATAAAAGATGAGATTAGCAATTAGGAGCGGATAGGGACAAATTAAACATTGCAACCTGCAACAAGTCTGTTAAGATGCTCATCAAATAAACGACATCTCACAGGCATTCCCAACTGGTAAAATGGATTTCTCAGAACGTACAAACAATAGTAACCATAGATCTTATCGTATAGAGAATTAAGGGTATTATCATCCATGTCATTAGAAACGAAAATGATAATTTTTAATCCTGTCACTGTTTGATTAACAGATATTTTAAATCTTTCGGTTTCAATTGATCTGAGTCCAGACCGGTTGGAGTTCGACAATGCTCTATATTTCTGATAATTCTTTTTCGCATCAGTTGGTGTCAATTTAGATGCCAGAGCATGTACACCATGCAGAGTACTTGCAATGACTAAATAGTCATTAGATTTCTGTTTGTTTATTGGCGAATTGACAACCTTGAAATCCTTCTGGTATAGCAGAGATCCCGATGATGAGGTTATGTAGATGGAATACAAAGCCATGATACATAACGAAGTCAATACTTTGACTGATGAGGTCGGGTCTGCAAACAGCTATCTATTGTTACACGACTGTGTTTCTGAAGCCGAAGATATCCAAGATATACAACAAGACAGGTTGATCGAAGAGTAATTTTTACAGAGACAGCATAGAACTACTCGCGACGATCGACTCATTAGGAAAACATGATTTCAATTTTACAAAGATATAAAAATGAAGAGTACTTTTGATCAAATGAGACTTAAGAATACAATAGAAAGACATCTGTCCCTCTTTAAAGTTATCTATACACAAGGTGATAGATCCAAAGTTGAAACGATCATAAAAATGGAGGGGGGTAAAAAAAGCACAATAGTTAAAGCAAACCCCTTTTCCTACTTTTTCTTTGCTTTTCTCTGTAGACTCTGTAGGCTAATAGACCAATGTAAGACAAAATTATGAATAGTATCAGATACAAGAAAAACTTGAAGATACTCCAAACGATTCCAAAAAACCATCCAATTGCTCCTCTCTCATCATTGTATTCCCTCAAGTTCCTTTCCTTGGCTCTTTTTTCTGCTTGTCTCAATCTGCTCACAGATCGTCTTCTTATTGGACGCTTTCTTCTATTTCTCAAGCGTCTGTTTCTAGGTGCTTCAACATAATCACTATCTTCTTCAGATTTGGAATCTGAGGATTTGACGTTTTCGGATTCTAATTGTTCTAATAGTGCATCAATCGATTTGATGGAATCACCCTTGCTATCTTTCAATGCATTCACTTTGATCTGATAGAGATCAACATTGTGGGAAAGTTCTCCTGTTTCAGCACTAACCCCAATATATGGTGTCAGTGGTATTATATCACTTCCAAAACCATCTGTGGTATAACAGTTCTTCCAGTTTCCATTACCGGATATATCAAAATCTAGTTGGAAGTGACCAGATGATCTTAAATAGATCAGCCTCATTTTAGAATGGCCAGTACCACTCTTGACATTATACACTCTATGAAGAGGGCAACCACCAATTTCTGTTTCATAGCCATCTTCAGATTTGATATATTTTCCTGGTTGACCATCATTCGGCTGAATGCTGACACGTGGAAAAGAGCCGCTTCCTTTGGAACGTTTAGCATTCCCAACAGAGTTCTTGAAAGTATCAATTATCACAGATAAACCATGATAGTCACTTCTCATACCAAACACATCTCCTTGTGAAAGGGGCTCAGAGGTCAACCAGAATGCCATACCATCTCCAATAAAAGATGTTCTTGTTTGTTCTCCATGTATCTTGAACTCCACTTCGATTTCAAACGAATCAGCATCAGACAAAGAAATAGGAAGATTGGAAAATATGTACCCAACAGAATTTGGTTTTTCACTAACAAGTCTAATGTATTCATCCTTTTTCGAAATCATCATGTTACCTCCATTGTCGTAGTTGATGAGAGCCAACGTAGAAGGATTGATGAATGGATTTTGAAAAGCTAGATATTGGATTGAACTTTTTCTGATCTCATTGTCATTAATCAGATCCTGCATATCCTCACGAATTGAGTCCATGGATTCATCTTCTGAAGGAAGGTTATTGTCTACGTTTGACGACCCGCTAGATGCCCAAATCAACCTGTACAGAATAAAGACAACGATGACCACCAACCCAATCTTGGATTTCGGACCTATCTCAGAATTCAGTTTTTTGAGTCTGCTGGCCCAAGTTTTGGGACGACCATAACCGTAGCCAATATCCATTTCTATTCGGTTTCAATTGTATATGATGTCTGACTACCCCAACCTTTTTTAGTATGCATCCTCTATAACCGATACAGTGCACTTTTAAAAACATTTCTAATTTTATTGTCAAATTCAAGGCAGCGAAGCACATTTCTCAGTCGGATCTATATCCACATCTCATTATGTAATCAAGATTTCCGGAGAGAACAAGATTCAAAATCAGACCTCTCGATCCTATTAATGAAGAGGAAGAGGCTATAAAGAAAAGATCCCTCTCTGATGATGACTTGAAATGTGTTCTGAAACCAATTGATGTCAATGTGTATCATTGTCAATTCAATTATTTTACTTATTATAGAATATCAAATTTTCTCATCAAAATGCTGAGTATTAACAGCTTGAAATGATTAGAGCAACAACTGAATGAGCACATACTACATAGAATAATACAAAATATTTCATAAAAAATTGTACAACATATTATTAGTTTAAGCGTTTATATGGATTCGATGCAAAAGAAAATACAATAAAATATGGTGTATTGACTAGTAGTCAAAGCTCATGTAGGTAGAACAGCTGTTCTTTACACTCATAATGCTGACCATGCTGAGATCATCGCCCAGCTCCGTTATCTTGGGGTCTGACCCATGGATCATGACTTCTATGTTATCAGATGAGTCAGAAGAGGAATCCACAAGAGTGTGGTTTTCCTGAGATGAGCCAGAGCTTTGATGATGTTGATCAAACTTCTCTGAAGGGGTGGGAGATGGGAAAATTGATTTATAGTCCGATAACAATGACTCGATCTTTATTTTAGTGTGTTTATCGTCCGATCGATTAGTGTACGGAACTTGATTAATGTTTGGCTGTTGATTTTTGCGACCGAATATCTTTTTCAGTACAGCCTGTGATTTCTCATGATGCTGTTGTCTTGAAACTTGTTCTGAGTTATTATTGGGGCTATCAGAGTACCCAAATCCACAGTTAGAACATAAACCACATTTCTTGTGCTGTCCTTGAAGATTTTGCTTCTCACCATGTTTTTCATCTTTATGATCCAACAGAGGAATATCAATAATGTAATCAAGCTCATTTTCAACATTTTCGATTCCAGAATTTTCTCTACTTCTGATTCTATTCAAGTGAACGTGATCAACAGGAACAGAGCAAACATCGAATCTGCTGTTGAGAAGTTGTTGTTGTGTTTCTGTTGTAATGACTTCAATTGAATCCACTCTAGAATTGATAGACAATGGACCGGTTTCTGTTAACTTGGAGCAATTGAGAATGTCTTCTCTGAACTCAAACAAATTCCCTCTTTCCCAAGGGTTTAGAGTTAGATACTTGCACAATATATGGAATATCTCTTTTGAAATCGGAAGAATTTTCATTAAAACTCTTGGATCTTTCACAAAAGCTTTGAATGTGGCATCCTGTAAAGATGCCTTCAACCATGGATTTCTTATCGAAATCAGATTGATCAATATGATTGCTAGAGACCAAACATCACCAGCACTGGTTGGAAATTTCACGTTTTCATGTAATCCCTCGCTCGATGGTCTCATCAGTCTCTCTAGATGAATGGAGTGGGCATCTTTCGAGTTGAAACCCTGACAGAAATTTTGTATTCTTTCTGGAGACATGTAGTAACTAGAACCACAACAGATGTTTGATTCAATTAGTTCATCCTGCAATGCGAGACCAAAATCTGCGAGAATAAGCTTGGTTCCATTGTTTGTAACAAGGATGTTTTCTGGTTTGAGGTCACAGTGGTACACATGCTTGGAATGACAATAATTAATAGCATCTATCAGTTGTATGAACACAGACTTTATCAAGAATGGATCATTCTTGTACCTCTGTTGTTCAACTATAGTAGCAAATAGATCTCCATCAGGTAAATAATCCATGACTACGAACAAGGCCGGCTTGCAATCGTAAACTTTGTACAACGAAAGGATGTTTGGGTGTTTATGCACCTTTAATTGAAGACTAATCTCCTTCAAAATCTTACATCTGACTCCGTGTTTCTCTATCAAATCCAAATTTAGCAAGTTAGCAATTAATGTTCCATTATTGGATAAGGCCTTAGACAAGAGATCCTTTTCCAGCTCCTCTAACAACTGCTTGTTGTTGTTTCCCGATTGGTTCTTCAGTATAATCTTAATAGCATACGACTTTCCTGTATACAAATGTCTAGCAGAATATACGATACCATATGACCCAGAGCCAATTTTCTTTTGAAACTGGTATTTGTTGTTTAAAATTATATTCGTCAGATCTTTCATTACACTATCCCGCTTGCTTCGTAGTTCTTTTGCAGTTATCGTTGATCTATTAGTTGAACTGCTATAGTGCACCTTCGTAGCTTCTTGCTAACATACACAAAAAATAAAACCTTCTTTCTCCTGCTTTTTTCTTATGCCTGACTTGCACTCCTTTTTATCTTCTGCCTATAAGTCATGCTGATCGGTCGATCACAACATAGCCATTTATCTCTCAAATTTAACTTCTAGCAGCTTTGGTAAGCTAACAATTTTTTCACGGCAAAGCAAACCACCACCATCATCATTATGCGTCAAACTCGCCCCAGGTTTTCTTCTGCTTGGGTAGGGCAGCAGCCAAAAAAGCCTCTGTAACTTTTTCCCCCAGAAAAAAAAATTGGGCATGGGGGTATCTGTTGCGTACTATTTTCTAGCATATACTGGCAGGCAAACTCGTCAGGGGGGACGGAGATGCCCCTTGGAAGGTGTAAGACCAATAGAAAATCATCCACGATATCTCCTACCACACCCACCCATCCAACCTTGTCCTCACTGAACAATAGCTTTGTGCCCATGCCTGTTTCAAAATCTCTCCACCACACCTAAAATCTGCTGATTTTCAATCCGAGTCGAATGATTTCTCCGCGTCTCACGCACGCACACGTCAGGGCAGTGCAAAGTCACAGCATCGTAAGTTCCCGGAATTCTGAAGAAGACAGAATAAAAGACTTAAATGTAGTGAAATGAATCAAATTTGAGTCATATAATAAAATAGAGCAACATATGCATAATAATACGCTGTATCTTTGATAATAGCAAAAAATGATTCAGCATAAAACATTCTCACCGAAAGATATTTGCTGTTACTCAATATTCTTTTATGCACTCATGCGCTAGTTTTGCTCTGAAGACCGGTAACCTACGTACATACAGCAAGGCTGTTCTCTGTGTAAAGGTGTTCTCACGCTTGCAAGGCTAGATGATTATTGTGAAACCGACGGTACCTGCCTTTGATCAACCAGCGACAGTACCTGCAGCTGTTGGATATCCACTACTGAAGAAAATCTTATCCTGGATACATCTAAAAGACTTGCCATTCGCTCATCCTTATAAAATGAAAAACGGGCACTTCTGCAAAGCCATTACTTCTCTTCTGCTATCCAATTCTGTCTCATACGATTTATCTGCTTCATTTTTTGCCTGCTCGTGAATTCCTTAAATACACCGTTTCCTCACTTTTTTAATCTCTTTAACACAAGTAAAAATGTATCACCAGGTCTAGGCTCCATCGACATATTTAATCCCTACATTGTTTTGAAAAAAAGTTATAGAAGCAAGCTTTTCAAAATCTAGAAATAATTACTTTAATGCCGATTATATTACTAAAGATCACCCATTTCAAAGAAATTTTTATGTATCAAGGTCTCATACGCTTTTGATTTTAATCACTATCAAAGTGCTGAGTATATGTAGCGAGTGATTTTGAATCTCTCCAATAAAAAAGCATTCTATAACGAAGGCCCATTTTTATTCTTAAGGATTGTACTGCAAATGATCTTTTTTTTCCTTCGAGTACATAATATGTCAACGGCTAACGGCTTAAATAGACAATGCTGATATGATAAGATTGTTACTCCAGGATAGACTTGACGTTCGGTCTTGGAATGGTTAAATTTATTCACTCCACTGACCACCATTAAAACTGCATGAGAATCAAAACAACTTGTAACAAACACTTATAACACCTATTCTGAGTTTTTCAAATATTTCGAAAAAGGTAGAAATACGAAATAATAATTAATATTACCATACAAGTGAAGGTTTTATTTATGTACATTTATATATATTCAAAATGAGACCGAAGCAACTAATATAAAACACGATCAACCATAACTATTTACAAGAATCGATCAAGGATCCATAAAAGTATCTGTAGCATAGATTCACTTTTCACGTTGGTTGACTCCCAACGATAAAATTACTCTTTGCTAGGGTTTAGCGCGACTACCTCGTCCCAACCATTAGCCTTACCAGCCTCTTCAATAGCTTTTTCATAATCCTCAAGTGGGTAGCTACCAACCTCCTTAACAACATCCTTGTTGACATTCAAAACTCCCGATTCGATCAGTTTGATGAAATCAGAAACGTGCTTACGGGTATACATGTACTGACCCTTAATGGTGATATTTTTTGCAACAAGTAGAGCATAGTTGAAACTGATGTCACCTTGAGGAAATCCAGCTAAAACAATTCTTGAGTTGTTTCCCATAGATTTAACAATAGTGTCAACATGAAGGGGATTCTTCAACTGAGATGGAGTGAAGTCCAAGTATGCATCAACAGGACCAAACTTGGTAAGGGACTTAATATCTTCTCCCTGATTTCCAGTCAAAGTAACTGGGTAGACATTCTTCAAGGTTTTACTTAATCTTTCTAAAACAGTCTTGTTACGACCGACCGCCAAAACCCTAGCTCCCAAAGCAGAAGCGATTGCAACTGCTGTTCCGCTAAAACTTCCTGTTGCAGGAGAAACAACGACTGTCTCTCCCGCTTGAAGACCAATATTTCTGAACCCAGAATATGCGATTGTCATTTGAGGAACAGCCGACAGAAGATTAACGGTATACCCCAATCCACCGTTCTTTGGATCTCCAAGTAAAATATCTTCATTTAGGGGGAAGCAATTCTCCAAATTGACCAATCCATACTCGGCGAAGTATCCATTGCGGTTTGTTTGGTCCTTTGCAATCCTTTTGGAAGCTGGACTGACACCATCAAACAAAGCTCTGATGATACTTTGATCTGGATCATCTCTTGCGAGAATGAAAGGATCAAGGAGAACAAGTTGTCCCACTTTCAAACTGACAGAATCAGGAGGAAGCTCGACAATACGTCCAATTGCAGACTCTCCAGGGATAAATGGAGGCTCAATTGAAAAGTAAGGATTTCTTGGGGATTCTAGAATGTGTCCTGTAGATGAATAGACACAAGTAGCTAAAACCTTGACAAGTGCATTTCCTGGAGTTGCTTTTGGAATTGGAAGATTAGATAATTCTAATGGAGATCCGTATTCCTTGCAAACAAGAGCCTTGTAGGTTGAAGGTAGAGAGGTCTTTGACATGTTGGAGTTATAATAATGAGTTTTTTAGATAGATCTTGTGATTTTATCTGATGAGTATAACGAGAACTGTATTGAACTTGGATTCAGAATAGTAGTCAAGGGATATCTGGACCCTTTTTATATTGAAATTATTTCCGATAGAAATTTATATTGAAATTAATTACCGAGAAATCGGTCTTCATGTTCCTCATGCGGCTCGAATCCGAAGCTTTAGCGCGATTATATAACTTGCACTTGATCGGACTAAACCAATATAGAGTTGAGGGGTGATGTAAAAAGCCTGCTTTGACACATGGTTTATAATTTCAATAAGTAGTTGATATTTGGAGTTACAAGTGCTTAATATTCTGTTGAATCATACAAGATAGAGGTCAGACTAATTGATAGTCTTTCTGAAATTGTACTAAGAAACACAAATATTGTGGCAAATAGTCATGCAACAGTTTCCCAGGCGATAAATAGATTAAGTCCGGTCGAACAAAATTTTCCTGCAAGAAACACATAATAAATTCCAAACCTATCTTATACCGCTTCATCGTCAACAATAATTTTATACAGTTAGACCGCTGATTTGACCAAATTTGGTGTGATTCTTCTAAGTCGAGACCACATGTCGGTATATAGAGATGATTTCAGGTATCAGGATATAACAAAACGATCGGAGTTGAAATTCAACTCAAACGACCAGTTCCTAAAGGACGCGTTAGTACCATTTTCACCTGGAGCTCTACCTACAGCAGACCCCAAACAGAGTGAAAAGAATGTTGGACGTCTAGATAGAGATACCCTTTTCCAAATCGTAGATATAAGGAACACAAAGGATTCTACGTTAAGCTACATCGAGGCCCTGACCGAACTTCTAGACGTCAATGACGGATATTACGATCGTCAGACAAAGTCAAGTAAAAAGAAAACCGTCCCTAGACAAAAAGTGATTAGATCAGCCAACGTTAATGGTGAGTCAGGGGGCTACAATCCCGCATCTCTAATATCAAATTCTAAACTGTATCGTCTCACTTTACAGGACTCTTATGGAAATCTATGTTTTGCCTATGAGATCGAACCACTGAATTTCCTGAGATTAAACACTGATCTTTACCCAATTAAACTAGGCTCCAAGTTACTGGTTAAAAAAGATACTACTTTAATTTTCAACTCGGTGCTGCAATTGGGAAATCAAACATCAGAATTCTTAGAAGGGGAGGTAATGCAGTTGAATTATAAGCTGTACGAACGAGAACTTGAAAAGTTTAAAAAAGAGCTTAATTATTCAGGTTAATAATAGTCCATTTTTAAATAAAATTGAGAGAAGCTAGTAGTAATACAAAAAATTGAAATCAATTAACTTGACTGGGGATAGCTAATCATCTAATAGGAGTTCCCATAATGCTTGTTCCTTAGGATATTCATGGTGAATAACACTAACAAGGTAGTAATTATCAACAATTGTCTGAATAAGATTACTTGAATCAGATCCTTTTGGATAAAGACGTTGCCACTCCTTCCAAATCTTGAAAGCCTCGTCACTCCATGCCTTGAATGATTCTTCCTCAATTATGGTAGTTTGAACAATTTCTCTATCAGGAAAAACACCCCAGGTCACACAATTACTATTTTGGTTCGTCATGTTGGAGAAATAATGACCTTTGTCATCGGAGACATAATAGCTAACATACTCATTATTTTCTAGTTTGGGTAGCAGTTTGGCCCAATCGTTCTTGGAAATGAACATTTCAATAAATGCCTTCTGGTAAACATATCCATTCTTTGGACCCCATCCAAAGATTTTGTCGGATGACTTACAGCAGTTGGTTGCAGGCTGAGAGGAAACTGTGAAGCACTTTAATTCGTTTAATCTAATGAGCTCTTCCTGAATCAATGCAGTTTCTGGATTGAGGCCTAAGTCGGACCAAGGTAAGCAATCAATCTTCCTGCTTAAATAATTAATGAAAACTTTTGAAATGTCTTTGATTGTTTTAGGGTGACCCCAGAGTTCATATGCCCTAGTCGATGTTAGCTTCAAAGAAGGGCCATATCCGTCAATTTCACCATATGCCGGAGATCTTGAATCTCCAAACCTACCATTTGGAAAGTCATCCCAAGTAGCATCCTTACCAAGTGAACCTTCTCCAGATGAAATGGAAACAATGGTTTTAATTTGAGAGTGGGAACTTCTGCTTGTACCTCGCGTAAGTTTTTGAGATTGAATGATGTCACTTGCTGAGTCAACGATTATTTGATTATTGGCCTGTCTGAATCTTCTTGCATATGCAGCCCTCTTAGCAGTCGTTGTAGTCTCGTCAATATCTTCATCTGATATACTGTCCTCTCCAGTTTGGGCATTCTCTTCTTTTTCCTTATTTTCTAACACTTTAGATAATACCTCGGAGATATTTATAATTTGAGCAATGGACTTTTCAAGGTTCAACGTGTAGAAGTGAAATCCCTTCAGTTTTCCTTTTGAACTTGAATAAATATCTGAAATCATTCCTGATAAGATAGAAACACCAATTTCCTTAACTTTATCATCATCATATTGGATTTCTGGTGGGAATTGGTCTAAAACTTTATCTGGAACTGATGCATGAGATAATCTAGATGCTCTTTTAAAAATACCGTATCCATTAATAGGCATTAATCCAGGTATAATTAATAAATCTTTATTTTTGAGGGATTCCTGAGACCTGACCAGCTTTTCAAATTCAAGAAATTTCTCTGTATCATAAAATAATTGAGTGATGAGGAAGTCTGCACCAGCATTCACTTTTTGAATCAAATATGGTAAATCTTTTAAGGGATCCTGTTCACTTTCATCGGAACCTTCAACATGACCTTCGGGATACCCTGCAACACCGATGCAGAAATAATCACCGTATTGTTCCCTAATATACTTAACCAAGTCGTATGCATATTTGAATTCTCCATCTTCAGTCCTATCTGATAAATCTCTAGGAGGATCTCCTCTTAGAGCAAGGATATTTTTAATTCCGTTTTCTTTAGCCACTGATAAAGCATCATCAATGGTCTTTTTTGAGGTATTTGTGCATGTCAAATGCAAGCAAGTAGTTAGGCCAAGTTCCTTCTGGCAAGTGATGGCTAAATCTAGTGTTTTCTGTGAGGTAGAGCCTCCCGCTCCCCAGGTGACGGTAACAAATAGAGGACCTAATAATGACATTCTGCTCAATCTAGCATATAGGTTACGCAAGCCGTTATCAGTCTTAGGAGGAAAGAACTCCAGTGAGAAGAAAGGCTCATCTTCTGAGAGTGCCTTGACCTTATCTGTGATTTTTAAAGACATCTTTATTCACCTTTGGTCCTAAATCCAGATAATTGTCCAGCTATGGAGATTGATAAAAGCAAATACTTCAGTATTTCAACCGCTTCTCAAATATGTTTCCCAACTTTGGAAACAGATATTGAGATGTTGTATTATTGGAGATATATTACTTTGATATATCAAATCAATAAAACTTCTGTGATGAACAGTAACTGGAAATGCCTTCCAACTAACAAACTACATTTTGTCCATTACTTTGAATGATTCATTTTTCACCTTTCCAGATTTTTCGGCTTGAATCTTATTATCGTCCGTGGTGGTCGATCGACGCATATATTTATTTGAACAATTTAGTGGGGATCTCAGACAAGCATTTCAGAGCTTTCGATGGATGGCGATAAGTAACAGTTCAATAGAAAGAGCTCATAGGACATCAGTCGTCGAAGCCATGTCAGACTCATTGTTTATAGTAGATGTGGAAGGTAACGACTCGAGAGATGAGACTGAATTACTGAAACAGGACACCAACGAAAATGAGGAATCAGATCAGATTCCCGTGCTAGAAAATGATGATCATGTGGGACCACAGAAGGTAAATGAACGAGAAGAACATTTAGAAATCAATCTCACATTGAGTCTAAATTATCAGTACCAAATTGTACAAGAGTTGATATCTCAGGATGGCCTTGTAATTCTAGGGAAAGGTCTTGGATTGGATTCTATAGTTGCAAACTTGCTCCATACATTAAGCCTATCAATTATACAGGATAAGAGATCGTTGATCTTGTTGCTCAACGCTGGGGAATTTGAAAACTTCAAGATTGAAAAAGAGCTTAGGGAGTTGTCCTGGCTTGATTCCAACGGAAAAAAGGCCAATTTTTTGACCATCAAAGGAGAAGGAACCACATTGAACAAACGTCGAAGTTTGTATGAACAGGGTGGAATACTTTCAATATCCAACAGAATTCTGGTCACAGACCTTCTTGGAGAGATAATTGATGCTAATATTGTCACTGGAATTGTCATTTTGCATGCAGAAAAAGTTAAAGAGTATTCAAGTGAGCGGTTTATCATCAGCTTGTTCAGAAAGAAGAACTCTTGGGGTTTCATTAAAGCACTATCTGATGAGCCAGAAAGCTTTTCGATTGGATTTCAGCCATTATACACAAAATTGAAGTTTTTGAAGCTTGAAAAAGCTATGTTATGGCCAAGATTTCACGTTGATGTAACCAGTTCTTTACGATTAAAGAAGATAGAAAACAAAGTCACCGAAGTCAATGTTCAGCTTTCGAATTACATGCAAAAAATTCAAACAGGTCTAATGGCATGTATAGAGGCATGCATAGGAGAGTTGAGAAGGCATAACCCAGAATTACTAACCGAATATTGGGCTATCGAAAATGCATTGGATCAAGATTTTGTGAGATCAATACGCGCAACTTTGGACCCTTCCTGGCATAGAGTCTCTTATACCACTAAACAAGTATTATTTGATCTGTCTACATTGAAAAACCTAATCAGAGATCTTTTTAGATTAGACAGTATACAATTCTACCAGGAAATATCAAACATAGTGGAGGCAAATAAGCCTTCTGTCACAAACAATAATAGATCCATGGCACCTTGGTTATTATTAGATGAGGCTATTACTGTCATCTCTTGTGCAAAAAGTCGGGTTTTCGATAAAATTAAAGAATCTCAGGAACAAAATAACGATGTTACATATCTTCTGGAAGAACTACCTAAGTGGGAACAGCTGGCTATAATCCTCGATGACATCAATGAGGAGAAACAAAGGTTTGATAGGTCAGAGGATGGGCCTATTCTCATAATGTGCTCTTCTCTCCATGTTTGCAGCCAACTAAAGAAGTTTTTAATTAGCTACAAAGAATATAAAAACTCTATTGGGAAAACATATAGTGCTAGAAAAATGATGGTGAGCCTATTCAAACAACATTTGAGTTGGAAAGAAAGTATTGGTTCAAGATCTATTAAAATTCAAAAAGAACTAGCAAAGGTACCATCACCAGAAGAGAACTTGCAGGTCGATGGGGAAAATAAAACTGAGGAAATGACTATTTCTAGAACTTTTATGAGGAGAAAGGTTCCACCAACTAAGAGAAGAAGAATGAGAGGAGGAGCTACGATTGCTACATACAATAGAATGTTGAACAAGACTGATGATAATGATGCAGATTTGGAAAATGATGAAATAGTTGGTACACTAGAGAAGGAAATAACTGACGAAAGTCAGGATGAAAATTGGGAAGAGAGGGAAGAAGGTACTTATAACGGAAATGGGTTTGAGGAGTTCCTGAGAGATATAGAGGAAACTCCAGAGGTAGAAGTGATAGGAAGTTCAACCACAGAATCATATGGTATTACTTACGAATACATTGATCGATCTGATCAGGTCATTATCGAAAAATTTGATGGTAAATCTAATGATCTGCTTCTGGAAGAGTTGAGACCTTCATACATAATTTTATATGAACCGGATTTGGCTTTTATCCGGAGAGTGGAGATATATCAGGCTATCAGACATGCAAATCCTGCAAAGTGCTATTTTATGTATTATGGAACCTCAATTGAAGAGCAACGATACTTGAATACTATTAAACAGGAGAAAGATGCTTTCACCAGACTCATCAGGGAAAAATCAATGTTACCTAAAATCTTCACGACGGATAATGATGAATCATCTAAGTTTCAGCAAGATTCAAAAGTTCAAAATACCAGGATAGCTGGAGGAAACCCAGTTTCAGTCAAAACAAAAATTGTTGTTGATGTAAGAGAATTCCGGTCTCAGTTACCTTTTTTGTGTCACTTAGCTGCTTTGGATGTTATACCATGCATGTTGACAGTTGGAGATTACATATTATCGCCCAAAATTTGCATAGAGCGAAAATCCATTCCGGACCTAATTGGATCTTTGAAAAGCGGTAGATTGTACCAGCAATGTGAACATATGTTTCGATATTATGAGATTCCCACTTTGTTGATTGAATTTGAAGAAGGTAAATCATTCTCTCTGGAGCCGTTTACTTCCTACAAAGATGGGAGACCAAGTAGCACAATTAGCTCGGCACAAGCAAGCACAAGCTTACAGCAAGATTTACAATTGAAATTAATGATGTTACTAACATCATTTCCTACTCTTAAGATTATATGGTCAAGTTCTCCATTTGAAACGGCACGGGTATTTCGGGAGCTTAAGGCTAATCAAGATGAACCGGATGTTAACAAATCGATCAATGCTGGTTTGAATCCATTATTCGACGAGGATACTTATTTTAATGATATGGCTATCGATATGATACAAAACATACCGGGAATTACCTCTGTCAATTCCCATTTAATTATAAACAAAGTTTCTAATATCAAGGAACTTAGTCAGATGACTGTGGAGCAACTATCAAAACTTATAGGATTTGAGTCTGCGACCAAAGTCTTCAATTTTTTCAAACGCAATATTTAGACTCATTTTTTCGAAGTTTATCAATCCTAGTAGCTATGCTTAAATAGCCACCTTAATATGAATGGACACTTCCCAACAAATATATCGAGAATAATTGCTTAATTTCTTTAAGATTCACTGGACCTGAATTTGTAATGTGTAATTGTTCAAAAATAGTAATATATAACTGTGCGGCTAATAATTTCATTATCGTAGATAATTCTTATCAGGTAAATGAAAAGAATCCTGAGTCTTATTTCAATGATATTTATTTTGACTTGTATTATTTTGTTTTCAATAATAATCCATCCAAAAATGGTTGGCCAGCTGAAAGTAAGGCCTGTGAGGGTGTCTAAGGCCTGTGAAAACTGCAGAAAGAGGAAAGTGAAATGTAGCGGAGAAAAAACCTGCACCGAATGTCGCAAATATGGAGAATTATGTGTTTACAGGTCGAAATACAGAGATTCAAAAAAGTCTAATGATACATCAGATTTGAATTTGGAATCATTCACTAACACAACAAAATCGAAAGATGGCATATCTGACCAAAATGTGAAAGTGACATTGGTCTCAGTAAGAAAATCTGCTAAAGATTCTTTGTCAATGGAGTACTTCGGCCCTGCAAGCAACTTTTCATTTGTCAATCAGTTAAACCATTATTTAAAGGTTCTCACTGGTAGCAGCCAACCACTAGATGAAGATAAAGGATTAGAACGTTTTGGAATGAATTTGATGGTTTTGAAAAACCCAGTTGAAAACTTTGACTTTACTCTGGAGACTATCTCCGTCCAGACTGTCAATACCTTATTAACTTACTATTTGGAGACCTGGCATGTCCCTTGTCCTATTTTCACAGCTGAAGATTTGTTCAATATTTCGGTTGAAACATGGAAGGTAGACACAGCTCCAAAAGAGATGAAAGCTCTGTTATATTTGGTGCTATCGATAGGAGCGGCAACCTTTTATTTTGAATCTGTGCAACCTCCAGGATTATCTACCTTACCATTGGCCAGAGGTTTTTTTGAGTTATCTCTGAGAACGGTCCCTGAGATATTCTCTGAAGTATCTTTCAATGCTGTTAGAATTCTATTTCTTATGAGTTTGAGTGCCTGTAATTTAGGAGATACCTCAAATTCATACTTGTACTGTGGTTATGCCGTCAGGGTTGCTATTGCTATTGGTCTTCACCAGGTGACTGAATTTGAAACTGCTCATGAATGCAGAGTTTGGACTTCAGTGTGGCAATGGGAAAGTTATTGGAGCTTTTGTGTTGGTAAACCAAGTTCGGTAAGAGAAGATATTGATATTCCAAAGATTCATAAAACAGCTTTTACAGCACCCGGTTATGGGGAGAAAAGTCGGTTCGCTATTCATCATGAGCATATGCGTTTGAGGATAAGGTTTGGAGCCAGCTGTAGCAAGATACACTCTCAACTTTACAGTCGTAAGCATAGTTTGTCGACAGTCATGGACTCCGTTGAAAAACTATCAAAAGAGATAGATGAAGATTACTATAGTTCGTGCGACCCCATTTTAATTGAGTCTGATTTCAATAAGCCATATGATAGAGAACTAGATATAAACTCTTACAAAGAGTGGTTTTGGATACGGATATATTATCTCTATTTGAAAATGATCACCTACAGGCCATTCCTGATATTTTATGCTTATCTGAGTATATCAAAAAGAGCAGCTTCTGACTCTATTAGAGATAGCTTAAAATTTCTATCAGAGATGTGTCTACAAGTCTCAATAGACATGTCACGATTTATAATTGGTCTTAACAAAAGAATTAAAATGAGGCAGCCAATATTCTTCATTGGTACATATTTAGAAAGTGCTTCCACAATTCTCTTGTTCTACGTTATGAGCAACATGGATAATATATCGGATGACACAGCAAAAAATATCTGGGAAGTCCTCAGAGATACTTGCTCTTTTTTGGGTGGATCATGTGGCCCTTACATGGGTAGCATTCAGTTAATAGCCAATGATGCACTAAAATCACTTCACGACATATTACTAGCTCGCCAGCTAGGTTCTGAAAATAGCACTTACTTTGATAGAGTGATGAAGGGGGTTAACTTGACTTCAAACTCACCGTTTGAAAATGTTGATTTGGATAATGGAGAAACTTATCCTCCATTCCTCTCTGGCAGAGTTGCACAACCAACAGGAAACCTCAAATCAAATGAAATATATTTTCAAGGAACCTCTAATTATACTCATGTCTACGATACTAAAACCAATAGCCCATTTTCAGACAAAGAAAATGAGGATATTGAAGGATTTTGGAAACAGACTCTTGACTGGATTAGCAATGCTTAATCATTCCATCTAAATAAACACACCTTATCTAAGCATGATAAATTTAGTCTCTTTTAATCATTTCATCAACCGTCAAAGCGATTCCCAAAGCTTTCTCTTCTTCACTTTTTCGAGTAACCACTTGAATGCAAACAGGCATCTTGTTGAAAATTTGAGGGTCGTAAGATTCGTAAACTTCCTTATCTATAGGGTTTGTAGGTTTATAGTCCTCTCGAATTTTGTCTTTATCAGGATTAGCCTTAGTAACTGGTAACACAACACTAGGACAGTCACAGATATTAAATGGACATGTGTAGTTAATGGTATGAGGACCATGATGTTTAAAACTAGCACTTGGCCAGACTGGGCAAATAATAGCATCAATGTCCCAATCATTCCAATCCTTCAAAAATTGTTGTTTGAGAGAGTAGACCTTGTCACCAAGATCCCACCACTGATTAACTGTGACTGGCTGATCAAATCCACCATTGGCACACATTTGTTTCACATCTTTCAGCATTGGTTCACCACTCACAGCACATTGATCCTCTATTTCCTTTCCACAATCAGCACCAAGTACCTCTGCTAGAGTTTTCGCAAGCTTTGGTGACAAGGAAAAGTCTATTGGCACGACAGTGTGACCTTGAATTGCAAGTAAATTTTCAACCTCTTCCAATGCCCTTAAAATTGGAGGATGAGGCATAATACAACCATCATATTTCCAAATACCTAACCTAAGTTTTTTTCCTGAGTAATCGGGAACACCTTTCCATGGGATCGCAAGAATCTTTGGGTCAACTTTCCAACATTCACTTTTGACCAGCAACTCAGTAATTAAGATGACATCCTGTAAACTTTTTCCCATGGGACCTATCACTGAAGGAATTAGTTCTTGACCTGAATAAGAGTTTGTGACACCCATGTATGTCAGCCTACCTGCAGATGGCTTTAGAGCATATAATCCTTGGAAGGCAGATGGAATTCTAATGCTGCCACCGATATCAGTTCCCAAGCCGATACAGGAGCCTCCCGATCCAATCAAAGAACCTTCCCCTCCACTACTTCCACCAGACGACAGATATATATTCAAGGAATTTGATGTATAGCCAAGTAAATTACTGTCTGATTCAGGCAGCATCATTGCCATTGAGACTGATGTTTTGACATAGAAAACAGCACCTTTGGCAGCAAGAATCTCGGCAATTAATGAAGTCCGCTTTGCAGGCTTCCCCACTAATCCTACATATCCTATTGTTGTATCCTTCCCTTCTAAGTCTATCTGATCTTTAAGTGAGATCGGAATGCCATGTAAAGGTCCAATAACTTTACCTTCTTTGTGGAAGATTTCGTCCAACCTCCTGGCTTTCTCAAGGGCTTCGTCTATAAAGATCTCAATACAGCAGTTAACTATCTGATGTGCAAATGCTGCCCTATGACAAAATGCCTCAGTAACACTGAAAGATGATAACGTTCCTTCCGATATAGCCTTAGATAACTCAGAAACAGATAGTTTGGTTATTTCTAATTCTCTGGCAGGAAGAATTGTGTCAAGATAATCAGAAGAATTGGTGTATCCTGCTTTCAGCATTTCGTTTTTCAAATCTGGTTTTCTCCATTTCTCAGGAATAGCCTTGATTAATGATTTTTGTTTCTCTGAGCAAATATCCTTCCAGTGCATCCTGATCCTATCTTCAATTGGTGATTGTTATTTTTATCCTGGCTTTAATGTAGCAAACCAGAATATGAGTTTCCAATTCATAAGATTTAAATAGGGAGTTTTTCGATATGTAAATACCACAATTGTGAAAGCCATCCGGGTAGTCTGATTTTTCAAAATCTCCACCTTTATGAAATCCTAGAGTGATAACATGTATGAGTAATATCAGGTATCAGATTACCGGATCTCGGATCTCGGATCTCGGAATAAATGGAACAGTAAGACACATCATTTGATCTGCATGTTGTAACATTACCTTAGTGTGTATTACTCCTTTATACAAAACTTTTTGTTTTTTTTTATTTTCATTTTCCGTTGAACTAGCCTGAACTCATATGAAGGAAAAGACCTTTGTAATAAATACCACCATTAGGTTTAGTACTACTTGCAAAACAGATTCCTTCTCGAGACCTTGCGGCTCCCACAATGCAGATGAACCTGAATTTCTGTCTCGCGAAACCCGCGATGGACCGCCCAATAAGGAATAGTGACATATCTTATCTTATCTCCTTCCAAGCAAAACTTTAAAGCCTATAGATTGTGTCCATCATTTTAGCACTATCAAGTGATATTTGATAACTCTACAATTAGTCAATCTCGATCATTATCATGCATTCACCTTCTGTAATTAGTAATACCGGCTAGATTTCACTGTTTTTTAATGGTCAAATCAAAACGCGTCGCATTGTGCTTCCCCGTCCAAGCCAAGCCATATACCGAAACAGGACAAGCAAACAATAATTAAATGGTGGTGCAAACGGATTTTCCAGCCGCATATCTGCTTGGATTTGAAATTTTGGGTCTATTCAAGCATGAAGCCAGCCCAGAGGCGTCATCCGATATCCGTAACCAGAACTAAGGATAGATACTGAACTATCAATAATGTAATGCCACAAATTTCTATAATAAAATGATATCTTAATTGCTGTACTAAAATACCTGATACAATATAAATACTTGAAAGAAACTGTTTATGGCAGAAAAGGACAATTTATGTGTTGAGAACTATTATTCAGTCGTAAACTTAATCTTCTTTTATAATCTACATTGAAGCATACTATTTTTAAATGACAGAGCCTATATTAAATCAAGGATATGGATATGGGTTTGCTCTTGGAATTGGAGCTGCCTTTGCCCTTTTAATGGCGGTTATTACTAGGGTGTTGTCCAGGTACATGGGGCAGGTGCAAAATTCAGAGAGATTTTCAACAGCATCAAGAAATGTGAATGCAGGTTTAATAGCTTCGAGTACGGTTTCGGCCTGGACTTGGCCCGCTACTCTTTTATCTTCTGGAGCATGGAGCTATTCTCATGGTATCAGTGGGGGTTTCCTTTATGGAATTGGGGGTACTTTGCAAATCACACTTTTTGTTTTTTTAGCCATTCAAATAAAACTAAGGGCTCCCTCAGCTCATACAGTCTCCGAGTGTTTCTCTATTAGATTTGGAAAAGTCGGTCACTGGATCTTCTTGTGTTACTGTGTCTGTACCAATGTGTTAGTTTCCTCCCTACTTTTGCTGGGAGGGTCACAAGGGTTTGCAGCTACAACGGGAATGCATGTGGTTGCAGCCTGTTTTCTGCTTCCCCTTGGTGTGATGGTCTACACAGCTTTAGGAGGACTTAAAGCCACTTTTATCTCCGACTGGATTCATACTGTTATCATCTACATAATACTGATCGTTTCCTGTTATAGGGTGTATTGTTCGTCCCCATTGATAGGCTCACCTTCAAAAATGTATGACTTGCTTAAAGAAGTCCAAGAGGTGTTTCCATCCGCCACTGGTCAAAGTTATCTATCATTTAAGGATAAAGAAATGATCCTTTTAACTTGGACAGTGATGGTTGGTGGATTAAGTTCAGTGTTTGGTGATCCTGGATATTCACAACGTGCTATTGCTTCCAATCCAACTGAAGTGTTTCAAGGTTATATGATGGGGGCTATATGTTGGTGGATCATTCCAGCATGTTTAGGTTCCTCCGCTGGTTTAGCCTGTAGAGCACTACTAACTAATCCAGCTTCTCCAACTTACCCTAACGAGTTGACAAGCGATGAAATTTCGTCTGGAATGCCTGTTATTTATGGTTTAACAGCCATCTTCGGTTCTAGTGGTGCGGCAGCAGGCTTAGTGATGTTATTTATGTCAGTTACCTCTGCTACATCAGCAGAATTGATTGCCTTTTCATCAGTTACTACCTATGACATATACAGAATTTACATAAAGCCAGATGCAAGTGGAACCCAACTAGTGAGAACAGCTCATGTGGCTGTTGTTGGTTTTAGTTTGTTTATGGCAGTCTTGTCGGTTGTGTTCAACTACATTGGTGTCACTTCTGGCTGGCTTTTAAGCTTTATCGGTATAGTCTTGACCCCAGAAGTTTGCTCAGTTGTGCTGACATTGTTTTGGAACAAAATGACCAAACTCTCATTAATTATTGGTGCTCCTTTAGGAACTGTTACTGGTGTTGTTTGTTGGGTCGCAGGTACATACTGCTATGGAGACGGGATTGTCAATAAAGATACTCTGATGCTTAATGAAGCCACTTTCATTGGAAACATTACAGCTTTGGCTTCAACTCCCCTCTATATCGCAATTATCACTTTCATCAAACCAGATGAGCAACCGTTCGATTTGAGTATTTTTTCTGAGAAAATAACATTAGGGGATGATTTCGACAAGGAGGAAAAAGAAGCAATCATGATTGATGATGAAGAGAAGAAACTACTGTATCGTCAATCCTGGTGGTCATTGGCCATTAATTTGTTCCTACTTTTAGGTGTCTATGTTGTTATTACTGTTGCTTTATATGGAAGTAGCCATGACTTGAGCAAAAGTTCTTTTGTTGGACTTATCATTGTCTTCTTAATATGGCTTCTTCTTGCTGCCCTTTACATTATCTTGTTCCCATTGTGGCAAGGAAGACACTCCATTGCATTGTTAATCAAGAGCATGTTAGGGAAGTCGCCCACTCTGGTTTCAGACACAATAGATAGTGATGATTACAATGCAACTGAAACAGTAGAAATAGATCACCAGACCAAGTCATGAAATCAGTTGTGATCTCTTGTTCAGGGATTTTATCGGTTCACTGGTTTTTGTTATTTTCTACTACTAGTCTTTGCAAAAAAATTGTAACCTAATGTTCAAATATTATTTGAATATTTCTATACACTTACATTAATTTCATACATACAGTGAAAACTCACTTAACTAAATTTTGAAGCCGAACCATAAGTCTTGTGGATTCAACAGCTTGCACAGATATTTCTTGAGGTAATGTAGGTGTCATTAAAGCCCCCAAAATTGATTCATCAGCAGGAAATATTTTAGGAATGAAACTAAGTTCAACCAAGTCGTCTTTCAAAGTCTCATTTGTAACTGCGTAATCTATCGCTTTCTTTAATAGTTCATTAACAAGTTCAAGGCACTTTCCAGAGATATGAACATACATTATCTTATTTTCGTAATTGGTCTTAGCGTATATTGCAGCGAAAATAAAAGCCAGTTTCAACAACCCGCATCCTACAACTTCCGGCGATACTAAGAGCCTAAGAGCCAAATTCTTCCCAAACTGAGCATCATCTAAAAATTCAGTTAAGATAAGACAACTTAGTAGCGCCTGTAAACAGCTTGGCAGCTTATCATTAAACGGCTCAATCCCCTCGTGCAGCAGATCAAGTGGAACAATAGATATCAAATACCCAAATAGACGTGTTATCAGTTCGTTGTCTCCAGCAGAGGAGCTTAAATAAGCGTTCACCATAGAACCAACATCAGGTTCCTTTTCGTCTCCTATCAGAACCGCACCCAAAAGTTTTTTGTTTGAATTTGATCCACATAGAATCTTGGAAACAACATCAATTGAATGCAGCTGGTATTTTCCTAGTCCTGAATCAAATTTCGGAACGTATAATCCAGATTCCTGTTCTTCATCCGTAAGGGGGACACCGAATGACATGCAAAGCACTAAAATCAAAAAGCCTTCCTTAGCTGTTCTCAATTCGACAGCATGGGCTATGTTAGTTAATGTCATCAAAGTATCTTTCATTAAACACAACTTTTTCCTAGAAGATACAAATGCTTCCGGTTTTGTTGCAATTGAATATATCAACGACGATATATGATCTATGACTCTTCCATTTGAAGCCAACACATTATTGTTAAACACAGTTTCATTGTCATTAATGAAAGACAGGTTCCTAATTATCATGGTGATTGTATTCAACTCTTCCACCAACATTAGTCTCCTATTTTGATGTGTGTTAGCATGGATGTTTGTCGTAAAGTCTTCAGCTTCTAATTTACAATCGTGCAAAAGCTCCAAATAAGAAGGCATCGAAAAGGATTCAACGAAATTGTAATCACCACCCTCCGATGACAGGGGCGTTTCAGCAGCCTCTGCATCGTTATCACTTGTTTGGTCATAAGAAACACTACCATCAACAGATATTTCATCAGGATCATCTACAACCTCATCAATTGGTTTAGAACTAAAAGAATCGATGGTAATAGAAGTATCAGGTTCGTTATCGGGGAAAGTACTCTTATATTTGTCAAATATTAAGTCAATGCGAGATTTTCTGTTGTCTGATGCCTCAATATATTCATACCTATCGTCCTCTGTTCTTCTTTTGAGATCTCCTGACACAAGCATATCCAGGATACTTATTGAAAGATTACATAGAGAATCTAACAGATGCAAGCATTCATTCAATGGAATTGCCAAATTTGGGTCGGTAGATACAATCAAAAGAACATTTAAAGCAACATTTATCTCAGCATCGATATTTGAAGCCAGTGAGAGACTCAATGCATTGATATCAATTCCTCCCAATTCCGGAACATACAAGAACACAGGTTTTAAATGATCTAACTGTTCTCCATAGGCATTTAAAGCTTTAAGATCGATTCCAGCTGTCTTATCGATAAGTTTATGATGAGGCACGTAGTTACGTAAAAAGTCAGGAGTAAAAGCCTTAGTCTGTTGACGTTGTTGTTGTTCAGGTTGCTGATGGACCGAAGGTGAATTTTGTTGCGCACGAGAATGAACTTGAGGAGAAGCCCTTTGAGAAGATGGAATCTGAGTTAGTCTATTGGAGTTAATATCAACTTGAGAGGTCGGTGTTCCATCCTTGGAGGTTGAGGCAGAAGCTTGACCTGAGTAAGGAGGTGCTGCTGGTTTTGAGCTTTGATTTGGAATACCTTGCGCAAATTGGCCCAATGTCGGGGTAGCAGCTTGGCTAGATGTTTTTGGCTGTTGAAACTTTAAAGTAGACTCATTAATCGTTTGAGCAGTTTGCTGTTTAGGTGACTGAGACTGAGCCTGCAGCTGTTGTTGTGCAATTTGCCCTTCAAGTTGTTGTTTCCTAATAGATAATTCCTTCATTCCCTCAGGCGTATTGGCGTACTGCTCAAAGGGCATTAAATTTTTATAGTACATCTGAACAAACTCTCTGAGCAGTTGATTGTTATCTGGAGGAATTCCAAACTTGCTAGCAATGGCTATTATTTTCTTCGATTTCAAAACATGATTGAAACCCCCTGATTTGGACATAACTGCATACACCAGAAAGAGATTCATCTTTTTATCACCAACAGTTGGATATCTATCAGCCAGAGGAGTACCATTTCGATTCATGAAATCCTCAAGAAGTCTGATGAAGCTATATTGTTGTTGCAATTGTAATTGGAGTTGCCGTTGATGTTGAAAGCTTTGAGACTGTTGTGCCTGCTGAGATTTTTGCACCTGTGGTTGCGATTGCTGCTGAGATTGATGAGGTTGCTGATGCATTTGGGGTGGAGCATTACCATGCTGAAGTAAAGCAGCATTAGCTACCGTCGGAGTAACCCTTTGAGGTCCAGGTGTAGGCGCCTGCGAAGATGTTGCTTTTCTGCTGGGAGCTTGTTGATCCCTTTCTTGCAATTGTTGATACATTTGCTGTCTTTGTAACTGATTATACGCCTGTTGTTGTTGTTGTTGTTGTTGTTGCTTCTGTTGCTGGACTAATTGCTCTTGATAAGGTAGGTTCTGCATAGGTCGTTGGCTTTTCGTTTCAGCTTCTGATAAATTGGTATGAACTTGGTTAGGAGTCATGGCATTTGAGTAAGGGCTGTGTGACACGGAGGCTGGTGATTGATGTTGCGGTTGTGTTTGAGCCTGCTGTTGTCTTTTTATTTGTTCCATTATGGTTGAGGGATTAGGACCTGTGCTACCTCCTGCAAATACTTGCGGCGAGAAAGACTCAATCATTTGATCCTGCTGCGGTAACTGGGTTTGAGATTGGCTACCAGAAACCTGGTTTGGAGGTTGACTGAATTTCGAGTTCAGCAGTTCATCGGTATTGTTGGTCTCGGAAGAAAACATGTCAACAGAAGGATTATTTTGAGATTGTACCTGTTGCATTTGGGGACTACTAGACTGGCCACCATATAAAGTACCAGAATCTGGAAAGGTTAGGAATGCCATATCATCATCATTTGCATTCCCAAACTGTTCATTTAGCCAATATTGGTCGTTACTCATGGTGTCAAGATAAAAATCGTTAATTCCTTATCCGTGTCACTTGTAGAAGAAACTTCTGATGTGAGTGACTTTGGGTAGTAATGAATATTTTAATGAATTTGATGTAAATACTTCCACTGACCGACCCGATTAGCTTACTAATTTAAGGAAAAGTTTATTTTGCAATAGTGAACTAGTTCTCTAATTTCTTAATAAATTAACCAAACCTTATCTTGCCTTACTCTCACCGTCGCGAGGATTGAAAATTTAATGCTTGGAAGAATGAGAGTTCCGGGTAAATTTTGCGCGACAAATTATTTGTGATATGCTGGTTTCGGTAGAAAAGACAACAATGTTCCTTTCACTTAAATTGAAAATGCGGAGAACAGTGAGTATCTGACTAGAGGTGTTAGTCTGAATGCTGCTTAATGATTGAATATCATTTTGTTCAGAAATTATATCAAAGTAGTTCAAATTTTAGATATTAAAAACTTATTTTATTCATGAAATTCATAATTTAGTTTAATTTAATTATACAATTCACAAACTGAGAATTTAACTAAAAGATTATTCCATCAACAATATATTATTGAAGCAAAAATACACAAATGCAATCAATTTACCAGAAATGAAACCAACTCTTTGATCTAAGCTTATTTTGAAGACTCCTATAATGCTCATATTCATCCCAACATGACCTATCACCAAAGTTACATCCTGCCATGTTCACTAAGAAATCACGATCTTTTTCATTGTAAAAGAATTGGGGATCATCCTTCTGATCTGAACAAGCACCAGGAGGGAAGCTATTAATGGCCTTGAGAGGAACAAATCCAACTCTCTCTCTAATCCATGGTTGATTTTTATACAGCGTTTCAAGACAATCTTGTTCTTTATGTTCCCAGCTCATATGCATCTGCTCATATTGAACAGGATCCCACCATATATCCAAAAGGATATCTGACCACTCTGATCTTCTAATAAAAAATGAACCAAGATTGAACCCCCCACAATCTTGCGCTAAGACCATATCCACAGGCGAATTCTCTGTATCGACATATGGTATGTCTATTGGAATACGGAGTGGATTTAAGTAAACAAGACTGCGATACGTTTTAGATTCTAAATCATTGAATAGATATTCTTCTAGCGAGATCTGAGGTTCCATAATGAATGTGTGCAAGTCCAACCACCAGAACCACTCAGCGTCGGGGTACTCCCTCATTGTTTGTTTTAAAATATCCGCTTTTTCCCAGCCTTCTCTCCATTCGTGGCTGTATCTTCTCTTAAGAGAAGTATCCTTTATCGTGAGTGTGTATCCGTGTCTTTTGGCATATTCCTTTTTGTTTAAAATAGAAGATCTTTCAACAGACCATTCTTGTGGCGTTTTCCACCTTTGAACACCACCTCCCTCATTTGCAGCAAGTATGATAACAACATTAGAACCAGATTTGTGGCGATGAGCAACAGATGGGGACATTATATACAGAAATATGAATGCCAATAATCCTAGGGCGAACAACTTCTTTTTATGACTCAAAACAAACTTTCTTTGATCTCCCAAAGAAAAAAAGGAAGAAAAGCCTTTATTCTTTACATTTGGCTTGAGTGTTTTTGAATAAGGAATGTCATCTTCTTTTTTGAAATCACTCATGATTAACTGCGGTCCATTCATCGTGAGAATATCGCTTTTTCTAATTAAATTCTGGGGCCTATGTGATATGGCACTGGGTAAACTTAATAAGAAAAATCCAGCTCCATATACCGATTCTCTGAATCTGACAACATACACTTAACCACCGCTGCCGTAAGCCTGTGGGAAATTTATTGATGATTGTATGACTCCTTATAGAATAGTAATACATGATTTATCGAATACTACGTAAAAAAATGTTTCAATGTATATTTTTAGTAGAAGAGCGGAGCGCATAAAATCGACGGGTCGCAAAAATTTTGCTAGACGGTTTAGGTGATTCATTTGGGCAACATGGCTTCTTGGAAATCTAAAGAGTCCTTATCAGAGGCTATTTAGTAATGTATCTAAGGAAGTATCTGCCAAAAAGAGATCACCAACATTATTGTTCATAGTATTAAATGTTGAAGGCGAATGACCTCCAGTAGGAAATAACATTCCAAAGCCAGACGGGCTACCTAGTTCCTGCAATGGATCCCATTGCTCTTCTGGGGATTTACTTTTGCGGTCTTGAACAATTCTAAAATCATTCAAGTCGTTCGAATCAAAACTAAAATCATTGAATCGTTTGATAACATCTAGTCCTTTGATTTCAGTCATATCGGTAGGATCATTTATTTGGGAAAGCCAATCTAGATCTTCGCCAGCTATTGCTGGTTGTTCTCGGACGTTGCTGTGTTTTTGGGCTGAATGAGTCGACTCCAGCTGTTTGGATGACATATAAAATTCTGACTTGACATCTTCACCAATTTCCAAATCTGTAGAAGGTGGATTAGTTGTGTGAGAAGCTTCCCTATCATTCTTGTTATCTAGATAATTGATAGAAATTCTTTCATTTGAAATAAAACTTGAGAAATTTTTTGTGTAAAGGTGATAAGGAAGATAACTAGCAAGTTCATTTTGCTTTTCAGATAGTTCACGATCGTTGGAATGGAACAAGTTCGATTGGATATTGTTCTTCACATTCTGCTGTATAAGTTCGATCAGATCAGATCTTGAGGTGGTATTATCTGACACATGGAATTGTTGATTTCTATCTCCAGATTTTCCGGGATTTTCTGAAACGTCTGACTGAGAGCCATGTAAGATCATTTTCAATAACCGCAGTCTTTTGCTTTTATCATTATATAGCTGGTTGATCACATAATCTACCAACTCACCTCCAGTCGATCTTGGACTTATTTTTTTCAAAATATTGAAATTCTGGTGCACACATGAATCTGCAAGTTTCGATATCTTAGGATCCTTGTTAGAAAGTTGACAAAGCATTGTGAAAGAGCTCGAAAATAGAAATTGTAAATAAATAGGTGGACATTTAATAGGATAATCTTGTTTTTCAAACATGATAGCACAAATTGCGCTGATCATATAGGCACAATGGAAGGTAATCCCCCAAGAAGGATAGCTATCAAGATTCCGTTTTTCGTCAACAGAGTGATTCACAAACCGAGATCGCTTGAGTAAATTGATTCTATGAATGGTCAGCAATAGGAGATAATAGTACAGTGTGATCAATGCACTATGCTCATTATGGGTCGATTCATCATCTAATTTGAATGTCAATCGCTTTGGCAAACCCTCAAACCATTTGGAAACTAGCAGATCACAATGTTTCACATCGGTGATCAGCATTGCTTTGTTGTTCTGCATCTTTTGATAACATTGCCTAGTTGATATCTCTAGTAATTCCGCAATTTTCACATAATTGCGAAAGAAATCGAATGAGTTTATCCCTGCATCATCATCTTGAAAAGTTTTCAAAGTTAACATCCCAAGACTAGAATCATTTTTGTTGATTAGAGGCGGGCTTCCGTACCAAAAGCTCAAAAACCTATCGCTAGTGTATAAATACCACCACAATCTCTTATACATATTTCTTTCGTATACCATCAATTCGGGATTTTCTTTGAAAAACGAGTAAGCATATGCAAGCTGAATGGCTATTTTGGTCCAGTAGTATGAGTTCTGATAATTTGGGATGGGGATTAGATCTGGTAGAAACGAAAAAAGTATTACAGATTGAACTAAACAAATTGGATCATATTCAATTGATGCATCGTACAAAGCTTTAGCTCTTTTGAAAAGGATCATTGTAATTTTCAATTGTGAGGCTTTTTGTTGCTCAGTCCATGATGGTTCTATAGAAATGGATGCCCCTACGCACAAGATAGATTGCAGCAATAGTATAGATGGAGGATTGTTCAAGTCACTGTATAGGCTTAAAAACCGATTTTTGTCAATTATTGGGTAGTTGCAATTGATATTAGCAAAATAAGCGTTGATATACTTCCAGCAGAGTTGGGGTTTGGGAAGACTAAAGCAACCGAGCTGAGTTAGGTTTTGAAGATCGAAGTCATCTATTTGGATTTCATTACCAACCACATTCTTATAAAACTTCATCATGAGTTCATTCACAGTAGGGTAGAACATGAAGTTTGTCATTCTGTATTCGGGATGAACCCTAGCTTTCATGAAGTTCTTTGGAGACAGTTTCAATGCATGTAGTTGATCATTCTGCTGGGCAAAATATACTATTGAGTCAGATTTCTTGCGACGCTTGTGGGTGTAGCACTGGGAGTCTAAATTAGCCTCTTTACAATTGGTACATGGTGACCCCGTGACAGCTATATCACATTTAATCTTTCTCCTATGACATATTTGACATGCATGCGTGAGCTTTCTTTTGGTTTTAGATCCAGCTGGCTGTTCATGATCAGAATCTCTTTCTCGTTTGGCTACAGCTCCATAATTCAAGCTCATCCTTGTGGTACATTATATAGGCATTAATTCACTACCTCAATAGGAGGAAAGCATGCAGGAAGATACCAACCTTTATGTTAAATACTTACATATAGAACACCTCGTAGTCCCAAAGTTTCTCTCGTATTAAAAGCCCTCGTACCCTCAAAAATTTCGGAGTTCTTTTCAAAAGGCTCGAAATCGAGTACGAGATTGAAGTTTACATTGATATAGTATGCTAATGTGCCGATACTAACCAGTTTTGGAAACTATAAAGGCCACCAGATCAAGAAGCCGCATTCACTACTATCTCTAAAAAATAGTTTAATATTCATTAAATTTAATTAATATCGTAGTTGGTTGGTTATAAACAGAAATTATGTGGAATAAGAACTAAACACCGTAGACTTTTCTGAAAGAAGAAACATTCATACCAGGTTTCACCTTATCAACTAAATCACGTCTGTCCATGGCAAGAAATGCTCTTTTGAGAGTCTCAATCAAACTGGTTGATTGGTTACTTTCATTGAAATTAGTATTAGATCCCCCTAGAGACTCCACCTCATGCATACTCAAACCAGTTAATAAATGTTCCACTGCATCCCTATACATACCCATGTTGATAAACGAAACGCCTAAATTGTAACGAGCTCTCACAAAGTTAGGATTCAATTGCAATGCCTTCGAGTAGGCTTCAATTGCCTGTTCTGGTTTGTTGGAATTTGCAAGTGAGGCACCAAGTCTGTTCCAAGCCAATGCATCGCTTGGGTTGTGAGTAATTGCAGTTTGGAAACAGTCTAGAGTCTTGTCGTACTCTTCAATAGAATAGAATAGAACACCTAATCCAGTTTGTACGTCTGCATCCATATTAGCTCCATCTGGAGATATTTGAGCAGCCTTTATAAATAACTCAGTCACCCGTTTATTTAATGTGAATCTATCGTCTGCCTGAATCTCCGGATTAGAATTTCTGGCTCTCTCAGCAACTTCAGGATATTTTGTTTCTATCCATCTCTCAAGTGTAGCAAACGCAGCATTGTCATAACCTTCGTTAATATAGGAAATTGCCAATGTCATTAGAGCAACCAGGTTTTGAGGGGCCAATTCAAGACATTTTTCTAGGGCTGCAATTCCAGCGAGCTCTTTTTCGTTCTGAGTTTGAACTTGGCCCAGACGAAGCCAAGCATCCACATGGCCATGGTCCTGTTGGACAGCTGCCTCGAATGCAAGCGCTGCTTCACTTAACTTAGCTCCATTCTCCATTAACTTTATTCCAATTTCATAAGCATCAGGATTGTTCATAAACTGGTTATCCTCATTGAATTTGTACTCTCCATAATTCATACGAGTTTGGGCATACTTTTCGAAATCTTTCTCCCACTGAGCTTGGAACTCATCATTACTCAACATATTGTCAGCGTAAGTATCTTGGGCCTCACGCTCTCTTTCCCATTGAGCACGACCTCTTTCCCACTGGGCTTGAAACTCATCATTACTTAACATGTTGTCTGCATAAGTATCCTGTACCTTGTCCCAAACCTCTTCGAATGCGGAAGGCTGGGCATCTAGCTTGGTTTCCTCCATAGCTTCTTGTTTCTCTGCAGCGACCTCTTCAACTTCTTTGAAAGATTCCTCCCAATTAATATCTGTCATCGAGTCCTGCTGCTGAACTTGTGCTTGCTGGTCTAGTTGTTGTTGTCTTTGCTGAAGGGCTAGACTTCCCATTCTTCCCATCAGCACACCTCCACCCATGGGACCCATCATCATGTTCTGAAGCATAGGTTGTCGATGATGTTGAGGTCTGATGTTCTGCTGATGCTGGGGTTGATGCTGTTGTTGTGGTTGCGATGCACTCACAAATTCTGAGGACCACCCTGATGCACTATGTTGTCGATCAATAGGGGCTGCAGTCATTGAGTTGAATGACTGTAGCTGGGGTCCGTTTTGGAGCTGTTGGGGAGCATGATGAATCATGTTAAGTTCGTTTGCCATCGGCCTGAAATCAAAAGAGCCTTGTTTTTGATTCATAAATGATTCCATATTCATTCTCTCTTGCTGGTTCATAGCCATGGTCTCTCGTATCTGATTTGATCCATGTTGGGCTATATCTGCCCCATTGCGCATAGATTGTTCCAACGAGGTATCATGTTGTGAGTGTTTGTTAAACTGTGCCAGAGGATTAGCATTGGCTGCACACTCCGATCCCCCTCCTATGAAGGACATTATACAGTTAATATATCTATATTAATTAGTTACTTGACCACAAACATAAAAATACATCGAATCGATCACCACTTTCTTCAAGTTTTCTTACCTTTTATATATAAGATAACTAATCATATTTTTTCCGCTAGCCTCATACACCGGGTAAAGTTGCCCAATTCTATTGTCTGTGTGGGGAAATTTTCAATTCGGTGGAGGAGACCTCATTTTATTAACGATAGGAGCCAGATCGCGGGAGAGTATGGAAACAGGGTGGATGAGGGGAGAAAGTAAACAGTTTATCCGGTGTAACCCTAGGAAATGGACTTTTATGCCTATCAAATAGACGGGAGTCTAATATTATTTGAAAATGTGCCTTGTGAAGAGATAGTTAGCTGCGAGAGAGATGAAGGACAGTCAAAGTAGAACGGGTAACGTTCTCGGTGGTCGAATTAATAGACATTTTCGGGTAACTTCAACTGACAAATTTGCGATTTGATCACTGTTATCATGATGAGAAGAAAATAACAAGATTATGTTACTACCTTCTTCTATTTCATATTAAAATTAGAACGGAAACGTGAATAAACTCTTGGTAAGATAATACACTAGAAATTCACAGCACAAAAAAAAACACACTGGAATATCATGATAAGTAATCATTTGCACAATTCGGTACCCTCTTTCTCAAACGAAACAAGACAGAAGTCCTTATTACAGTTACAGATTTGGATTATGAATTAACGTAACAATTAGCATTAGCGACATGAAATTGTCCAGATGTATATACAAACTAGTCAGATTTAGTAACCTAGTAAAGTCACTATTCGGAGTCTGATATCGTGGGATCAACCGAGCGATAACGAATATTCGTTTCCTGATGAACTTGTAGATTGTCCAATGGTGTATCCAATTCCCCAACATCTATTTCTTCAGTAGTGACTTCGTTAGGTTGTGAACTGAGAGATGGGGAAGATCCAACACCTACTTCGTTCTCAGCCCCGGTTCCAGCCTCGATCTCAACCTCATCATTAACAGCCAGTTCCGCTCCATTTTCATCTCTATTGTCTGTTTCACCATCTATGACTAAATCAAAATCTTCTCTCTCGGCAACAAGTGAATCGTTCGAATTTTGAGACTTGTCAGAAAACCAATACCAGATTGGTTGTAGAGGTGAAGCACAGGAGTGAAGTTTAGGAATTGTATCATCTAAGAAAAGGAATGTGTGACCGATCAAAAGCCCAGCAAAATCAGACTTGGAGATTCCAAAGCGACTTGATCTTATTGAATGGGATGCTCCTAGATCTCTCACTTTAGAGAATAGAAACAGCACAAATGGCAAATAAGGAGCCTCAAAGTCAAAAAATCCTAAAAATCGAAGTCTGAGTTCTGGATTTTTTCTGCACCAGATGTACAACATTGTGTCATTCAGATACATACCAAGCAGGTATAAGTCAATCACATAATGACTGTACAGAAGGAGACTCACCATCAAGATGGCAAGACACCATAAAAAATCTTTTGTTCTTGAGAAAGAAAGCTCCAATGATTTAGAGTGCTGTACTACCACAACTAGAGTAAAAGCCAAGTCCCACGAGAACTCTCCAAAATAGAGGAAAGATGATATCAGTCTCCAATATTCTCCTTTTTGAAAAACTGCTTCTTCTGTATATATGCAATCGTCTGGCTTAATGCAACCGGTGAACTCCAAAAGTGACACCGTTACCACACCGATGACAAACGTTCTTGTCACAGGTGGTATTTCCATCAACCATTCAAATGGTACTCTCTCCATCTTTGACTTATTAAACTATACTCTATAAAGTTTCCCACTGATTCTTTTGGTAAAAGCTCTAGAATATGCCACTTTATGCTAAATATCAAGAATCTTTTGGGGGTTGGGGTATCTTTTGTTTTATCTTTAATCTGTCAGCTTTTTTTTCGAGCGTCCGGAGAAGCCACCCAAATCGCTTCTACGAACGATTGTTTCAGAGATGATATAACTCTTGAATAATTCAGGAATAGTATGACGAAGGAGGTAGTCAATTAAGATGGATCTATCTATATTAAAGATCAATAATGAACCAAATTGGAACGAAGACTACGAAACCTTACTAAGGGGTCCATTTGATTACCTTGCCACCCAAACCCAAGGAAAGAATCTTAGAAAGCTCTTAATTGAAACCTTTAATTTGATTTTTGGAATACCAGAAGAGAAACTGTTCCACATCGAGTTCATAATTGACATACTACACCAGTCTTCATTGATTGTAGATGATATCGAAGACAACTCTAAGTTGAGGAGGGGGAGACCATGCTCGCATCTAATTTTTGGTATTCCCCAATCCATCAACTCCTCTAATTACATGTATTTCATATCCATGAGATTGCTGAATGAAACCTTTAATAATGATGAAGAGAAGAAGTTTAAAGCTCAAGGAATATTCTTAGAAGAGATGATAAACTTACATAGAGGACAAGGGCTTGATCTCTACTGGAGAGATAATCTGATGCCTCCAAGTGAATTGGAGTATTTGGACATGGTGATGAACAAAACTGGTGGTCTCTTCAGATTATCAATCAAATTAATGAATTTATTCAGGGATAACAAATATGAAAAGTTGATTCAATTGAGTAATTTGTTGGGAATAATATATCAGATCAAGGATGACTATTTGAATTTGAAATCACAAGCCTACAATGATAATAAAGGTTTTTGTGAAGACATAACTGAAGGAAAATTTTCATTTCCTATAATTCATTCCATACATCAGAACCCCCTTAACAAAGAGCTTATAAATATTCTTAAATTACGTACCGACGATATGGAAATGAAAAAGTACGCTTTGAGAGTGATGGAAAGTACCAACAGTTTCCAATATGTTGAAGCCACATTGAGCAAGCTTAAACACCAAGGAATCCAACTCATTAATGAAATAGTTGATGAATACGCTACTGATTCGTCAAGAAAGGTTCAGGTCCAGAAAGGGTTTATGACTACTCTTGAAAAACTTTCAGAAATTTAATACTATCAGCACTTTCATCTATCTAATTTACTCAAAAGTTGTTGCTCATAATCATATCGGGAATCCATCATTTTCATTATCATGACATTTATAAAAGAAAATTAGTAATTTCAGGTCAATCGACCATTTGCACATCTTGGGAATCATAGTCATATTCTATGTGGGGATCTTCAGCCACTTGTGATGTCATATTATTTGGCGTTGTGTTATCATCAATCCACATTGTGTCCTCTGAAGTTATATCAGGCAACTCTTCAATTTTTGAAGAGTTGTAGCTGATTTCCTGCGTGTTGGGATTTTTCGATCGCACCCACTCCAAGAATCTGGAATACGTGAGTAAACTTGGATTATAATATTTTATCAGTGCCCAAAACTTCAAAATATATTGCTCTAGATAAAGTTCTGAGTTAGTCACCGTGATTTCTTTGTCATTGTCCAGTGTTCCTTGAGCTTTTCTTTGTTTCAGTTTTTGCTTTATAATCTTCTCAATACTTGCCTTGAGGCATTCTTGATCATATTCATTGTTCCCGTTGTACAGCTCTAAAATGTCTAATGTAGGTATTATCAACTTATCGACATCAATGTCATCGAAGTTAGTCACTATCTCACCTTCTGAGACCAATTGATCAGGATTTTCTCTCAAAAACTGATCAATGCTAGAAATGAAGACTGTATCTCCCTTTTGTGATTGCGAATGCTTTGTGAAATCTAAACATTCGGAGTTGAATAATGGCGGTGGGGTAGGTGAGCGAGATAGTGATTCTGTTGAAGACAAATCATGTCGGCTAAGCCTCAAGTTTGACAAGTTCTCTACGATTCGTCTCTTGTTATCGTGAAAACTATCCGGTGTGTCTAGGAACTTTCTCTTTCTGAAAGCTCCAAAACCTGTTTCTGGTACCATTTCAATCATGCACATATAATATTAGATTGGGATTCTGCAGTGTAAGATTATAGAGGTAGCAACCGTGAACTTATTATTGACTGTAATTCAGATTTTGAAAATAATCTAACCAGATCACACAGTAGAGTTTCTGATTTAGCATTTGTATCTCTGTAAATTAAATTAACCCTAATCTTTTTTTTGGGGTCTTGAGATTCTTCTGCGTTTGCATTCGCTTTCCAGAAAAATCTCGATTAAAGGAGATATTTGGGCTGTGCAATTCACGATAAGAAAGCTTAGCATGATAAAACGAAGGAAGCACATTAAACCTAAATGTGAAGAGGAAAGAGAGATTCAGCATATATGAATCATCCTAAAGAAGATCCAAGTAAATCATCAAACTCTGTATAGTTCGAACTATAAATTGCTTAAAATAATGAATATTAGTATTTTCCAAATTGCACAAAACCTTTGAGTTACCTTTTTTGATGAGATCTCGGTTTCTGGTACTGTTTTTGACATAAAGTGATGGTTTCCAGTTTACTGATACTAAAATAAAGAACGGCTATAATAAAAGTCAACATCTTTCTTCATTAAGTGAAGTCTCAGTATGTTCATCAGCATGCATATCGATACATTTTGTGAGAGCACAAGCAGTAGTATCTAGAATAATTTAGAAATTGGTCTTTTAGAGGTCAGCTGTACATATCTGGATATTCGTTAGATTGAATGATGGATACCAATTGAAGTGGGTAGTTACATTATTTACGTTAAGACTTCGATTTTATGATGTTTGGGCAACACAGTGTGTCTTCATGAACTTTGAAAAAATTAAACAAGAATACTATCCATTGGAGAAATAATTCATATATTTATAAATTACAACTGTCATAAACGTGCAGATTGATGTTGGTTCATTAAACTTAGTACTCTATAAAAAACTACCAATTTTAATCTTTTTCAATCAAGGCTTTGACTGCTGGCTTATCGAGAACGTCAGGCTTGAAAACAGGCTTGGCAAGCTCATAACCATCAGTAGATCTTCCATAAGTGACACCACCCAATCTGGAAACAGGTCTGTATTTTGCAATATCGACCACATTTCTTTCTTTGTTCAGGACATCCTCCCTTATATGGAACTTGACACCCTGTATATAGAAACTAATTCCTGAAATCTTATCTGGAGAATTTGGAGATCTCCATTCATGAGAATCCACAACCTTACCTTCAATTGAGAACGCACTTTCAGCAACATGTGGAGGCTTAACCTCTGTGGATGGCAATTGCGTTAATCCAGACAACTTCCATTCATCTACATCGGACGGACAATCAACACAGGTGAAGTTTGCTGCTTCAACGAACCATTCATTGATTATATTGATTGTACATTCTTTAGTGTCTAAGAGATTTCTAGTGGTATCCTTTGGAATTTGGGTTCTAGGAACGCTGAATGCGACAGTGAAGATTGGAGGATCATCGCTGACCAATCCAAAGTATGACACAGGAGCTAAATTCTTTTGTCCTTCTGCAGATTCTGTTGAGATGAATGCAATTGGACGTGGAGACACAGCACTTACCAACAACTTATAATTGTCAACTCTGATTCTTCCCTCTTCGTATGGGTCTACTTCAATCTTCTTGTGAGACTTCCAATCATCTTCTGTTGCACCTGTTCCTGGCACCCAATCTGGATTGACAGTTTTGGTGTACTGCCACTTTCTTTTAGAATCGAAGGGAGGAAGTTCTGACCCGGACATTTTCTTAACTATCGCACAAAACTTACGTGTCTGCTTGATTTCAACTTCTCAAAATTGATAGAATAAAGCTTATTTCAATTTACTTCTCTACTGCGTCTTCTGATTTATTCACTGTAGTCTATATTGTCCGCTACTCGGTTCCATCCAAAACAAAAGTAGCGGATCACTTCAATCTTAATGGGGAAAAAAGCCGACGTCCAATTTTGGGCATCTGGGAGGCCAAGAAATTTCATGCGCTTCGGATTAAAAGTTACAGCCTCAACACGGCTCTCACATGATATGTCCTCAATTTTAAAAAAGTATGTTAAAACCGATGTATTACCTAATGTCATCATCCATATGATCATTTTTCAATGATGAGTAGTAGTAGACTTCCATTCTGGTCGAAAAACTATCTTTCTACTACCTTGTTTATCGAATAGCTCGTATCCTTTAGGAGCATCTTCGAGAGGAAGCTCAAGATCGACAAACCCTTCCAATTTATGAGAAACTTTCATGAAAATCTCCAAAGCTTCATCAAACAGAGAGTAGCAAGGACATCTTCCAAACTGTAATGTAATGTTTTTCATATAGCAATCAAGACCGGTGAATGGAAGCTCTGAATGCTGATAGCCAATTGAGCTGATGACACCCCCGCATCTCACTAACTTGAATCCCAAAGCTAACGCTTCTTTCGATCCGACGACTTCTAGTATACCATCCGCTCCACGTCCTTCGGTTGAATTCTTCACCACTGAGTTTAAATCATCAGTCAAAAGATTCAACGGAATGGCTCCAAACTCTTCAGCCTGTTTTAATCTTTCAGGAATACTATCAACAGCAAACAGCGTTTTGATTCCTTTTGCTTTTGCTATTAAAATAGCACATAATCCGACAGGTCCACACCCAAGTTGAACAACCACCAAATCATTAGGTTTTTGAGTGGTGAATTTTTCCAGCAAGTTCTTGATTCCATAGAATGCTGTGGGGAATATATCTGTCATGAGAATCAACTGAAGATCAGGAATACCTGAGGGCTTAGGTTTTAATGTTGCGTCCGCTAAAGGGACTCTGGCAAACTCTGCCTGATATCCATCTAAAGCAGATGTTCCAAAAACAACAGATCTGCTGCATTTTGAAGAAACTCCATTTTTGCAGAAGAAACAATCACCACACTGGGTAGTGAAGGTGGATAGAACATCTTGTCCAACTTTTATCTTCTTCACTTGGCTTCCAATTGCAATAACTGTAGAAATTGATTCATGACCCATAATGTAGTTGGGTTGAGGTTTTACGGATCCTCTGTAAGGATGTAAATCTGAGCCACATAAACAGGCTGCTGTAATCTTGACAATTGCATCTGTGGGTTCTAGGAGCTGAGGGAAAGGCCTATCCTCGATTTTGATATTATGCGGTCCTCTGAATACCAGAGCTCTCATAGTTTTCTTTTCTTCACTCATTCTCAATGAAAAGCTATATCAATGGTTCAAAACAATCTTTTTGATAAGCAACAATTCAATTTTACCTCTTCTATATGCCATTTTATTCATGTCCTCCGATCACATAATCTTATTCTCAAAGGGACATTCGAAGGTACTCCTGAGGTGATATCCAAAATGACAGATTAGGTAATACATAAATTACCAATTTATTTATATCCACTGCTTTCTCTATCTTATTAATTTCTTGATCAAAAGTACGAACAGTATCTCAATAGTGGGTAAATGTAATTGGCTTGATCCAGATTACCACGTGTGTCTTTGAACTGAAAATACCTGAGACAAGTAATATTCAATCAGTTGGAACCCAATTCTATTATATATCTTTGGAAGGGCCATACTTTCGGTGGATCACCAAGAAGGCCGAAACTTTCCAAAAACAGAAAGACTCTGAAATCCCCACATTAACAAAAAGAAGATAGATTTCGCATTTACACTATCGTGCAGTGAAATATATGTTTATTGTGGAAGGTTTTTTGGCACCACCATTTGGAGTATATCAATCCAGAGAATTTCATTAAAGCTCCCACAATTCTGTTTTAGGTGGCTATAAGCTAATAAGAATAGAACCACCTCTAGACTCTATTAAATTATTTTAATCGCAAATCATTCGGATATACTTGCCATATATTTAGTGATTATTATAGATCTATTCTGGGGATTCATGAATTGGGCTTATCATCAACCAAATGACTGAACTGGAGCCTGACTAATGAATTCTATACAAATAGATTAAACATAATAATAGATCGGCTTTAAGAGCTAAAGAAGATAGAACTATGATTGTGATATTATCGGATCGGTTATAGCGAATTCGGATTTAAAAGTTTGATAGATATCATTGAAGTGCAAAAATATGACCGTTAGCTCCAGATCAAACAATATATAAACACGAGAAATGTGCAACTAGACCATGTATAGATACACTTGTTGAACTGGGCGGAGCGACAGGTAATGATGGAAACTCGAAAACGAATTGTAGTGGTTGGGGGAGGCCCTTTTGGAGTTCCTGTCGCAAGGGCATTGTCCGCTGAAGATAAATTTGATGTCACTTTGATAACGCCAAGGGACTATGTTCTCATGTTGCCTGCAGTTGTGAGAATGTTTGCAATGAAAGATCTATCAAGACACTCTTGTCCTATAAGTGAGGTTGTTCCTGAGTCTCTTGAACTGTTGATCGATGAAGTGGTTTATTTTGACGAATACAAGATAAAAACTAAGTCTTTTCTGGAGGTATTTTTTGATGTACTGATCATTGCTACAGGGTACAAATGGCCAGATCCAATTGGTACGATGAATTATGAGGGATCGACTGTTCAGGATGCAGAGTCATACTTTAAGTCTCAGTATGATGAGATCCAAAAAGCTTCCAACATTGTGATTATAGGTGGAGGGTATATCTCTTGTGAATTAGCTGGGGAAATTGCACATGAATTCCAGAAACAGATTACGTCAAGTGAAAAAAAGCTTACAATTATTCACTCTAAGTCTAAATTATTGGGAAAGTACGAAAATGATAAGCTAAGAGCTGATGTAGAGAAAGGATTACGAAAACTAAAGGTGAACCTGATTTTAGGTGAAAAGGCAGTTGTTAGGGATGGAGGGGTATTTGTAAATGATGAAAAGATAGAGGCAGATAAAGTCATATATTGTACTGGAGGAAAGCCAATTGTTCCCAGCAATCCATTTGAGGGTCTAACTAATGAGATCGGAGAGATTATAGTTAAACCAACGCTACAAGCAAAAGCAGTTCCAAAGGGAAATATTTTTGCAATAGGAGATGTTATGGATTTTCCAGTAAAAACGTTGATATACAGATTTCAGTGGCGTAGAGCGGTCAAACACAATGTTATCAGATATTTGGAAGGTGACCAAAATTATCAAACCATAAAAAGGCCAGAAGGGATATTTTATCCATGGTGTGTTGTTTCACTAGGTCCTGAGCTGGGAGCTGGTCAGTTGAACGTTCCATTTATTGGGTGTTGTAGCATACCAAGATTCCTTGTTCATACCAAGACGAAAACGATGTTTGCAGATAGGACGAAGACTTTTGTTAAAGAAGGGTTTTGACCAACAAAAAAGTAAATTCTTGTGAGTTGTTGGAATTAGGAGATTAGGATAACAAACACTAATGACATAATTTACGCATGAAGCCCATGAAATAGTAATGCTGTGTTGGAATTTCAATTGCCATAATTTGTTTTTCCATTAAGCTGCACCATTTTCATTTCATGAAAAATGGGACTACTTAACGACTTTCGTAATGGACCCCATTCGAAAAGGTTCTCAATTATAAGACTGTAGAGTTCGAGTTTTATAGGTGAAAAAAAACTGCTAATCGGACAATCGTCAACTTTTTGTTAATTCATGAAGCAATAGTTTGATTATATTCAAGAAAGAAAAAAAAGAGTTACCCGTAAAAAAGTGGATTCTCGAAAGCGTAGGTCAGACAAGATATTTATCAAGATAGGGTACAAACGTAGACGAATGTTATCTTGACTTTAAATAATCAATATTTCTAGATAACATTCGTTGAGATTTCTGCGGTTGCTCATTGATCGGGATCGATTTCGTTGCAAGATGTCTCAAATACAAGCACAGCTACAGCCAAACCACAATCTCTCCAGTGGAACTCCCTCCTCCGCGGAGAATGTCAAGATAGATGAGATATTTGATGCATTAAGGTCAAAGGATAGCACAAAGGTAGCAGCAGGAGCCGAAGCTCTGAAAAAGCATTTTGTGTCTGTTTCACGGGATTTTTCATCCTCGGAACAACTGTCAGTGTACAACAATTACATCAACAAACGGATATTCGATCTAATCAATAGTCCCAACATAAATGAGCAGTTGGGAGGTATAGAAGCTATCAACGCCTTGGTAGACTTGATAACAAATACATCAGGCGACTTTTCATTGCACCAAATAACCACTTCGACAACTACAGAGGAAAATTCAAACATGATTGCCAGATATGCTAATTATCTAAGAAGATTGATAACGTCAAACGATATGCAGGTGATGAAAATGGCTACGAAAACCTTGGGAAAACTAGCAATCCCTGGTGGATCTTTAACTGGAGATTTTGTTGAGTTTGAAGTGAAGAGGTCAATAGAGTGGCTGGTATCCGAAAAGGTTGAGAATAAAAGACATGCAGCGATTCTAATTATCAGCTCGTTGGCTGATAACGCTCCTGCAATGCTATACCCGTATATCAAGGAAGTGCTTTCGAATATTTGGATCGGATTGAGGGACCCTAAACTTTCGGTAAGACAAGATACGGCAATATGCTTGAGATCCTGCCTCAATATCATATATGAAAGAGACTCAGAATTAAGAAGTTACTGGTTTTCAAAGCTTTACAATGAGGCTAACGTGGTATTCAAAAACTCCTTGATTACAAATAATGGCTCCAACTCAATTTCGAATAATAATCCTCCTGAATATATACATGGTTCTCTTCTATGTTATGGGGAGCTAGTGACACAAGGAACATCTGTTTTGAACTCGAAGGTGGATGAAATTTATGAAAATTTAATGACCGTCAAAGACCATCGCTCTATTGACGTTAGAAAGGAAGTTACAATAATTATGCCCAAATTAGCAAGATTTGATAAAATAAAGTTTGTGGATAAATATATGCACCGTGTCTTGCTTTACTATATCTCCCAATTGAAAATAGGAAAGGATAGAGCATTCATTTTTATAAGTATAGGTGATCTTGCGGTTGAGGCTAAAAGTAACATTGTCAACTACTTAGATGGTGTGGTCTTAGAAAACATCAGAGAGTCACTCTCATCAAAGACAGCCAAAAATAGAAAAGAACTGATTCCTGCCTGCTTTTATTGTCTATCAAAACTGGCGATATCACTCGGGGCACCTTTAACAAAATTCGTGAACAACTATCATTTGATGAAGTATATTTTAAAATCCCCTATAAACGATAACATGTTGAGTTTGTTGAAAATTTTCATTGACCATTTGCCTTCTCTTGAACCTATGATTAACGATCGCCTAGTTAACGTAGTCAGTTATTGCTTGTCTGGCTATGAATTTAAACATCCAGGATCTCCTGACTTCAAGAGACAAATGAGTCCTAGCCTAGCATTTTCTTATAGACAGCATATGTTGAATCGAGATGGAGGACTATTCAATGACACTTTTGTGGACCTTACAGGACTTTCAGGACTTCCTAAAGCATCATACCATGAAGATCCCGATGTTGCTGTGATCTTACAAGCATTAAAAACTCTCAGCAGTTTTGATTTCAGAAACTATTCGTTGACAGAGTTCGCTCAATATTCAGTTATCCAATACATTCAACATGAAGATCCAGAGGTTCGTTTGAAAGCAGCGCTAACATCTTCCAAGATATTTCTGAAGGATTCTATTTGTCTACAAAGAAGCTCGAACTCCCTGACTGCGGTGAGCAGAATATTGGATAAGCTTCTTACAGTTTGTATAACTGATCCATCGCCCGAGATACGGCTTCAAATCTTGAATAGTTTGGGAGAAAGATTTGATCCTCAGTTATCGCAAGCAAATAATGTTCGTCTTTTATTCATGGCTTTACATGATGAATATTTTGATATTAGGAAATCTGCGATTAGGCTGGTTGGAAGACTCGCTTCCATAAATCCGGCCTATATTGTTCCACCTTTGAGAAAGTTGCTGATACAGTTATTAACCATTCTCGAGTATGGAGGGCATAGTTCTAGAAAGAAGGAAGAGACTGCGGTGTTGTTGTCTCTTCTTATATCAAGTACAGAAGATCTTACAAAACCATACTTGAAACCAATTATGGATGTGTTGATTCCTTGTTCTTCAAATCCCAGTTCATCAGTCGCATGTGCTGCAATATCCGCGATTGGTGAAATGTCACTTGTTGCGGGAGAAGAGATGATGCCATTCATTCCTCAGATAATGCCTGTGCTTTTAGAGACCTTTCAAGATCAGATATCTGGATACAAAAGAGACACAGCTCTCAGAACATTGGGTCAATTAGCAGGCTCTTCTGGTTATGTTATAAAGCCTCTTTTAGACTATCCTCAATTACTAGGTCTTTTGGTCAACATTTTAAAATCCGAAACATCTCCATCCATAAGACGAGAAACAGTCAGACTTGTTGGTATATTGGGTGCTTTAGATCCTTACAAACATAGAGAAGTGGAAAGATACGGCCAAGACTCGCAAACTGTGGCGGAACAGAACGCCCCTTCAATTGATATGGAACTTTTGATGAAAGGAAAATCTCCATCAAACGAAGATTATTTCCCAACGGTAGTGATTAAAACATTGTTGAAAATACTCAAAGATTCGTCTTTGAGTACACATCATCCAGCAGTTGTACAAGCTATCATGCATATATTCAAGACCTTAGGGGTCAGATGTGTACCATTTTTGGACCAAGTAATACCAGGGTTTTCTGGTGTTATTCACTCATGCTCACAATCAATGCTGGAGACATATTTTCAACAGCTTGGGGATCTTATCAAAGTTGTGAAACTCCATATCAGACCATTCTTACCGGACATTTTCAAATTGATCAAGGAATTTTTCCCTTACATAAACCTTCAAGTTACAATTATTAGTGTAACTGAACAAGTGTCTAAGGCTTTAGACGATGAATTTAAGATGTATATGCTTGAAGTCATTACTATGCTATTGGATGTGTTAGATCAAGACAAGTCTCCAGGACATGTTGCTTCATTGAGAGCTTTGAAAGCATTTACGGTGTTTGGAAGCAATATAGAGCCTTATATTCATCTGATTATTCCTCAAACAGTGAAGCTTTTCGAATGTCCAAAGGAAATTGTGAGGCAACAAGCAATAGAGACGATAGGTAAGATATCAAGAGCGATTAGTTTAAATGACTATACTTCCAGAATAATACAACCTTTAGTGAGAATTTTGGCTGGCAACAATTCCGATGATTTGAAAGAAAGTGCAATGAACACTATTTGTTTATTGTTGTTACAGATGGGCACAGAGTTTACTGTATTTCTTCCAGTGATCACTTCTGTAATAGTTCGGAATAAATTACAGTATCCTATTTTTGATCAGTTAGTGGACAAGCTCATAAATGGGGAACCATTGCCAGGAAATTTAATTATTGATAAGGAACAGGGTATCTCCGGTGGTGACAACTTTGAAATTGAACCAATTCCCCGCAAACTCCCAGTTAATCCCCAAGCCCTTAGAGTTGTATGGGACTGCAGTACTAAAAGGACTAAAGAGGATTGGCAGGAATGGATTCGGAGATTGAGCATTGAGCTTCTTAAAGAATCCTCTTCTCCGGCTCTTCGTGCATGCTCATCTCTGGCAACTGTTTATCCACCTCTTGCTAGAGATCTTTTCAACTGTGCATTTGCAAGCTGCTGGAATGAACTGCATATTCAATACCAAGGAGAGCTTGCTCAAGCATTGTGTATTGCACTATCATCACCTAACAATTTACCCGAGATCCACCAAACTTTACTAAATCTTGCTGAGTATTTGGAGCATGATGACAAGTCACTGCCAATTAGAATCCAAACTTTGAGTCAATACGCCCAAAGAAGCCATGTTTATGCGAAAGCCTTACATTATAAAGAACTAGAGTTCATTCAGGAACCATCTACTCCGACAATTGAATCTTTAATTAGCATAAATAATCAATTACAACAATCAGATGCAGCTATAGGTATTCTTAAATACGCTCAGGATCATCATGGTTTGCAATTGAAAGAGACATGGTACGAAAAATTACAGAGATGGGATGATGCTTTACGCGCTTACAATGAAAGAGAAAAGGATGATCCTAATTCTATGGAAATAACTATGGGTAAAATGAGATGTTTGCATGCATTGGGTGAGTGGGAACTCCTAAGTGAATTAGCACAAGATAAATGGAATAACTCGCCAAGTGATACAAAGAGGGCTATTGCTCCTTTAGCCGCAGCTGCTGCTTGGGGATTAGGTCAATGGGAAAGAATGGATAACTATATAAGTGTGATGAAGGTGGAATCTCCTGACAAGGCATTCTTTAATGCCATCTTGTGTTTACATAAGAATAACTTTGGAGAGGCCTCAGAGCATATAATGAAAGCAAGAGATCTGCTGGTGACTGAGATAACTGCTCTTGTTAGTGAATCATATAACAGAGCTTATGGAGTTGTGGTTAGAGTTCAAATGTTGGCTGAGCTTGAAGAGATAATCAAGTATAAGTGCTTGCCTCAAGGCTCGGAGAAGAGAGTTCAAATAAGAGAAACCTGGAATAAAAGATTGCTGGGATGCCAAAGAAATGTTGATATATGGCAAAGAATGCTCAAAGTTAGAGCACTGGTGGTTAAACCTAAGCAAGATATGGGAATGTGGATTAAGTTCGCCAATTTGTGCAGGAAAAGTGGAAGGTTAGGTTTGGCAGAAAAATCTTTAAATTCGCTGTTGGATGAAGGAGTGTCCGGAAATCAAACTTCTAGAGCTCCACCTCATGTTGTGTATGCACAATTAAAGTATATGTGGGCTAGAGGTCAACAAAAAGAAGCCTTGAACCATTTGGTGGACTTCACCTCCAAGCTTTCCCGTGATCTTGGCGTAAATGAAAACGAGGCTATTACTCAACCGCTACCCACTGAAATTCCCGGAGCATCTGATAACATTGAAAAGTATACAAAGTTGCTAGCAAGGTGCTATTTGAAACAAGGAGAATGGAAGATTGCGCTGCATAATAATTGGACTGAGAAGGAATCAACGGGTATTCTGGGTTCGTTTTTGCTTGCTACCCATTTTGATTCCTCTTGGTATAAAGCATGGCATAATTGGGCGCTCGCTAATTTTGAAGTTATTTCACCACAATCCAAGCAATTATCCGAAGGTGATACAGAATCAGAACAGAAGAATGAGGAAGATGATAAAAATCTCACTGCGGTGCTTCACTACGTCGTTCCAGCAGTTAAAGGATTTTTCCATTCTATTTCTCTTTCTCAATCGAATCCTCTACAAGATACTCTCAGGTTATTGACACTTTGGATCAGGTATGGAGGTATTGAAGAAGTCGCTAATGCTATGCAAGAAGGTTTTCAGATAGTCAAGGTGGACACTTGGTTAGATGTTATACCTCAGCTCATATCTCGGATTCATCAGCCTGATCCGGTTGTCAGTAAATCATTATTAGGTCTTTTGTCAGATCTAGGAAGGGCCCACCCTCAAGCATTAGTTTATCCTTTAACTGTCGCTATTAAATCAGACAGCGTTTCGAGACAACGTGCTGCGTTGACAATCATTGATAAAATGAGAGCACACTCATCTGTGTTGGTGGATCAGGCTGATCTGGTGAGTAATGAATTAATTAGAGTTGCTGTGTTGTGGCATGAAATGTGGTATGAGGGACTTGAGGATGCATCAAGGTCTTACTTTGTGGAGCAAAATGTTGAGAAAATGCTTTCTATACTGGAACCTCTTCACCAAATGTTGGAGAAGGGGCCCGAGACAATAAGGGAGGCTTCATTCACCAATGGGTTTGGAAAAGAGTTGAATGATGCACATCAATGGTTAATTAACTTTAGGCGTACCAAAGATGTTGCATATTTGAATCAAGCCTGGGATCTTTATTATAGTGTTTTCAGGAGGATTTCAAGACAGTTACCACAATTACAGAACTTGGATCTACAACATGTCTCCCCAAAACTGCTTGCCGCAAAGGATCTTGAACTTGCAGTACCAGGTATCTACGTTGCTGGGAAAGAAGTGATCAGAATCGTCAAGTTTGAACCTGTTTTTTCAGTAATTACTTCGAAACAAAGACCTAGAAAATTCAATATTATGGGAAGTGATGGGAAAGATTATCAATATTTGTTAAAGGGACACGAGGATATCAGGCAAGATAGTTTAGTGATGCAGTTGTTTGGTTTGGTGAACACTCTTCTAGCGGACGATCCTGAATGCTTCAAGAGACATATGGACATTCAGCAGTATTCGGCTATTCCATTATCACCTAGCTCTGGAATGTTAGGTTGGGTTCCAAACTCAGATACCTTTCATGTACTTATAAAAGAATACAGGGAACCGAGAAAGATTTTGTTGGATGTTGAACATCGGATTATGTTGCAAATGTCACCTGACTATGACAATCTCACCTTGCTAGAAAAAGTGGAGGTTTTCACTTATGCTCTTGATATTACAAGGGGACAAGATCTTTACAAGGTTCTGTGGTTCAAGTCAAAATCATCTGAAGCTTGGTTAGATAGAAGAACTACATATACAAGGTCATTAGCTGTCATGTCCATGGTAGGTTATATATTAGGTCTTGGGGACAGGCACCCGTCCAATTTAATGATGGATAGAATAACTGGAAAAGTTGTTCATATTGACTTTGGTGATTGTTTTGAGGCTGCAATTTTGAGGGAAAAATATCCGGAAAAAGTCCCTTTCCGCTTGACTCGTATGTTAAGTTATGCAATGGAGGTGAGTGGAATAGAAGGATCTTTTCGAATTACAAGTGAAAACGTTATGCGTGTCTTAAGAGACAACAAAGAATCATTAATGGCAATCTTGGAAGCGTTTGCTTATGATCCTTTGATTAATTGGGGATTTGACTTCCCACTCAAAGAAATTGTGGAAGGATCTGCTCATTTTCCCAACTCAAATTATAATGAACTTCTGAGAAGTGGTCAAATTTCCGAAGAAGAAGCATCAAGAATGGCATCCCAGTACAAAAATGACATAAGAAACGCAAGAGCAGCTTACGTTCTCAAAAGAATAACTAGTAAATTAACTGGTAATGATTTCAAGAGATTCAAAGAATTGGATGTTCCCAATCAAGTTGATAAATTGATCCAGCAGGCTACATCCGTAGAAAATTTATGTCAGCATTATATAGGTTGGTGTTCATTCTGGTAACATAATCACTTTTAGTATACCACATATCAGCGGCACATCAACAATGCTTATATAGCTGATATAATACTTCATATCAGAATATCATTTAGAGTCATATATATATTTTTGTTATATGTTGGTAAATATCTCATTAGGGGCTACATCTTACTAGTTTTCAGATTTACATTCCAATTGGCTCCGTTCCTCCAGAAACAGTACATTGATGCATTAGTCTCTTTTCTTGTGGTGGTAGGTCACCCGTTGCAGCATGTATAACCCCTCTATTGTGGAATATACACAGCTCACCTTTCCTCCAAGGATGACAATAAATTAGATCTGGTGCAATTGCAGGTCTCATCATTCTGTGAGTTATCTTTCTTGCTTCTTCCATTTCTGCTACAACCTTTCCCGTTTTTGTATTGACAATTTGATAAACAACGCAACTGTGAACTTGTAAATGAGGTTTTTTAGTGTATGGATTCTTCCAAACCATTGGGTATTTCTTTATTTTTGATTCCTCCCAAGGAGGTAGCTGATCCAATGGAAGTTCCTTAGGGGGGTGTTCGCTCACAATTGAAAGTCCATCAGATGTAGCTTTACAGTTTCCAATAAAGATATAGGGATGCGGAGCATAGATCACACTATGATTTAAAGCAAATTCCTTATCCTCTTCGGATAGTAATTCAAATGCAGTATTTCCAGAGGCAAAAGCGGTAGACCCTTCCACTAGTTTTTTTGTTTCTTTTGTGTCTTCATAAACTATCGTCTTGATGTTAGATACAGGAGGAACAACTACACCGAGTAATGTTGTAGCAACCCCTGGATGAACATCATATAAGGCTGCATCCATATGCCATCTGAAAAATCTGGTTTGATTGTTAGCAAGCTGCTCGTCTGATAGAGGATCTTTGTGAAAATTCTTTTGAGTTGGATGAACCAGATTGACTACCTTCTTTTCATCATATCCAATGGTGAATTTTCCATTTCCCACCATCATAACTTGAGGGGTCCCCGGAAAAGATCTTCCATCATGAGATAAAATAGACTTAACTCCATTGAATGGTTTGACTTTATGTCCATAACTGGCAGAAGAAGATGGATCAAACCTTGCAGTTAATGCATGCTGAGAAGCTGGAGTCAAGTTTTCTTGTCCAGGAATAACCAAAACTGAATAAGTATAAAGAGCATTCTTGAGAGCTTCAAAATCTTCATCTGTTAGTTTGGAAGGATCAGATGTATAACCTGGCATTTTAACCACCCCTCCTAGGGGTTCACCTTCGATTGGAGTAACAGAAAGAATTGTTGATTCTGGCATATTAAAAGGCAGTGGAGGTAAAATATTTGGTGGAATACAAAGATGTTTAACTAAGGTGACATGTTACAGTAGCAAGACTGTTAGCTTGAGTATATAATGATATCCTTTTATATGTATCAAGAAGTGATAGTGACACGATGGGAAGTCGGATATGAAATAAGCGACTATTTACATTATATTTTAGATCATAACTATTCGGGCTTATCTTTAGATTCGAAAAGCGGATGCGGAGCATACCGACTCTATAATACGCCTCTAAGCATGCTCAATTGAAATCATATAAAGTGGCTTTATGATAATCCCGCACAGATTCAACAAATTAGATGAAGACGATTAATAATAATTCATTGAGGCTGCAGATGATGGCTAACAGATTCAAATCACGACCTTATAAAATTTATCGAGAAAGTTTAAATGGTTGCAATATAACTGACGATATCATATTCACAGGTTCACACATATTTCAATCCAAAGCCTCCAATTCCTCTATTAGTATTTTACACTTTCTATAATTTATCAGAAGAATTGAAATGCACTTTTACGGCTCTTCCAACTTATCGTTAATGATACACCCACTCCTTCGAGAGCTTGCTCTAAGATTTCTTATCATATACTACACGGGCCGACTCGGAGAAGTTTGAAAATATTTTCTGATAAGCCTCGGTAAGGAGAAACAATCTACATTCGAAGAATACAATATGCATGATCCTTGATAGTTTTTCCTTGAAGTGTTTTTATTAAGATGAATTGAATGTTCTTTGCGAAGGGTTCAAAGAAAAAGTGCACTTCTGTCGGTGGCGCTGGAGTTTCTTCTGCTGCAAAGTTTGAGTAAACCACAAGCCTCAGTCAGAATGAAGACTAATCCTGATAGCTGGGCATCTATGTGGCCAATGTGCAGATAATCAGAGATAACAAAATTTTGAATTATAGACTAGTGAATATATATTTGTAAATGAGCTTGTTTTAATTTTCTTTCAAAACTGAACATTATATCAATAGGCCCAAAATTCATTTTGAAGCTATCAAGATGTCGGATATCGAGCACAGCTCGTTATATATGGGCACTAAAGTATCTCAGCAAATTACAAGGCTTTTCAAAAAGTGCACTACAAAGAAAGGTATTGTGGGAGACTACAATTATGCTCATCTATTCAAGCCTTCAATACCCTTTTTTTCTCATGGGAAGAGTAAACAACCTTTTTTTGGAGTTCACGACGAGATCCCAATTTTGCTAGGGTTGCTTTTGGGACTTCAACATTCGTTAGCCATTATCGCCGGTGTGGCAACCCCAGCTATGCTCCTCTCTAATCTTGCAAACTTGAAGATAGAGCACCAACAGTATTTGGTGGCGGTTTCCATGCTTTCCTCTGGAATTCTATCATTTATTCAGATAAGTAGAATCAAAATTCCTTTTACCAATTACTTTATCGGAACGGGAATTGTTAGTGTACTTGGAACATCTTTTAGTACAATCACGATTGCTCAGAAGGCATTCCCTTTGATGTATAAAACAGGATTTTGTCCAGTAGATGCAAATGGAAATAATCTTGCTTGCCCTGATGCTTATGGATCATTTATTGCAACATCTTGTGTTTGTGCCCTGTTAGAGGTGTTGGTCTCATTTATTCCGAGCAGTACTCTACAGGAATTATTCCCACCTGTTGTTACAGGACCCGTTGTCACAGTTATTGGTTTGTCGTTGATGACTAGTGGATTCAAAGATTTCTCTGGGGGTTCTAGCTGTATTTCTGGCAGTTGTGCAAAGGGATATCATTGGGGATCTGCTCAATTTATTGGCTTAGGATTTTTAGTGTTTGTTACAATCATACTATGTGAGAAATGGGGTTCTCCAATTATGAAAACTTGTGCTGTGATTGTTGGATTGTTGGTCGGATGCATTGTGGCTGCAGCCTGCGGATATTTCAGCAGAAAAAATATAGATGAGGCACCCGTGGCTACTTTCCTTTGGGTACATACGTTCAAGCTCAAAATCTGGGGCCCCATGGTTCTACCTTTTCTAGCAGTTTACATCGTTACAGTGATGTCCACAATTGGTGACATAACTGCAACGTCAGATGTTAGTAGACTCCCTGTTGAGGGTGAAGAATATGAACAAAGAATCCAAGGTGGATTGCTTGCGGATGGATTGGCAAGTGTTTTAGCCGGATTGATGACTCTTCCAACTCTCAGTTGTTTTGCCCAGAATAATGGTGTCATTGCAATAACGAAATGTGCCTCTAGAACTGTTGGTCTGTGGTGTTGCTTTTTCCTTATTGTAATGGGTATTTTCAGCAAGTTTGCAGCCGCACTAGTGGCTATTCCCAAACCTGTTTTTGGAGGGATGACTTCTTTTCTCTTTTGCTCTGTTGTGGTTTCAGGATTGAAAATTATTTCTGTTACACCTTTCACTAGAAGAGATAGATTCATTTTCACATGCTCTCTTATGTTTGGTCTAGGAATCACTTTGGTTCCTGACTGGTTTACATACGTTTTTACATACACAGGCTCGAATCAATCGTTGAAGAGTTTCTATAATGCGATAATAGTTGTCATGAGCACAGGTTATGATGTTGCAGGGTTTATTGCTGTTTTTTTGAATCTTTTTATTCCTCAGGAGTCGGATGAGGATAATGATGACGACGAAGACCTATATATAGGAGATCATATTGAAAGTGGTGCCACCACAAGTCCCTCTGTGTCCGATATTAAAATGAAAGATATTGGCACAACTGTAGAAATCATAACCGATAAAAATATCTAGGATTAAAGTATAGTTACAGTATGGAATTACTAGTTTGAATTTTGATATTAATTTCGATGTAATAGAAAATGGTACCATAGAGAAAATCATATATCAAGGCTTTAAAAAAGTCCCTAAATAGCAGATGCCAATTTTTAATTCACAATTAAAAGTTATAATCAGTCAATGAAAATAGGGGTTGCAAAAAAAAATATGGATTCCAATCTATATGTTTTAAAGCTTTTGTCTTGAGCTACTCCTGAGTACATCATTGGAAATTATGTAATCTTATCGAGGGTATACAGTAAACTAAATCTGAGATAAGATTACAGGGTTCAAAAAAATCTGTACCACTATTTTCGCTTAAAAGCGGGCAAAATTACGGGCAAATCGATTCGAAAGAAAACGCCGTCGATAACATCATGAATTGTTCTTGGGAAATTGGATTGGCGATATATATATGAGGCAGAGTTTCCAGATTTTTTCTTATTGATGGCCATAATCATCATAACATATTAAAGAAATGTCAAATATTTTCAAGTTATCATAATGACTGGAGTTAGGAAGTTCAAAATAGCAGGAATTCAACTTGGACCAATTGCAAAAAATGCTTTGAAGAAAGATACCGTTAATAGACTTTGTACTTTACTTGAGAAAGCAGCGGATCAAGGCGTTCGACTTGCGGTTTTTCCAGAGTTAGCCTTGACCACATTTTTTCCTAAATGGAATATTGAGTCTCAAACCGAGGTCGATAGCTACTTCGAAAAAGGGGACATCTCTCTAGGTGTTTGCAGACCATTGTTTGAAGTTGCCCGTAAGAGAAATATTGGATTTTACCTTGGCTATGCGGAATTAACTGAAGATGGGCAACATTTTAATACGTGCATTCTGGTCGATAACAAAGGAAATGTGGTACAAAAGTATAGAAAAGTTCACTTACCTGGATTTACAGAGCCAACTCCTGGTATTCCCTTTCAACAATTGGAGAAAAAATATTTTGAATATGGAGATCTAGGATTCCCAGCTGTCAGAACCAACCCTGAATGGATAGATGCCACTGTTGGTATGCTGATATGCAATGACCGTAGGTGGCCAGAGGCATGGAGAAGTTATGCCCTACAAGGAATGGATCTGATGCTGATTGGTTATAATTCTATTGCAAATGCTAAAGGATTATTTGGAGATGCTGAAGATAAGACATTAAGGCAGTACCACAGTGATCTATCTGTTAAATCAAATGCCTACTTCAATTCCTGTTTTGCCGTTAGTGTGGGAAAGTGTGGAAAAGAAGAAGGACAGGATTTACTTGCAGGTTCCCTTATTGTGGATCCAAATGGTTTGGTTGTAGCTCAATCCCAGGTGGAAGAAGACGACATCATAATTTCTGAAATAAATCTTGATGATTCTGTTAATGGCAAACAAAAAATGTTTGATTTCTCTAGACATAGACGCCCTGAATTATACACTCGTCTAGTGGAACAAAAAGGATCTATATCTCTCCCTCCTTACAAAAATTAAATAGCAAAAAATGACCTATCAAGCTAAACATGACTTTAATCAATTAATTTTAGACTGTTAAAATTTGTACAAGTGTAGCCATCATCTTGATACTTTTGGAGATTTGGGATTTCTATTAGAAGGTTGAAGTGAATGAAACTTGAATAGAATTCAATTCACTATCATCTGATAAACATATTTCACCTACTATATACACAAGTGTAATTTACCATTTTTTACACGGAGATACCCAGGCTTAGTCTAGAAATTATAACATAACTTTCATTCATAATAAAAACTGGATCAGATCCAGGAACTATTAGCAACTGCAAGCAATTGGAGTTTAAACTTAAGAAAATAACCATAGTTCCAGTATCTTTGATAATAGTTATACTTGAGTCAAAAGTCCCCACATTTGGAAGCTTATAATAAAATTTCAAATCAAACAACAATTAATTCTAGAGTCATCAGTCAAAAATGTTATACACTCTTATCACTTGGATTTGCTCCACTGTATACATTTTCAATGTGTTCAGCTTCAACACCCTTTTCTTGAGTATCATCATGGATTACTTCATCATTACTGAGACCCAATAAGAAAGTATTCTTATTGAGGAAGATCCTTTCGACGTCTTCAAGAGTTCTTCTCTTTGTTTCAGGATAGAAGAGATAAAAACTAAGAGCACCAACCGCATTTGTCAGAGTGAATATGATGTAAGTCTTCCATGCTAACTTCTCAGTAATAATAGGCGTGATCATTGCTATAACAAAGTTTGATATCCAGTTAGTAGCAACACTAATTGCATTTCCTTTAGCTCTCAATTGAAGTGGAAGGATTTCAGCACCATAGACCCATGGAACACAGTTCATTGCGGCTCCAAAGAATCCCGTGTAAGTGAAGAAGAAAGCAACGGCTCCAACTGAGGATTCTTTTGTTCCAACTTTTAGTAAAATGGTAATCAACATCATTGATACAGATTGCCCAATAGATCCCCAGATCATCGAAGAACGTCTTCCCAACTTATCAAGGAAAAATGTAGGTAGAAATCCGAAAGCAAAAAATGTAAGCATAATACAACCTCCTAAAATCGTGGCTAAGTTGGTGGTTAGACCAACATTATTTTCAAGGACCATAGGAACATAATAAACAACAAGGTTTATACCACAGAACTGGTTCCAAAACTGGGCACCAGCGGCAAGAAGAATACGGTATCTACCATGCATTGCATCCTTTCCTTTAATAATACTGCTCCAGCTTATCTTTTCTCCCGAGCCCTCAACTTCCTGAAGGTATATAATCTCATCAATCAACGAATTAACGACCTCATCATCAGGAGGAACATCGTTAATTCTTGAAAGAGAGTGTCTAGCATCGTCAATTCTACCTGCCTTAACCAGCCACCTTGGTGACTCTGGACAGACAAACAACATAAACCAAGCCAAAACCGCAAAAAGCATTTGAATTCCGACAGGCAATCTCCAAGATGTTTGGTCTGTTCTTTTGCTGCTTCCGTATCCAATCCAATAGGAAACGCTAATACCAAAAGCAACTGATTGAGGCTCCGCTGCAACCAATCCACCTCTATGATGTGCTTGACAGACTTCTGATTGATACATTGGAGTTGTACTTGTCTCAAAACCTGTTCCAACACCAGAGATGAATCTTCCTATAAATAATTGAACAACACTGTAGGAGCTTGTTTGTAAAATAATTCCCAGAACAACTAGACTAAAACCTAACCAAATTGCACGTTTTCTGCCCAGTCTGTCTCCCCACATAAAGTTTCCTATGCATCCAAAAAAACAACCTAAATTGTAGATCGAAACAATAATTCCCAGATAATTACCTTGTGGATGTCCAAATTGTCCTTGAAAAACAGATTGATTTTGAATATTAGCTAAAGCTCCTTGCTCAAATCCATATAAAACAAAGGCAAATAGACAAGTGAGAGTCAGTGCATTTTGAGTTTGCCGACCTGCTTTTAGAATTTCGTAATAACTTTTCATATTAACTGTAATTGATATAAACTGTTTATATCTCCATGTAGTATTTCGAACTTTATGAGAAATCTGTAAGTCATAAGAAGATTCAGTCCCAGATCATGCCTTAATATATACTACAAAGATTTGATTATACCCCAGGTTATGGGGTGCACAAAAAGGGTTGACGCGTTGTCTCTTGGCTTAATTTTTGTATGCATTGCCCGTTTCAGACTCCTCACCTTACGACATCACTAGAGGGGCAATCGTACCTCAACTGACAATAACTCTATTCCTGCATTTACTTTTTTAAGGTACCCAACATGTTCCTTGAATTACCCTGGCTCAAATACTAAAATTGGCAATTAACAAATTTTGTTTGTCTAGGTTTTTAATGTAATGAAAAAATAGCGTTCAAACCTGTAAGCTTATTTTACTAATAATATGTTCTGATATTCACACATCTGATGGCATATCAAGGGGAACATTCAGTTTCAGATGAGAAAAAGGGCTCAATTCATACGAAAGCAAAATCAATACTGCAAGCTTGGAGATTTAATCAATTCTCATTTCGAGCATTGGTGACATGGGGTGGAATTTTTGTTGCACTTCGCGGCGAAAACCGATGACATCATAGATGTCATGAAGGTTAGTCACTCACCAATATACTGGGGGAAATAAGAGGTTTCATACCGGTTTGCAGCAAAGATTCTGGGCCTTAGGATAACTATGAAACTGTATGGTCTTCAAAAAGATGCCCACGCGACCCACTTCAAAAACAATCTGTAGTGAGAGATCCAACGCACTAGGTGGAGCAACCCCGCAACAAGGCCGTTTATTGAAACAGGGCCTTGATTTTGCCAGAAAATGTCCCACTAGGCTATTTATTGAAGATGCTTAGATTCCCCCCACCAAAAATGCCTTTTAGAGAAACTTATTGAGTTCCTCTATCATGCCATGAAGCAGATATTGTTATTGTGAACCTATTTTTATGTACTCTGATATAAATCAGTGAATTATCATACCACAGAGCGAGTCGAAGAGTGGGGCTCAATTTCTTTCAATATTGCTTAGTGGGGAAAATAAACATGACAGATCGTTGAAAAATGCTTTCTATAGGGCTTGATAACTCTTCATTAGTGACAATAAAATTTTGAGAATATAACAGCTGATGGATAATTTGATAATATAAGCTAGGTAAGCCTTATTTAGTCAATGTTATCAGCTGGTAACTGCAGTGTTCAAATTTTTTGAAATATAGGCTCCTGAGTTCCAAGCCTCAAAGATGTTAAATATACAGTTTTTCAAAATTAATTTAATTAGTTATTGTTCAACAAACTCTCAGGATTGACTATTTGCGGGTATAAAGCTAAATATCAATACCATCGAATATTCTGGTATTTGAAAATTCAGCCTATATTATCAGACAAAAATATAGCGTTTCATCATATCCCAATTAAGTTCAGTTACTCACATCTATAATCCTGCGACTTCTAATAAAATACACTCAACATTTCAACTGCTCAGGAAACGATGAAACTCTGGTAGAGGAAGTATTGATCTAAAATATGATTGGGGTTAGATGATTGTAAACAGTTGTGATTCGTTTGAAATTCCTTTATCGAACAAGAAATTTTGGTGACAAACCTGACACCGTGAAGAGATAATGAAACCGATTTGTTCATCCAACTATGAAAGCAGAGATGATACTTGTAGCATCGTCCAGATGAGAACATGCAATAATGATATCAATTGAATTTTCATCAAAATCACAATAGAATAGTTTGTTTCACCTCAAAAGCCAGCTATTTCGTTGGAGCACCAGGTTTTGGAACTAACTTTAGCACGAGAAATAGGCCATATAGAATTGAAGTGCCAAAAAGCCACGAGTTTGATCAGCTTTTTAGTCACCTTATTAATTTTGTGTGTTTGTTCATTTGTGGAGATCCAACATTTTAACTTATGTTGTTCAATAATAATAAATTGCTACAGTAACGCTAATTGTTGCCCTTCATACTTTTGGAATAAAGGACTATTTTTTGTGTGGATTGAAAATTGTACTGTAATTTGGAATAACAGACGGTTAGTTCACCCCTGCTACATCTGAAGTGTACAAGAAAAAGTAACACTTGAAGTTTCTATACTTGTAAAAATTTGAACCCAAACTTATGACTGTTATAACTGCATATAGAGGACTATAATCTTATTATAAATATGGTAAAGTATATTTATGATGTTATTTTCCATTGAATTCTAACTTATTATGTATGATGGCTTGATGGATTTATTTCATTTAATTCTCGACAAAGGCTTTAAACTGACTAGTGACTAATGCCAGCAATATTTTCAAAATAAAATATTTAGCAATGGTGATTTCTATCATTTGAGACTCAACATCTTATTAAATTGAAATTTGATAGTAGTACTATTATGCCAATTCTAGAACCAACGGACAGAAACTAAAAATGCCTTTTTTTACGGTAGAAAGGGGATCAAAAATTATTATATACTAACGTTATGGAACAAATTCTCATTTTGTGAATGAACTTCCCCCATATTTCACCTATTAGATGCTGATTTAATGAACTCTGCAATGCATTTTCCTAGTTTCAGCCCGTCATTTTTCAACTCAGAATGCTTTTGCATGATCTCTTTATATTGATCTGATGTAATCTGACCATTTTTGAATCTTTGGTTGATCAAGATCTCACCACATTTGCTGCTGAATTCTGGATGTCCCTGAAATGTTAACATTTTATCCTTTTTGTAAAGACCTTGTATTTGACACTTGGGGCTAGTACCAATGTTGGTGTAACCAAGTGATGACAACTGAGTTTCATTAGATGTGACAATATCTTGATGCATTTCAACTATTGTGAACTGTTTTTTGCCCTCAGTGGTGTCCAAAAAGTCGAGATCTGCTTCTGAATTGAGACAAATCTCTGTAAGTCCCATTTCCCATCCGCCAGAATTCCTACCTGTAGTCAAGCCTAGGCTCACTGCAAGAATTTGATGTCCAAAACACACACCTGCAATAGGTATTTGAGTATCATTTATGCAGTACTTAAGGAAATCAACCATTTTAATTATCCAATCATCTTTAGCAAACGAGTCTGCTCTAGATCCAGTTATATAGATACCTTTACAATTCAAAAGGTCTTCCTTGGAGGGATATTCTTGCTTAGTTATGACATCATATTTTCGAAACTGCCACTCAGTTAATCCGCCTTCCTTCAAAAGAGCTATTCCTTGATCAGCAAAATCTCCAAACTCTTTTAGAGTATCAATGCTCGTATCACATAAGAGTACCGCAATAAACCCACATTCTACCGTCATTATATTGGTTATTTTTCTGATCCTATTGATCTTGACCGTAAGCAAAGCTGTTTCTCTGATCGGTCAAAAATTGTAAATGGCAAATTCGTACTAACTTAAACTAATTTCGCGTTCAACATCTCTTATCATAACAAAAATCCCAATCAAGTAATTCTAAGGAAAAGTTCCGAATTGCCTATCTGAGAAACAACAATTTCCACAAATGAGTATTGATTATTTTTTCATGAGAGCCCTAGATCCCGAAACTTATCATCTCAGAGAGATTAACTCTTTATCCCAAAGATCGTTCTGATCGTTATATCCAGTTAAGTTTGAGAGCATATCTATATCTGATAATAAATCCTCCAACGAGGTACATTGTGCTAATGGAAAAGGACTTAATCCTTTAGCCTTTTGATCACCTTCCAGAGAACTTTGGTCTAAAGATGTAGGTAGTTTTTCCGCCGATAAGAAAGGATATGGAGACGACAAACTAGGAAATGTATATGGAGAATTATTGTTCTTTTGATCATGACGTGTATATTCAGCGAATTTATAGGTACCGTTTTCTTCTGTAGCTGTTCTTCCAATAATAGAGGGAAGATTTGTTTTCCGATAAAATCTATCGGAATATTTAGTATTCATACCTACAGGTGTCTCATCACCAAGGAAATCTCTTATATTAGAAGTGGATGGCTTAACCACACCCATTGGAACGGGATCAGTCATACCCTGAAGAGAATTATTTGAGTAATTTTTCAGTGAAAGCAGAATTTCGGAGTATTTTCTAACGATGTCTGACATGATTTCAGATTTATCCATTTGGTTAATCATACATAAAATCTTTCCAATTCTTGATTTTGCAGACTTATTTCCTTGATCAGCCATTGTTACAAAAATTTGAAGGGCATCGTTGATATGTAGTCTCGTAGTACCTTGAACACCAAAGGAAACATTGAACAAGATCAGGGTAGCTGATGCAGTATACAAGTATTCAGCATCTACGCCCCCCGAAAGGCAACACGAGTTTCTTTCTAAAAGATACTTCAAAGATCTGACAGTATTCATAGATGCTTGAAACGATGCATTCAGTAAGGATGACATAATAGTTGAACATGTAGCAAGATTGGTGTAATCAACATTAGCACGTCCACCAGAAACATGCAATGATGTAAAGTGAAAAAGTAATGGTCTGACTGCTAAATTTAGTCCCTGAAAATACTCAAGCATAATGTTAGCGATATGTCTCGTTACATGAATTTCTTTGACAGCATAATTACAATCAATATGAGAAGGAACACCCTTCTTCCATCTCAGAAGTTTCACAACATGTCTTCTAACCGAAGTCAAAACATCTTTTTTGGATTGATTGGTGTATAATTCTGACAAAATGTCCGCATTGATTTTGCATATATGGATGAATTGTCTAAGAAGACTTGCTTCCGGAAATGTGTAAAATTGGTGATGATCCCTCATATCATCTATTTGGATATTGGAAGGTAAACTTAGAGTTATCATTTCGTCTGTGAGTACTAATGGCAATCCATGACTTGCAGTCATTCTTCTTTCCAAAATATAACATGTCCAAAATAGTCTTTTTCGATGCTCAAGTTCCACGACACTCAATTGGTTCTGATGAAATCCTCTATGAAACCCAAGCATCATTGCAGCTTTAATTACCAAACTGATATGCATGTTTGCATCCAAATAGTCCTCAGTTAAGCTAAGATAAAAAGCATGTAACAAAAATACTTCAATACCTCCTATTTCAATCAGACTATGAAGTTTCCCTGATGAGATTAATAACGAGAAGACTTCTTTAGCTTTCTTTGATATAGAATGCAGCCGTGAGCTTTCAAAGCTGGTCCAAGAGTGATTCTCAACCATGTATACTTCTGAAAGTGCAAATATAAGCAATATTTTGCATAGAAACAAAGCATTTAATAACTGTTGATGGTGCAAATCCTTCGGGGAGTCCAGCTCTTCGAAAATCAAGTCCGGAATTTTAGAATCTTCTCGATACAGTCTTTGTAGGTTTTCTTTCAATACTCCTTCATTGAAAAAGTAAAGGCATCCATTATTATAAGAAAGAAATAGTTCAAGTCTGTTCAAGGTTTCAGAGTGACTTAGTAAATTAAATTTGATTTCTTTGTAGATCTGTTTAGACGACTCAATTTTTAAAGACACATCTCTTCCTTGTCTGGTTAATGATATCCAATTACTTGAATCCGCTTCAGGAAAAATTGAGCTTTCAAAACTTGATCCAATAAATCTACCAACTTCAATATCGAACAGATTCTTTGGTTGTCCATGATATCCCTGATTGCAACAATAATCGTCAAGCAGTGAAGACATGAGCTTTGCCTCTGTTTGTATATTTTCTTCATATTCAATATCTGCAATTGGAGATAGATTATTATGAGAAGTAGAATCCTTACTTTCATTATTATTAGATGAATATGAATGGCTGCCCACCTTCTCTAGATATTGTCCCAATGCACTCTTTGCTTTTTGATTTTCAATCTTCAAATCAGATAAGCTATGTTTAAGATTATTCAAATACGACAAAGTAACCCTGATTTTCTTCCCCGAAGTTAAATACTCACATTTAGTCTTTGCCTTTGCACATGCAGAGCAGGAAGATCCAGCGCCATCGCATTTGATATGTCTCTGATGGCACCGAACACAAGCGTTGTGCAGCCTCTTTTTAGCTGATGATCCATTCTTTTTAGAAGAATTTTTGGGTTTGATGGAAAATTTTGTTTGAAATGTGTCACGATTCAAAGGCATGTTTCAACATTCAGCGGGGTACACCATTCAAGCAATATATATACCCTTTTCTAAAGAACTTTATCAATACAAATAAAGTGGATTAGTTCTCATACTTTTTTTTAAAGATCCGCATCACAAATATTTCTTCATCTCAAAAAGATAAAAAAACCAATTTAGGAGTACTTCCAAGCTCGACTGAAGATTATGAATGAAATAGATAGTATTCAGAAAGTATTTGAAAGAAATATTTAACAAAAAAAAAACAAAATATAAATGAGAAGGAGTGATTTAATATGGAATGGTAAAATCACTAGAGTCTGCAATATTCAATAATTCGTCTGCAAGATAGGAACCTCCCCAAGGGGAACCACTATGATCATAACCCCCCTCGAGACAAGGAGTTTGAATTTCACGTATATACCCTTTCATTCCCTCTTTTTTGAACATTTCAGCAAATTTGCAGACGAACATATTTGGACCTTGGAGGCTGAATATTGGTTGTGTTTGGAAAACAATTCCAAGCTTTGCCAATTCATAAGGTAGCTTTTCTACTTGAGAGTCTGAGAAACCAGCAGCAGCATAGTTATAAGCACCTGTAAACCCAAAACCAAAACAACGGTCCGGGTCAATTTCTCTTAATTTAGTGTGAATACTAACAATATTGTCCCAATGTGGTGAATCCATCCTGCACCATGTGGTGTCTGTGAGAGGCATAGCAGCGATTGCTCTTTCGATCACACATTCGTTGCATGTCTGGAAAAGATATTGACCAGCGCTTGTTCGTGGAAGCTCCCAGTCGAAAAAAACTTCCTTTGAAACAGTTTTGGATGCATGCCGTTTCATTTCTGTGAGACTAGGAAATGGATTAGATTTGAACAGAGCCATAAAGTTCTCATATTCATCATCGGAAGCAACAACCTTGACTGCATCACTAAAGACCATTACTTTGGCTTTTTTTTGCCATGATTTTCGGACATCCTTGATATTTTCACCATTCATCTTTGCTTGGTTGACAGCTTTAATAAATGGTTCTAAGCTTGGATCAGGGTTTGTTGCACCCTTAATGTATTTATGGTCTCTCGGATCAAGAACAGAAGTAATGAATTCGGCATGGTAGCAATCAATTCTTGACATGAGAAGCATTTCACTACCTAGGATATCCATCTGAAATCTTGCAGCTGTCAACCTTCTTAGATACTCACTAAATGGGACGATTGTTCTTCCTACTCCTTCAGTGAACTTCTTGAGTCCAATAGCCAAATCATCGTAATGAACCATTGCTGTACCTGCCTCAACAAACATTTTGGTTTCTTTCATGATAGATGTAACACTGCCAAAACCCATATCCCCATCTGCAATTAATGGGAGCAAGTAATCTTTAACATCAAATTGGGATCTTTTTTCTTCTGGCAAACTTAAATAGTAAGATTTCTGCCTTGCATCGTGAAATAATTGGGATTTGAAGAGTCTTGCAGCTAGTTTTGGAACAGTATCACTAGGGTAATCCGCGTGATCTCTTCCTATTTCTTCTGCAATTTGCAAAGCAGAAACTCCTCCTGAGACATAAACAACCTCCAACCCAGCCTTCGACATTTGAGAAGCGGTAGCAGGATCCACACATCCAAACGTTAACACAGGTGTTTTTTCTTCACGATGTTTGTTGAGCAGTTTCCATAGCTTATTACCTTGAATTGACGAGTATTTTGTGGTAGAGATACTATTTCTCAACGATGCAACTTTTTCCGCGGAGTACGGTCTTTTAACATGCTTCTGACGAGGAGAGGACCACCATTCCTTTATTTCCCGAACCTGTTCGTGGTATTCGGATAGTAAATCTTGAGTCATTTTTCTAATTGATGATATATATATTTGAAATAGATGAAAAAAAGGCGATTGGTCAAACTGATTCAGTCTTTATATATGGAAACGCTAAGTAGAAATAGATGGAATAGACTGAGATCAAAAAATTTAGATTTCTTCCTAAAAAGGCATATGGATGATCAGACCCGCATTTCCTGTTATGTCAATGATAGTGTAAATGCATGGAGTTTTGTTGATAAGGAATATCACTACTCCACTTGTCGAACAACCATGACAAAAACCGATAGATTTGAATCATAATTTGTTTATGGTATTGACAATCTAATCCAAGGAATAATTGATTACTAACATTACCGTCTGAAAAAATGTTATAGGTTTAGTCAAAATCTGTATCTTATATCTATAGTCAAAAATCAAGAATATAAAAATTGATTGAAGGCATACTTTGGGACTAGAACTAAAGTAGTTAGAAACTAAATTAATATATCATGAGAGATCGTATCCAATCACAAAGGAATTGTGAAATCCATGGAGTCAGCTGCAAGCATTTGGTCGTCCGATAATTTAGCACCACACCAGGCTGTTTCAAAACCATCAGTACCTCTCTCTCTACAGATATCTGCAATGTCTCTATTATAGCCATAAATACCTTCTTTAGCAAACATCTTACCAAACTCCAGAGTGTACATATTGATTCCTTGACAAGCAAATATTGGCTGTGTCTGAAATATGATACCCATTTTGGCAAGGTCAAGATGTAAAGTTTTAAGTTGCTCATCTGTGAAACCAGCGGCCTTGAAATCGTATTTTCCTGTATAACCAAATCCATAAATTCTTTTATCATCGATAGCTCTCAATGCTGTATGAAACTCTACAATTTCATCCCACTTTGGGGTATCCATCCGAGCCCATGTGGTGTCGGTAATTGGTAAAGCTGCAATTGCCCTGTCTATAACATGGTTCAATGTCTTTTTGAAGAAATATTGACCATCAGTACTTCTTGCAGCTTCCCAATCAAAGTAGACTTTTTTAGAAACAGTAGAAGAAGCCTGCTTTTTCCTTTCTTCAATGCTTGGGAATTTCTTTTCATCAAACAAGGTCATATACGAACTGTATTCCTCTTTTGTAGCCACTGATTCCACAGCCTCATCAAAAGTCATTAACTGGGCTTTTTGAATCCATTCCTTTCTCACCTTTGCCAAATCTTTAATGCCTGATTGTTTTGCTTCCTTGAGAGTACTAATAAGTGACTTGACATCTGGATTTGTCACTCCCTGCACATATCCGTGATCTCTTGGATCGACGACCGAGGTAATGAACTCAGCATGTAATGAATCAGCCCTTCCCATTAGTAAAGTTTCTGCCCCCATCAAATCAAGTTGAAATCTTGCTGCAGTTAGTCTCTTGAGGTATTCCGATGTTGGAACAACGGTTCTTCCTTCTCCAATAGTGAAACGTTTCATACCAATAGCTAAATCATCTAGATGAAACATTGCAACTCCAGCTTCCACAAATTTCTTGGTGAGTTTCATAATTCCAGTAGTTGATCCAAAACCCATATCACCATCTGCAATCAAAGGTATTAAATAATCAATACGTGGATTTTCTTTCCTTTCCTCTGGCGTCATCAAAGATCTAAGGTGATTTTGGCGACGATCGTGCCATAACTGGGAATTGACCAACTTTTGCACTGCATTTGGAACGGTGTCCCAAGGATAGTCTGCTGTGTCCATTGATGGTTCACTAACACAACTAAGACCACAGACTGCTCCAGAAACATAACCAATTTCAAGGCCTGCCTTTGCCATTTGTGATCCCAAAATTGGGTCAATTGCTCCATATGTAAGAAGGGGTTCCTTCTTAGCCAATTTCTCTTCAAATAAGTTCCAAAGTTTAAGGGCTTGTTGAGAAGAAACTTGATGATCAAGCTCAATACTATTTCTCATACAAGCAACCTGTTCTGGAGAATATGGACGAGTGAGTCGTTTTTGTTTTTCGGTCGACCACCATTTCTTGATCTTAGTGATTTCTAGATTAATTCTTTCTTCATCAGAGTCTCTGTAGGCCATCTTTAGTTCGGTCAAATTTTGAAAACAGATTTAAAAAACATTATCAAGCTTGTAATAGCTCAATTCTGTCTTAACATTGTTTGCATGTATTTATAGGTTTTAGTGATCCATGAAAAGAGAGAATTCCTAACAGAATTCTTACTGGTACCCCAACAATTCTCCAAGTTTGCGGAGATTAACACTTGTGCATATTGCCTAAATAGGTAGCGCGGAAAGTACCCCCGTATTTCTATTTTGATTGCCCATGACACTACTGGCGCAAGAGTGAACTTTTTCCGACCAGCCACTCCAATCATTTTCTGACAGAAGATATTGTTTCCCTATCTTTGAGTAGATACAGTTACTGCAGATGAGGAGGAAGAAGGAGATGGCGGTACTCGAATCTTCATGTTTTTATTGAAATATAATCTGATGAAATATAGGGATGGTGCGCGGATGAACGATAGGTGATAAGGATAAGGTAGATAAATTTGAGCTTTGCGTCGGGATAAGAAAATTAACGCCACCAGCATACGGTACAACCAGTCTAAGTAACATAACATGTAGTGGGTTATCTCCAAAAAAGCATACAGTCAAGAAAATACTATTTATGGTCTTAGTTTTCTACTAAACTTTAGAAATCACGATGTTGCCAACTTTGACCATTTTGCACTATTTGTAAAACTTCTCTGTTTTGTAAAGAAAAAAACGATGGATAGTAAAGAGCAAGGAACAAAAGATACTAGTGTTCAGTCTGTTCAAGAGCTAATAAACTCTACTGTATCCGAGGATAATAAAGTCCTCGTGGGAGGCGACGTTGAAGATATTGGTGCCAAGTATCTCCATTTGATTAAAGATGGTTATACGAAGGAAGAACTTAGGAAGGCTACGTGGAAGGTTGATTTGAATCTAGTTCCGTTTTTGTGGCTTAATGTTTCGATAGCTGCCATGGATAAAGTTACACATGCTACCGCTGCATTGTATGGATTAAAGACAGATTTGAATTTAAAAGGTGACGACTATGCTTGGATCGGTTCTTCTTTCTATTTTGGTTACCTCATCTTCTGTCTTCCATCAGGAAGATTGTTACAAAAGTTCCCATTAATTACGGTTGGTTCCGTTTGCTTTATTATCTGGGGATGTATTTTAATCGGATCAGGATTTTGCAAATCTTTTGTCCCTATGGTTGTTACCAGAGTGCTTCTTGGTATATTTGAGTCTCCAGTTGTTGTCATGACTCTTCTGGTCATCGCTTCAATGTATACAAGAGAGCAACAACCTCTTAGAACTGGGCTGATGTATACTGGATTGTCCACAATCTTTACCGGCCCAATTGGATACGCTATAGGTGGATATAAAAACACCTGGTTCTCTCCTTGGAGGGCATTCTATTGGATTACTGGAGGCATGTCTATTTTATGGGGAATGATAATATATGTCCTGCTTCCAAGTTCACCTGCAAACTGTTACTGGCTAACGGAGAGAGAAAAAGCAATTATTATTCATCACGTTAAGAAAAACCAAACTGGTATAAAGTCGACGGTTTGGAAATGGAGCCAATTCAAGGAAGCATTTTTGGATCCTAAAACATGGTTGATGTTCTGGTTTCAAATTTTCATTTCAATTCCAAATGGAGGGTTGACGAACTTTTCACCATTGATTGTGAAGGGTCTGGGTTGGAGTTCAAGATACTCGGCATTGCTTGGTACTGTTAATGGTGTTATGCAAACCGCTTCTTCTTGGATTACGACTTTCACAATTTACTTCATTGAGAAGAAATGGCCCAACTCTAAACCAAGAGGCATAGTTATGATTTCTATTCTGATACCTTCCCTAGTTGCAGCTGTCTGCTTATACAAACTTCCTCTTACTAACTATAAAGGAAGACTGGTCTCCCTTTACTTCTCATTCTTTTATTTGGGACCATATATTGCTTCTTTAACTTTGATTCAAGCTAACACTGCTGGATACACCAAAAAAGTCACGTGTAATGCAATCTACTTTGTTGCATACTCAGTTTCTAACATCATCGGTCCTCAGTTCTTCAAAACTTCCCAGGCACCTTACTATTCTTTAGGAATTGGATCTGTGTTAGGTGCTTATGCCTTGAGCATTTTCACACTCTTAGCTTACATGTATATGTGTTACAGAGACAATTGTAAAAGAGAAGAGAGAGATCCTGGTGCATTGAAAGTTGAGGATCACGAAGACACCGATTTCAAAGATTTGACAGATTTGGAGAACATTCATTTCCGTTATAAGTGGTAATTTACTATATAAAACGTGAATATATATGGAGTCAAGCTTTACAAATGATTCAAGTAGCCAGTTAAACTCTATTTCTATCTATACCCTTTCTATATTTTTAAAAAACAACTTTTTGAGAACTGATCTTTTATTCATTTAACCCTAACTTAAAGCCGGTTTAAAGATTAATTAAGCGTTGAACCACATAATAAAAGTGATTATCCAGCTGTTATTTGGTCTGAAGAGTGTCAAAATAAGAGACCATTTCTGGGTTTTTTTTTGAGCACCAGCTTTTCACAGGTGATGGAGCTGATAGTTAATATCGAAATGCAAAATTTATGACCTTCTGAGTTCTCGCCGTTTTAAAAATCGATATAATAGTTATTAGATGTTTTAAGGGTAGAAGTGCGCTTTGTCTATCTGATGCAGATAAACCTATTCGGGAAGGCGGAAAATTTAACCGCACTCCTCAAACAGTGAGACTGAGTTACAGTGCTTTTATCATTTTTAAAGGAATACGGCCGCTGATTTGAATATGAGATGAAACCATTTAACATAATATGCCGAAAAGAATTTATATGTGTTCAGCAACAGAATGAGTTCAATGAAATACAACTTCTTTAGAGGGCACCCTTCTAGCTCATTATTGCCATCGAAAGAAGTTCTCGAGGCATCTACAACTATTTTGACCAATGTTATAGAAGATAAAGATCACTATGACGACATTTACAACAAACATCCACTTACATATGGACCCGAATTCGGTAACCTGGAAGTTAGAGAAGCCATTTCATCATGGACTCAAAAATATTTTGGTCTATCATCCCCCATTGATCCTAAATGTCTTCACCTAACTAATGGAGCCAGTTATGGTGTTATGAATATCCTTTCACAAACTACTTCACCACATAACGGCATCACCAGAAGAGCATTCTTAGTTACACCTACCTACTTTTTAATAAATAGTGTATTTATTGATGCAGGATTTGGTGGTAAACTGACTGGAATTGAAGAGCTTCCAGATGGTCAAATCGATTTAGAAACTCTTTCTAAGTTACTAGAGCATTATGATTCATTAGAAGAAATTCCAAATATGTCTTCGGTTGATCTAACCAGCATTCAACACCCAAAAAAGCCTAAAAAGAAGTTATATAGATACGTTCTCTATATAACTCCAACTTTCTCTAATCCGAGAGGGGGCACGTTATCTTTGGAGTCAAGATACAAGTTGGTTGAAATTGCAAGAAAACACGATTTGTTGATCATCTGTGACGATGTATATGATGCTCTTGATTATAGTGATCCTGAAGCTGCCATTCCAACTCTGTTACCTAGACTAGTGCATATAGACAGAGAGACCAATACATCAGATGGTTATGGAAACACAGTGTCGAATGCAACTTTTTCAAAAATTGTTGGGCCAGGATTAAGAGTGGGATGGCAAGAAACTATTAACCCATCATTGATCAAACTGATATCTCAAGGAGGTGCAAATATATCCGGTGGATCGCCTTCTCATACTAATAGTATGATAATTGGAGAACTAATAAAATCGGGGTCGTTGGACAAAATTATTTGGAAGTTAAGAAAAGAATATGCAAAGAGAGCAGATACTCTAATTATTGCGGTTAAGAAGTACTTACCCAAAGGTACGATCATCAGTGGTGGTCAAGGAGGATATTTCTTATGGGTCACTCTTCCGGAGGGATATGACTGCCGAAAAATATGTCAAAGTTGTTTGGAGAAGGGAGTCATCCTAGCAAATGGAGACCACTTTGAGGTTGTTGGGGACACTAGAGGCTGGGGAGAGTCGGCAGTTAGACTCTCTATCAGCTTTTTACCCTGTGAAGCAATTGAACAGGGAATTGCATTATGGGGAGAAACTTGTAAACAGTTCTCTCCTCCAGCATAAAGTCTAATAGAATTATGAGTTTTGTTGGAAAACCGAATCTTTCAAAAATATTAGCATTACTGAAATTTTTAGAAAGATATATATAGAGTCAGATAGAACATAACATTTATTTGGAAGAAAATAAAATTAAATTTCATTTGACGAAACCTATATTACTGTGGAAAGATAGGATTTCATGACAGCAATGTATGGCGAAACTTAAAGTGTACGCCAAAGCAGGGTGTTAAATTCAGAATAATAAAGTTGACAATCGGATCTGACTTTCTTATCGGATCTCGAGATAAGAGTTCAATAAATTATGTAAGCAGTATTAATAAATCGAAAGATTGGTCTTGCAAAAAATTAAAGCGTGACGGCGGAGGAAAAGGAAAGATTGTCTTTCTTAAGCTATATCCAAACTAAGGTAATAACGGCTGATTATCGTTCTAAATTTTAGAGCAAATTCTAGTTCAACAACAGGGATTTTTCATGCCCGTATTTTAAATGACAGAATGGATTCCAGAATGGAGGACAATTCAAATGCTACAGCATCCGGGAAAGAGTAAGTGTGCTCACTAGAATTACAATCTGAATACACATTTCTAACTATATATTAAAGACAACCACAGAGAAAGCGATCTAGTAGATCATCACCAGAACAGTCTTTTAATGAACATTATATATATGCACCTAACAGCCCCGATCGGTTACAAGATCAAAGAGCTCGTCAAATGTTGATAGATTCTTCAAACACAAATTTATTGGAAACTAATTCTATGATGAAGGAGGCAACAGATCATAATTCTGAAGTGCCCGTGAGAGAATCAGATAAGAACAACTTCAATTTTTCTAACATACGACGAAATTCTATCCCAGTGCATAAAAAAACGGTGTCACAGACAAGACAACTTCATTTTTCATCTTTTGACAAAGGTTCTTTATATCAACACTTACCTTCTGGCTCTGAAAAAAGCTCACCTAACCCTATTCATCCAACAGAATCAAAACTATTGCCTAATATGATTCCAGAAGCTGATCTATTTCAGAAGCCAGATGGAGGAACCGCTGTCACACCTCATTTACTTCTTGCACAAAAGTCACAATTAGACAAGAGAAACAGCGCCTCCAGTGAGGAGATGTTAGAAAGGACAGGATTTGATTCAGAAACCGAAGGTTCCAATACTTCTTCTTATAAAAAGCTGCACTCCATGGGCTTTAAAGATGACTGGTTTGATTTGTTAAAATTCGCTAGTCCTAGGGTACAAAACGAGGTTATAGAGCCTCAACAACTTGCAGATCCTAATCAAGACAATGAAAATAACATGCAAATGGATTCTCCGAATAAATTGAATTCAATAATAGGGAATAATTTAGATTATGAGTTACCAAAAATATTTGACAAGCTAAATATACCTTCAGAGGAACGTGTGCACAGGGATGAAACCATCATTATCAGACACTTTTTTGAAAAGTTGTTGCCCTCCGTAATTTCTGATTCCTCACCTACTTGGCCAATGCTGGCTATAGAGTATTGCGATCCTGAAATCGTGAAAAATTGTTTTCTTTCTCTAAGCTGTTTACATCTCACCGGGTGGGTAGATGACAAAAGTCTAAAAGATCAACTTCTTCGAGAAAGTGCGATAAACATTAATAAATTGCTTGATTATCTGTTGACTTTTATCCAAGAACATAACCTTTTGAAACACTCACCTACTGGTGACAATAAGAGCAATGAAATAATACATGTTGAGCAACTTGTTAATTCTCTGGATGATAATTTTTATTTAAGCTCATCCAAAACTCAAGTATACTTGGTTTCTCTGTTGATTTTCACTCAAATATTGTATGCAAAGATGGAAAATGGGCGATGCGCCTTATCGAGATCATTTTTTAAAATATTTGCTGGTTTAATTGAGAACTCCAACTTTACAAAGACGTTAGAGGCCATAGACCCATCAAATTATTTTATAATCACATTATCATGGTGGGATATAATTTCCGCAATAGTTTCCCCCGATTGTCGGATTCCGTTTTGCATTTCAAATTGGTATGATGACAGTTCATTAGATTCTAATAAAAGATTACAGCAACTGACTGGATGCCCAACTTCGTTATGTATATGCATGTTGAAGTTATGTGAGCTGCGAAACGATATAAAATATTCCAAAATCTCTACAAATGAGATAGAGGAAAAATTTGTGGAACTGCGTTCAAAGATTTTAGAGTACAAACTTGATATGGTTTATGATATGGAATCATTAAAATCGGAGTATTTCAAAAACAATCTGTCTGAAGATGAATATTTCTTGATCAGGTTAAAGCTTGCGCAATGCTGGTCTTTGGCAATTTTAACCAAATTATTCTCAGTAGTCGGATTTCAGACCCAGAGAAAGTCCTTGATTCACCAGCTAATAATAGAGTTCATTGATGCATGCCAACAAATTATTTCCTACGCTCCAGCATTAACTCAGATACTTTGGCCTTTGATGCAAATCTCCCTGGAGTGCAAGACCCCAAGAGAGCGCAAGGTTTTACTAAATTTTATGATGTCACTGTATGATCAGGGAAAGTCTCAAACTGTTTGCACTATTAAAAGGTTGGTAGAATGTTCTTGGGAGTCTAATTGTACAATCGAGGAAATTTTGAATAGCAAAGAGTGGTTTCAGGCAGGTATAGATCTATTGCCACTTTAAAAATTATATTTTAGTTCAAAGTTTACGAATGAGAAATTCAAAAAAGAATTCAGCCATAAATGTAGCGACGTGAGCTGAAAACCAGCTTTCTTCGACCTCTAGTATATATGTCTCCATGAGAGAAAATTCGCTAGGTAAATTAAGATACTTCTAGTGTCTTATACCAAATAAAGCTCCCTGAGAAAGGGTTTGAAAAAGTGTTTCTAACTCTACTATACATTGATTCCGATCCAGTGAACCCAAGTAAACTCATAGACAGGCATTGAACAAAGCTATGCATTTCAGAGATGATGTAATTCAAAAACCACAACCGCATAAGATAGTTTGCCAAAGGAGACAAATGAGTAAGAGTACTTATCGGCCGTAAGATGTTACATAAATTGTCATTAGTCCAAAATATATTTCATATCTAACATGTTTGTGGTATTCTTTGATCAGCATCATCAGGAAAAACTCCCGAGTTTCTTTGTCTCGCAGATATCCAGTCACCAGTTCTTTCTGGAACATCATCATAAGGTACTGCTGCTAATTCAGCAAACTTCTTCAGGACTTCCAAATGAACCATAGAACCTTTCCATTTCTGACTATTAATTTTGAGAGCTTCAAGACATATTTTATACCGTTCTAAAATCTGTCTTCTCTCTTTCACCTTCACGATATATAAAGATATCTGGATCGCACCAGCAAGGTAGCAGATGAAACCAAAATTATAGGAGGTTTTGTCAATCATTCCAATTTTAAACAATACATCTATCAGTCTACATATTTCATTTGCTGAACAGATGCAATTATTTGACGCTTCGTTGATATAGTTCAAAGTGAACAACTTTTGTAACAAGATATTGCAAGCTTCGTAATTTAGCTGAAAGCCGATGACATGGTAATTATCAAGATATCCGTTTTGCCCTAAAAAATATGGTAAGCTAGACTTTAATTCACGTAAACACATTCCTGCAGAGTCTGATAGCTTTTGTATCTCTTCAAATGCATTATCTCCTTTTATCGATAACATTTTATCGGTGAACTGATCCACAATATACCATAACTTCGTGATATAACTGAAACATGATTCTATGATATAATTACTGGAGTCGCTAGGAAATGTGAGAACCTCATGAGATGGGTAGGCTATGGTCTGATAGTGAATACAGGATGATACTCCCATTTTTAGAGAAATCAATTTATCTTGTGTAGTCACTGACCACATAAGTGATGACTGATTTGGAGTAATCTGAAGAGGGGAGCCTTCTGATAGACAATGATCACCGTAGGAAATATGGTATCCTAGATGTTGGATGATAGAGCATGCCATAGAAATATACATATGAGATTTCGTATCATTTCCCATTCCCATTTCGTAGCAAGACATGATAAGTAACCCTTGAATCAAATACTCATCCGGTTGACATCTACATGCTTCTCCCATTATTCTGGAAGCCTGATTAATGAATAGGGATGCTACCTTTTCTGAATTTGAAAAGTTAGAATACAAACAGGATAAACCAAATGTTGAACACATGAGTAGTTGATGAGATGGTGTTATGTCAGATGAGAAATCCCATTTTTCAATATCATCCAAATACAGATTGAATACATATGGAAGTGGAATTGCATGTGTTCTTATCATAGTTATAAGGCTTCTTTTGAATTCGTCATCCATCCGGTATATATGTTGGCCAATAAGACCAATTAAATTTTCACAATCACTTTCAGACACTTCAGACACCTCAAAGAACTTCGCTGGACTTCCGATGTTTAAAGTGGTTTTGAAACGCTTCAGTTGATCCAGAACTGATGAAAACTCAGTACATTCATTGATTGTCATGGTATAGGGATTTTGTATTCTTGGATTTGAAGAAAATAAGGAAGAAGAAAAGTGATTACAACTCATAGGCAATGAAATACTCTCAGTAATACCTGAAAGAGCACTGTGATCATGAGTGGCAATGAAATCCTCCAGAATACTGACCTTGTCTTGCAAGTAGAATATATAATCAGCTTCGAATTTTCTTCGTCTTCTATCACGCTCTGCATAATCATTATTTTTTCTATTACGCTGACAATTTGAGCATAGAGAAATATCACTAGAACAATCTTTTATTTTTTTAGGCTGACACATTGGGCATATATTAGCTGAATACATCTTGGGTCTATATTAATCGTTACATCGTTCAAAATAGATTATGATTCAGCTCCAGTCATTGCATATTTATTTCAATCTAAAGTTATTCAAAAATACAAATCTAGTTAACTGAATGATTAGTACACTATCTTTTGATTGCTTTACATCTTCCGGCAGGCCATATTTTTACATCGGATGCTATCTTCCTACAGAGAATGTAACGTTTGTAAATTTTTATTTTTTAAATAATATTGAGATCTATCACCAATCGATTGCTAATGCATCACAGTTGAGAGCGACTCTTTTAGGAAGTTTGATATTATATTTTTCATCTAAAGTCTTAAATTCAGAATCCCCAGCCTCACCACTTCTAACTTTCCACTTCGAAGTGCCAAGAACTTGATCAAGCTCTGACGTTGGAGGAAGTTTGATATAGATCAAACCTTTCTCTATGGATTCTTTAATCTCAAATGTGGCTATGGAAAGTTCAGAGTCATTTGAACAAGATCCCGATTTTAAATTGAAGTTTTTCTTATGCATAGGGCAGGATATATAATTTTCCTGAGTTTCATTCTGTGATAATATTCCTCTGTCCAAGACAAATGCTCTTTTATGACTGCACATATTTTGTGAGCAGAATAGTTCACCTTGACGATTTCTGTATAATGCAAGCTGGGTTTCTCCAATTAAAATGGAAACTGATGAACCTGACTCAGAAACAGGAAGATCTTGGGTTCGACATCCAGGTTTCCATGAGGTGGTAGACCATTTAATAGCATTAAACTTCGTTTTGGCCGATACAGATGGCCACTCTGCAGGCCTTTGCTGACCTCTCTCACTGATAATTTCCACTGTGTGTTGATTCTGTGGTGTGTTCACAAATTGTTTGAAGATTGGGTTATATTCCATACCGCCAATTTCTTTAGCCCACTCATCATAATAACCAGAGATGAGTTTCGCCATTTGATGCTCCAACTCTTTTGCGATACCAAGTTTATCATTGACAAGAACATCTTTCAGATAATCTATCCCTCCTTCTAAGGCTTCAATCCATCTTGCAGTTCTTTGTAATCTATCAGCTGTCCTGATATAAAACATTAGATATCTATCCAATATAGGTATAACATCATCAGGGCGAACATTGGTAGCCAATATCTGTGCATGAGCTGGCTTCATTCCCCCATTTCCGCCCACAAAGATATTATATCCACCTTGAACAGCACAAAGTCCGAAATCTTTGGAGTGAAACTCTGCACAATCTCTTACACAACCAGAAACACCACCTTTGATTTTGTGGGGAGATCTTATTCCTTTGTACCTTTCCTCTAACCGGATTGCTAAGCCAACAGAATCGCCTATACCATACCTGCACCATGTAGATCCAACACAAGATTTCACGTTACGAAGGCTTTTACCATAAGCTTGGCCACTTTCAAACCCAGCTTGGTTCAATTCCTTCCACACTTTGGGAAGATTTTCTTTTGGTACACCGAACAAATCCACTCTTTGTCCTCCTGTGATTTTGGTATACAAGTTGTATTTCCTGGCAACCATACCAAGATGAATCAATTTTTCGGGAGTTATTTCACCTGCCGACACCCTAGGAACAACAGAGTAAGTTCCATCTCTTTGGATATTACCTAAATATCTATCGTTAGTTTCTTGCAGCCCGTGAACTTCCTTATTCAGTACATGTTTATTGTATAAAGTTGAGAGGATAGAGCCTATGGTTGGTTTGCAGATTTCACAGCCATCACTTGAAGAGTTCACCCCCAAATTCTGCATTACTTCTGCAAATGAACTGAACTGCTTCACCATAATTATGGAGAATAAATCCATCCTTGAGAAATTGAAGTGATAACATAGGTTATTTGAAACTTTGTTTCCCATTTTGCCCATTTCCTTGTTGAAAATCATGTTAACGATGGATTCACATCCACCACATGCAGTTCCTGCTTTTGTGAGAATTTTCAAGTCTGAAATAGAACAACAACCCCCTTTAATGACTTGCACTATCTCACCTTTCGAGACATTATGACACGAACAAACCTGTGTGTCATTTGTCATCAGGTCCATTTCTTCCTCTACCTTTGCTGTCAAATTAACAAGTAATTCGCTTGGTGATACATTCAGCGGCTTCTTACCATTAGAAATAGATGAGAACTTTGTGTAATTATCAGTATTACCTACCAGCATCCCCCCAAGAAGATATTTACCGTCCTCTGTCATTAGCAGCTTAGTGTAGGTTTCTTCTACTGTATCCTCAAATGTCAAATTTTTAACAGCTGTTTTGTTTTTGTAAGATTTAGGAAGCCAGATAGCGCCATTTTTGTCTGCAAAGTAGTCACCAAAAGAAGCTACATTTACCCCCATTAGCTTGAGCCGTGTCCCTAAATTTGGTTCTTTAAAGCTTTTCAGTTCATGAAATTTTGCCTGGGTCAAATTGAAAGATAAAATTTCTGCCATCTCATAACCAGGAGCAATTAAACCAAAAGTTTTCCCGTTCCATGAAACACACTCACCAATTGCATAAATCGAATCGTCTGAAGTTTTCATATAATCATCAACTTTAATACCTCCGTGAGGATTGGTCTCAAGGCAGGAGGCTACAGCTAAATCATCCCTTGGTCGTATACCAATAGTATAACATAAAAGGTGACATTCTTCTTCTTCTCCTGTATTGTATTTAACTCCAACTAACATGTTTTTATTATCAAAAATTAGATGTTCTACCGTTGAATTTGTCCTACAGGAGATGCCCATATCTTTGACTTTTTTAGTCAATAAATTTCCTCCTTTCTCATCCAACTGTTGTGATAGTAACCATTTTGATCTATGAACAATAGTGATATCATCATAACAATTCAAGTCGTACAAAGCTTTAGCAGCTTCTAAACCTAAAAGTCCACCCCCTACAACAACTGCCCTTTTTTTCAAAAGACGACTTTGGCTGAATTGCATTATTTGATACAAATCATCGATTGTTCGATATGAAAAACAACCAGCATCATTGTGGTTTGTTATCTCATTAGGTAACATGCTGACAGGAATAATAGCAGAAGATCCAGTTGCTATAACCAGAATATCGTAATTGAATTTCTGACCTCTCTTAGTCAATATATATTTTGATTTCCTATCAATATGGATTACCATGTCTCCAGTGATGTAATCCCACCGAGAAAGATCCCTCTTTTTGTAAAACTCTGGAGATGATAGGAGTAGTTTATCAAAATCTTTGTGATTGAAAAAGTCGGTAAGACCAACCCTGTTATAACCTAAGCAGTCTTCTTCACCAATAATATTGATTTTATACTCTAGCTGTTTAGAATCATAATTCAATAATTTTTCCAAAAACGCTGTGCCAACCATCCCCATACCAACAATTACGACATTTTTTTTGGAGCTAGGAGGTTTAATAGTTTCAGGGATTGGTGGTGAAGACAAACATAATTTATTTTTCTTCATCTTGAGAAAGAAATAGGTAGGGCTGTATTTATTTTCATCAGGGTGAATCTGAGCAATTTCCGATGAACCAGCAAGTTATTTATATAACAAAGTGGAAAGTTAAAAATGTTAGCTGAAATGAAAATAGAAAACATATGTCATGAAAAACCAAGTTCAGGTAAGTAAAACTCAAAGTTGCTGGTAGATGATGAAAGAGATAACTATTTTCCGCTGTTGATTATCTTTCCCAGCGGTGTTCTATAATCATTATGTTCATTATGTTCATTATGTTCAACTTTGTAGATGCAAAAAACATTCCAGAAATATTTAGATCAGCTCGATTGGTTGATATTTTCTTAGACGGAGAATATTGTTTAGACACTGTGTGATCTCTGAAGTTGTTTATATAATATACATCCTGTATGTATTCTTTATAGTATGTTATTCATAAAAACACTACAAACTCATCCTATGATTGTTTCACGCAACAAAAATAGATTCGGATTCGGATCGACCGCCACTCTCGGTGAATGGCTAAGCGCCTTTTTTGCACTGATTGTTAGTACAGAGGAGTATCCTTATAAAGTTGTTTGAAATTTAAAATTCGTTTTTATAAAAAAGTGCGGCACTTCTGGTAAATCGGTATTTCTAATTACAGTTTACATCATTAGAAAAAATTATTCTCCGCCTCCTGAAAACGGACTGACGGCATATTTTTAAAGTCTAGCGTGGCTCCAGATTCGCCTGGTTTTATTATTATATATATTTCAAGAATCTAGAAAGAATTTTTACTTTCAAATCTGGAATTTGGTTTGCTTTTAGATGTGAAAGAAGTTTTGAGTTTACCAAAATGGGTGCATTCAATGAATTGATGAAGATCAGAGGAGGTAATCCACCGAATTTTGAGGTTGATATAGAAGGTGCAGATCCTGTTTATAAAACACCATTCAAGCTTGGAGAAACTACCGCTGAAGTTTTATGTGCGTGCGGTGTTGCGGCAAATGATCTTTGGGAGATGAGAACTGGATCACGTCAAAATATTAAAGTTGATGTAGATGTTGCAGCTGCAAGTTTGGCTGATACAAAATATAGTTTCAAAAAAGATAATGATGGAAAGTATTATTCTATTCCAGGTTCTGAAGCCATGAGACATATGGTCAGTCTGACACAACCATGGAAAACAGCTGACAATCGTTGGTTCCTACCTCATACGAATCTAAAACATCTAGAAGCCAGGGTGTTGGGTGTCCTTCAATGTGAGAGTGATGTTGATTCAGTTCAAAGTGCAATTTCAAAATGGCAAGCTCAACCACTGGAGGACGCGATTGCATCGGCATCAGCATGTGGTGGAATTGTGCGAAGCCCAGAAGAATGGCTCAACCACCCTCAAGGCAAATATTTGGCTTCTAGACCGCCAGTTGAAATATCCAAATTATCTGACTCTCCTTCTGAAAAATTGATACCCGGAGAAACGCCATTATATGGAATACGTGTCCTTGACCTCACAAGGATTCTTGCTGGCCCTGTTTGTGGATTAACTTTAACAGAATTTGGAGCGGACGTTTTGATGGTTACAGCACCTAACCTACCTCAAGTGAATGAGTTTGTTCGCGATACAAGTCATGGTAAGAGAAGTTGTTTCCTTGACATAAAAAATAATGTTGATGCCCTAAAACTCAAGGAATTAATTAAGGAATGTGATATCATAATTGATGGATATCGTCCTGACCGTCTAGCTGCATATGGATTTGGTATAGATGAATTGATTAAGATTAGACCAGGATTGATTCATGTATCTGTCAATTGCTTTGGATCGGGTGGCCCATTCAGTGATAGAGCAGGCTGGGATCAAGTAGCCCAGGCAGTTACCGGTATGTGTTACACCCAAGGTCTTGCAACCCAATCAAAAAAGCCTGAGTTAACTCCTGTATATGCTTGTGATTACATATGTGGAAGGTTAGGTGCATATGGAGCTATGCTTGCTTTAGCTCGTAGAGTTAAGAATGGAGGGTCTTATTCGGTTAAAGTATCACTTTGTCAATCTGCAATGCTTTGCCAAAGACAAGGATACATTTTTGATTTCGACAGAGCCCCCGGTGTACTTAGTGAAGAAAAGTTCGAAAAATATCAAGTCTTTGAAGATGGGACATATTATGGGGATTTAAATGTTCTGGGACCTGTCATCCAGATGTCTGAAACTCCTTGCAAATGGATTAGGAAAACTCCAAAACTAGGACAAGATAGAGCAGAATGGTTGGATAGGAATGCTCATTAGTGAAAAGGATTTGAGTTTTCATTAATAATTTATAAAATTAATTTTGAAATATATAAAAGATGATAACACATAACCCAATATCTTTTTTCTGATATAAATTATATTGAAAAAACCAAAATTTATAGATAGTAGATAAAATCATCAGACAGATCTCCTCTGGCATTTGGAACTGAAATTCCAGAATTCATCCTTCCTTTTTTCTTGGTATTCTGTGATCTCAAATATAATACTTGCAATGAGTAGGAGAAGATTGCGAAGGAAATGCAGCCCAAAGAAAAAGCATGTCCCAAAATGAAGTTTGGCGAATCATTTGAACGATAAATTTGACCAACTACTACACCTGCAACATTTGCAAAAGAAAGCTGAATTCCAACTGAGGCCGCCCTTTTCAAATGTCCCGCTGTGTTATTATTCAACCAACTCAAATTCAAACCAGGTCCAGCAAAAGCTCCAATTGATAATATGTACACACCTACCAACTTTGTACTGTTATCGGAGGCACATAAGAGAATGATGTATCCAGCTATTGGGAACAGTGCGGCTCCGACTAAAAATGGAAACCGTCTTTTTGCAAAGTCTGAAAATGCAGCTGAGGTAACAAAACTCAATGCTCCTACTATATAGACAGGAACAGTTAAAATTTGTGTTCTTAATGATGAGTAACCCATAGCCTTTATAATTAGTGGTAAGAATGTGGAAAATCCATAAAATACAATTTCTGCACAGAATTGACTAATAGCTGACAAATAGACTTTTGGGTCCTTGAAAGCTGATTTGACATCTTGCCAACCTTCTTGATCCTCATTATAAAGAATCTTTTGAGATTTCATTCGTTGTAGATAGCATTTCCTCTCTTCATTATTTAGAAACCATGCAGTTTCAATTTTATTTGGCAAAACAAGAATCACTACAATTGCTCCTAAGAATGAAATACATCCTTCAATAATGAAAAGCCATTGCCAGCCTTTATAGCCATGTAGACCTTCCATTTGCAACAGGATATAAGCTAAAATGCCTCCTATTGCACCAGCAAGAGCAGCAGCAGCAAAGAGATAGGACATTCTGTATGCCAGTTCATTTCTGTTATAGACAGTTGCAAGATACAATGCAAGACACGGGAACAACCCCCCTTCTATTGCTCCAAGTAACAACCGAATCACGACAAGCCCTCCAAAACTTTTAACAAATCCTGAAAAAATACCAACCAATGACCAAGACGCCGCAAGAATTGCAAGCATAAGACTTGGACGCGTTTTCTTAAATAAGATCGTGCAAGGGGTTTCCACTAAAATGTAGGTGACATAGAATAAACTCACAGCTGCACTAAATTGTGATGCAGTGAGATTCAAGTCTTCCACTATTCCTGAAGAGCCCGCGTTTCCAATATTTGATCTATCCAAATAGGCTATTAGATATACCCAACCCACAACAGGAATGATAAAAATATCCATCTTTAAAATCATTCTTTTTTCGACCTTTAAATTGGTCTCTCCAGTCTCTGAGAGAACATCGTTGCTTTCAATGCAAGAAATCTGGATGTTTCTATTTTTTTGCTCGTCCATTTTTATCTTTAAAATTGATTTTTTTATCTCTCCTCCTTTTCACTTACAATGTAATCCTGTTATATGCCATGAGATCTTATAGAGCATATAAATTTCCAGGGAAGTTCAAAAATATGGGTGGTATGATGAAACCTTTCTTTAAATGCGGAAAATTAATATTCTCCGCATTTGTTATCGCAAGTTCTCTCAAAGATAAGACTTTATAGAAAATCGATCAAAATCAAAAATAAAACAGTGCATTCGTTATCTTTGAATATATGAACAGAATAATTAGTATCTGGAAAGTTATAACTAAAGAGAAACAATAAAAATTCAGAAAGATTTATCACAAATAGGTCTTAAGGTGCTTGTAGCTGCGTGTCTTCATGGGGATTTGTAATCATGGTTTCTCTCTCTTAAAATGTTTCACTTGATAACGGTACCTCCGTAATGCCAGCCTTTTTATTATCAAAGTTTTCATGGATATCATCTTGACATTCTAACAAAAATGCTTCCATCTCCAAATTAGATTGCAAAATTATCTCAATGTCCGAAGTGGAACTATAATATTTTATCCCAAGCCTATTCAAAATATCTAATTTTATGTTCCACTTCTTAGCTATATGCACCAATAGTTTTATGTCATCAATTCCTCTCTTCCACACATCCGCATATTCGGTGAGAGCAGTTATATAATTAATAAACCTTGATTTTGCTCCACCGTGAAGCTTTATGTCTTTAGTTGTCAGTATGAATAATTCAAATATTGCACATTGAAAAATTAAATAACCGGCAAAATAAGGCGCTTGATTAAATCCATACAACTCTGAGAATTGATCAACAATCTTAATTGCATTATCACTGAGATTAATCATTAATGGACATATCATTTCCGGATCGTCAATCAGATAAGAGCGATGTAGCAACAATAATAAAACATAATATGTTAAATGTAGGGAGAGCAATCTTTTATCTGTGACACGATTACCCTGATTGGTCTCTGGGGGAAACAATTTTCTGACAGCAAATAAAGAAGAGCATGCTCCTTTCAATAAACTCATACGATGTGACCTGTGCAAATATCCAGATCTTGCAGAATATATCTCTTGGATTGTTTTGTCAAAGACATCCCAAAGTTTTGAGTTCAATACAAAAATTCGATCACTTAGACAATTTCCAGGGGCATCAGGAACTGTATTTGAAGCTTGAAGAATATTGTAGGAGTTTGAAAACGATGTAGAGCACCTGTTATTATCAACGCTAGACGTTCGACCTAAAACTGTAGATATTATTTTATTGTTAATATCAATACAACTGATCAAGGAATGTAACAATGACAAAGTGTTATTATGGAGAATGACATCATTGGTGGAAACTTCGGCTACAGAGATTTGCTCCAGTCTTTTTTGGATGAACCGACTCATTGAAGAACACATTGACGAAATAATCCAGCTAGAAGAGTCCTCAGAAATTCCTAACTCATAACAAGATAATATGAGTAGACCTTGAAGTACATTTACATTTGGTTCCTGACTTGAATTAAATGCAATTCTGTGGGCCTCTTCTAGGAGAATATTTTCTACAAAACTTCCCCGATCATGGTAAACAGATGCATAGGTAAAAATGGAACACATGAGAAAATGTTTGTCTAAGTCTTTTGATGGAAACTGCCAGTTCTTAACTTCTTCAAGAGTTAGTGAAGTGAGCGGAAAATAATCTCCAAAGTTGTCTTTAAATAATATAAACAACTGTTTCTTGAGATCCCCTGAAATGCATGTTTCAAGGTCAAGTGGAAAAGATAGAGTTTGAAGGAGACCATTGATATTTTCTTCTGTTGGTATTTCAGAAAGATATTTTCTTCCCGAAAGAGGTCCATAAAATTTAGTTGTTCTATTTTGGATGTTTACTCTCCAAGATGTTGACACAAAGTCATAGAGCGCTTTTCGATTTGTATAAAAAGACTCAAATTCTTTCAATTTGTTCCAATTATTATTAAGATTTAACTCAGGTTTCTTTGGAAGAATTGAATTAAAATCCATCCCTTTTAAATTAGGGTCTTTCTTTATCATATTTCGAACATATCTTTCCAGCAAATCTGATCTCGCTTCAAGATAACTAATTTGTGTTGAACCATATTTCCGTTTCCTTCGATCTTTTTCAACTTTGTAAATACAATTGTTTGAATTACCATACTTGATGCAGGTAAGACAAGGGTTATCTCCATTACATTTCCTTTTTCTCTTTTGACAAAAAAGACAAGCAGTTGAGTTAATTCTTGATGGTCTAGAACTCTTCGATGAAAAATCTCCACTCATTTCAGTTTAGAAATCTGAATTAACCGGGCTAATCACTCAGATATTGGATGTATTCATGCCGTTAGAATTTTAGTAAAATTCAAATCGCAAATCCAAGTCTGAGATTTATTTCAGATTACATAATGCCTTAAAGGATATCTAACGTTATCTTAACTAGATTTAAACTCCAAAAGAATTAGGGCTGGCGTGCGCGCGCACAGCACTTAATATCGATGATCGATTGAAATGAAGTACCTTGAATGGTTTAGACATGACTTTCATCAAGAAATGTCTGAGCATGTTATATCTCATAATTTATCTTCATGCAATATCTTTGAGAAAAATAGCTTGTCAATTTGAAAGGGAAGTGATTGAATCAGAAACTATTATATAACCAGGAATGCTTCCAGCTTGCATACTTTGTAAAAAGAAGAAGAAAAAGTGTGATTTTAATTTGCCTAGCTGTAATAATTGTATGGCTAAGGGGATAGTTTGCGAGTACTATGATGAAGCCGTCGATGGAAACGTCTCTCGAGATCATCTCAAGAATCTTGATGATAGAATACGTGAGCTGAAGGAAGAAATATTTACTCTCGGAAGACGAATTGAAAGAAAGAAGTCCGAGGCACCTATTCCTTCCGTTTTATACGAATCAACTAAAAATGGATGCTACATAGAGGCATCCAACAGAGTGTTCCATTATTTTGGACCTACATCACCTGTTACCATGGTGTCAATGACCACAAAGATGCTTGATATTCAATATGACGACGAACTAATATCTTCAATATTTTTGTATCCTACTGCTCATCCTTTGAAGATCCAATTCGAATACGCCCAAATAACTAATGAGCACACCAGGATATTAATAGAAAACTATCTAAATGTGATATATCCCAGGTACACGTTACTTTCAGAGAAGTTCTTCCATTTCGATATTTTAATTCGCAACTACCCACCTCATGAGGAACTGTTTATACTTTTGATCCTATTAGTCTCTTGTGCTCACATTATGAAAGCAAATAAATGTTTTGTTCCACTGAAAACTATGTTACAACAAAAGGTGATTGAACTTTTGAAAGCTAAATTAGTAGATGATGATGCTGATACATTACTTGCTTTGGTTTATTATGCTATATTCGAAACTCTTGACTCAGAAGCAGGTATATCAGTTTGGAAGACCCTTTCACTAGCATGTGGTGCAGCAGAAAAACTCGGATTAACTAATTTGGATAAAAGTGGCCCTCTATCTGGTAGAATATGTCATATGGTTCCTCGAATTTCTCTTCTACGAACTTTACTTGAATTGGAGTGTGATGCTTCTATAGCGTTGGGTAGACCTCCTCTGATAAGTTTAAGCAGAGCCATCGACACTTCACTAGATGATACAGATGCAAAAGAGATAATCAAACTAAAAACTCGGATTGATCTTTTTAACTTACTCTACGGAATAAATAAAGAATGTCCTGTTTCAATAGCCTTGAACTTCATTTATCAACAAACACATGCTGATAAATATCTTTGGGCAATTGTATTTCCCGTCCTCTCACATAGATGCTCAAAGTGCAATTTTCATGAATTCTTACTTGGAGTACACAATGCATGTGTTGAAATTATCGATGAAAACCTTATAATGATACAACAATTCTCTCCCATAACATTTTGGTTCAATGTATCCAACATCGTTAATGTTGGTTTTGCTGTTGTATTAATGAAGAAAATACATGGTCCTGGTGACATTGACACTGATAATCTTACAAAGATGATGAATCAAACAAAAGATATTATCGGCCAATTCTCTTCTTATTGGTTCACATGTAGGCCACTAAAAGTACTCATTGATATAATATCGAAGAGTTGATTAAATAAAAGCATCTACAAAAAACGTATATAAAACGAAACAGAGTTTCCAACATATTAAACAACTCAAAACTGAAATATGTTCAGCAGATAATTAAAAATTGCCAATGTAGTCTTCAATTCTCACCAAATCATTTGGTGCAAATTGGTCACTCCAAATTGATTGTTTGGAAAAGTGGAATTCATCTTCCCATGACTCCTTATTTACTGTGTTCTCTCTAAACTTTTCTGATCCTGTTGAAGGGAATAGAAGCGCTTCAATTTTTGATGAGACTGTTATGTTGTCAGATTTTTGTGCACATGAATCAATCACCAGTTTATGAAGATTGAGGAGCCTTGTAACCATTTTACTTTTGATAATATCAGGCCACCTCTCGCCAAATTTCCCTAATAAATATATGCATTCATCAAATTTTGAATCCAAATAGTCAAGTGGGAAATATTCTAGTATCCATCCTCTATGAAGCCAGATGATATCAAGGATAATTACAGCGGATCTTGCAATGTGATACACACCTATCCACAAATAGTAAACACGACCAGCTCTAGAATCTTGTAAGTATTCGTTAATACTAACAGAGAGAGAGTTCAACAATTGGATGATGCAAGATCGGCTTGGATTCGGGTTTCTCGGGGTTCTCATGCGGAGGCAAACCTCCAACGAGGATTTGCATATCAGTCTATATCGAAGCTGATTCAAAGTTGCATCTTCCTCAGCATCATTGTACCATCTATCAATTTTGCAACTCATTTTCTCAATCCAATTATCCAAATCTGTATCTATTTGTTTGTCTTCCCATAATACAAAATAAATCTCGGTTTCATAAAGTCGAAGAGCATGGAACTGTAATGCGGCACCTTTAGTTTGTGGACCATTATAATCGATACCATCATGGGTGATATATTTGTCATCAACTAAAGCCGGAATTTCCACAGAGACTAATTGATTAGAAATTGGAAAAGGTATCCTAAGGGTTGAATATAAATTTCGAGCCATATTACCGCATATCAAGAATAAACGGCGTCGAAGATCTCCTTCTAATGGTGTAACGGAATCATGTTGCAACTCACGATGTAAACCAAGATCTAGGCAAAGTGTTAGTGCTTCCCTCAAAGTATAGTTAATATCTGCAGCATAAGGATTGCACAAAGCATAATGGGCAATTAAAAGAGTTATTTGTAACTTTCTGATTTTGTGAGTCCAATTCATTATTTGCATTTGAGAAATAAAAGAAGAGAATAAAGCACCCGATGAAGAAAGGGCATGCTTTTCTCCCCTATGACTAAGAGTGGCTGCAGATATGGCTAGAGTTATTGATATAACAGCTAAATCATAGGGGGTGGATGATTCAAGGGAGTGAAAAACCTTGTATTCACATTCCTTCAGAACTAAGCTTGAAACAATTGGATATTGTGGAAGATGATTATCAACGTAGTTTAGTATAAGTATTCTGACAATATCTTGGGGAATGCTGTATAGATCTACAGGAGGATTGTCTTTTATGAACTGCTTTAAGTTTCCTTTACTGGAGCTATCCAGACAAGAACCAAAAGGAGATGGTAAATTGCTGGGACGGAAATACAGAAAAGAAAACGATTTCAAGCCAATCTCATCTTCTGCAAATTCTAGGAATCTCATATAAGGTTTGGCACCAAATTTGGCCAAAGAATAAGAGCTCTCTTCAGTGGCATCTATCAATTCACTTTCTTTCAACTTTTGCAGTTTTGCTTCTAACTCTCCAACTCTATTTTGAAGATAAACAAGTATACTTCTAGGAACCGGAATTGAACTCCATTTAGCGGAAGCAAAACACTCAGTACCATTTTTAACACAATTACTGCATGCCGGAAACTGGTAGTCACATCTCAATCTTTTAGACTTACATCTAGAACATCTAGTAGAAGTCCTCATATACCCATTATGTAGTAGTTTCTGGGAATTTTTCTGGTCAAGAATTTCATCCATATCGTTATATGAATTAATGCTTTAAGTAGTACAGTAGAATTGGTAGTACTCGAATGATAGCTTTAAATTTATTTTTCCAATTGCGTTGCGCTGATGTCGATCCACGAGAATATCTTCCAACAGGCCTAAAGTCAAAACAATTGTCCATAAAATTCAAATTCAACAGCACTTATGCTACCTGCAGCTATCATTTGCTGGTTATATATCAATTTAGAACCTATAACTTCTATTTGCCATGTGAACTATTGGTGTTCAATAACAAAACTTTTCTATGATCAAATTCATAAGTTATCTTCGATATTCTTATATCTGATAACTTTTTATATATCTTTTCGACTATCAATTTTATTGAACTAGGGCTGAGTAATTGGGACACGTTGTTCTAGATTTTAATAGTTTTATGTCCAACCGATTACACCAATAAATATCAAATGCTAATGCAATTATAACACCTGGATGTGTTTTAATGTACTAGTTTCTTAATTTAATTATTTTTATTTGATCACCGAAAACATCAAAAACTTGGTTTCAACCAAAGATCCAGGCACACGCGATAGGCTGAAATCTTCACACCTGATTTTTTTGCTACTGATTTCTTATCTGGTTTCCTTTTTAGAATAAATATTGAGTGATTTGCGAGAGCAGGGCTTGATGTAGTCGCAATTTTTGTAGAGTTCTAAATTTGCGATTAGATTCAACTGCCAGAACGCAATGCATAAGTGAAAATATTTTTTTAAAGGTAATATCTTGACACTAGAGGTATGCCAATCATTATCTTATTCCCAAGAACCAAATATGTGTAAAGATAAAATAGTGTGATCCAATAGAGATAAGGATTTTGATTATAAATTGTCTTTTTCTTGCGAATTTAGCTTTTTCTATAAATAACAAGTCAAGAAGAGCTTTTTGTTCTATACGATCTGATCTAGTCAAACTACTATTCTCAGAATTCGTATAGACAAACTGAAGGAAAATGCAAGAAAAAGTTGTTGATCAAACAATAGAGAATGAGTTAGAATCTAGTTACTCGCCTGAGTCCTCTTCCAAAGGCAATCATCTTCTCGCAGACGGTCATACTAAGCGTAGCTTAAAGAAAAGACACATTGATTTAATCAGTATTGGTGGGTCCATAGGTACTGCTCTTTTTGTCACAATTGGAAAAGGACTATATAAAGGAGGGCCAGGAAATTTATTTGTTTCGTGGGTCATACATGGTTTTTTAATGTATGTCGTTACCCTTTCTATTGGAGAAGTTATCAGCTATCTTCCTGTCGACTCCCCCTTTATCACTCATGCTGGTCGTTTTGTTGACCCTGCACTGGAGTTTGCAGTTGGATATAACTATTTTCTTATGGTTGCCTTTTTTGTGCCTTTCGAGATTGCTTCTGTTAATTCAATGATCCACTTTTGGAGGGATGACTATTCTCCCGCAGCTTGTTGTGCACCAATGATTGTCGTTTATCTGCTCCTCAATATATTTGCCGTAAAATGGTACGGAGAGTCTGAATTTTATCTTGCAATAGGAAAGGTTTTATTAGTGGTTGGAGCAATATTATTCACTTTCATCACGATGGTTGGTGGAAACCCACAACATGATATATACGGCTTCAGAAACTTTTCAGGTTATAAAAATGCGTTTCCGGATTATGTCGGTTCTGGAGCATCTGCATTTTGGGCTGTATACTCAAATGCAATATTTACAGAAAGCTGTCCCGAGTACTTATCAATGGTTGCAGGTGAAGCAGAAAACCCACGGGTGACAATGCCAAGAGCTTTCAGAACAATTATTTTCCGATTAATATTTTTCTACCTTGCAAGTGCTTTATGCGTGGGAATTGTTTTAAAGCATGATGATCACACATTAGCTTCTGCGATTGCAGAGGGAGCCGCCGGTGCTAACATTTCTCCATATGTTATTGCAATGAAAAATATGAAAATAAAAGCCTTACCTTCTATTGTCAATGTCCTCTGTGTGACATCTTCTTTCTCAGCTGGAAATTCCTATATGTACTGTGCTTCAAGATCGCTATTTGCTTTGGCGAAGCGAGGATTTGCTCCCAAGTTTTTGCGCTACACTACATATAATGGTGTTCCAATTGTTTGTCTTGTAATAGCGACTTGTTTTGCTTGCTTATCATTATTGGAACTTGATCCAAAAGCAGCCAATATATTGGACTGGATAGTGAGTTTATGTACTGGTTGTCAGTTGGTTAATTATCTCGTGATGGTGTGTACTTCTGTGGGCTTTTACAGAGCATGCAAAGCACAAGGCTTTGATAGAAGTACGCTGCCACTACAGACTTGGCTCACTAAACTACAACCTTATCCAGCAATTATTTCAATAATTTGGCTTAGTATCCTTATCATGTTTCTCGGAGTATTTGCTTTTGTTCCTAAATGGGATCTTGACTCTTTTCTTTATTACTACATAATGGTTTTTGTTGACATTGCGTTATATCTATTCTGGAAAATAGTATTCAGAAGCAAATTTGTGGATCCTGCCAAAGCCGATTTGTACTCTGGTCTTGAGGAAATTGAAGAGCATGAGAAAGAGTTCTATGCTAGGAAACAGATAGATGAACATAGGTATCAGCGCTTGGGGTTCATTGGGAAGATTTTCTCATGGCTGCTTTAATATTAATCAGGCAAAAAATTCTACTTCTCAGGTACAAAGTTTAGTCGAATAACTTATAATGATGATAATATAAAATTTTTATTAGTTTTTAAATTATATCTGAACTTCGTTCAATAACTAAATCCCAATCCGTATAAAGGATAACAAAAAGCTCCGATAACGCAAGAATTCCCACCCCGATGCATAAGCCAATCCATAACCCAAACACTCTTAACTTGCAATAAAAAGCCAAAACTGTTTCAAAAGGTATTGCAATGAGATAATATGAAACTAAACTTAAAATTGAACCAATCATCTGCTTTCCCTGGCTTCTCAACAAGGATGCACATATTATGTTCACACCATCTAGAACTTGATTCAAACTGACAATAATAAGAAGATTGGAACACAATTCTAACAACTTTGGTTCATTAGTAAAAAACACAGGAATGCTATGTCTGAATGCCATCATCCAGCTGAAATTGCAAATACATGCCAACATTCCAACTAGAGCCGCTACCTTGAGTGAAACCTTATAATTTTCAGATCGTGCTCCAATAAAATTGGCGACACGAGTTGAACAGCAGATCCCTACGGAAAATGGCAATTGAAAAGCTAATGATGCCACAGTAGTAACAATGGATTGTGATGCTAACTCTAGCTCACTGAGATTAGCTGACAAAAATGTTATGATTCGAAATGCAAATGCCTCCGATAGAATCATAAGTATTCCGGGAATGCCGAGCTTGAAAAATGGCTTCCAATCCCAAAACAGTTGGTGAACTTGTACATAGTAGTTGAGACACTGGAACCCATCAATAAAATAAATATAATTTATCATGGTTATAGCAATGAACCAATATGTTATTATGAGTGCAAGAGGTGGCCCAAAAATTCCTGAAACAGGAGCTATGAATAAGTTGAGAAATATGCTCAGTGGAACTGAAATTGACATCACTTTGGTAGAAGCGTCAAACTTATTCTGGGAATTAAGGAATCTCTTAGAACACTCAAAAACAACCATAGGAGGGACTATTAGAGGCATTAACTTCAATTGAGAGGAGTATACACTCAACATATAATCATCTGTAGTAATGAATCTTATGACATATAAAGGGTTGCACCAAAAAAAGGAAATTGGGATGAATATAATTAGAAGAATCACAATACAACGCAGATAATAGAGTCCCACTTTGCTGAAATGTCCTGCACCAAATGCTGTTGAGCAAAGAGTATCCAAAGATGTTGCAAATCCATTAACTATGACAGGACCACTTATATAAAATATTGACATTGACAGAGAGCATGCTGAGAGAAACGATTCTCCTTGCCTACCTGCGAAGTAGATTGGAACCAGAACTTGGAGCATGTATTGTAGAGTGAATGTGATCAACAATGGGACGATACTCTTCAAAATATAAAATGTTTCATTTTGAAGGGAGATTGTAGCTACTTCCAATTTTGTATATATTTCTGGAGTCTGGGATGTACAAGTAGTTGGAGTTGATTGGTACTCAGAATGTTGTGACAGAATAAGTGTGCTTTCATCATAGTGACTTTCAAATATGCTCATTTTGATCTCTTTTGATGTAAGAGTTTCCAATCACTATGATCTGTAAAATACAGACGTACTTTCATCTTCTTATCATGATTCTCTATTCTGTGAGACTCGTAATCTTTGGCTGGAGCGACTCGAATGATGGAGTCTGATAAGAATCCTCGAGGAGATAAGAAATTCTTCGATAACGCGACGCAGTATGCTTATCTGATCGCGAATTTAACTGTTGACCTATTTTGCGATCAAAATGACTTTTTGCTTTTTATCAATCGAAAAACGATACTGATAAGGGATATGCCAACTAAGAGACGAAGAGAATAAAAAAGAAGCTGATTCTCCCAGAAACTGTTTTACAAAAATAGTGTGATCACAATTTGTAGCTGGATAAGAGTTTGAACCATTGAAAACAGGGTTGAAAAAATGATGAATAAGTTACTGTTTATTGTATTTGTTTTGAAGATCACGGCCTCTAATTGTTGGAGTATTCCTCCCTTTCAGGAGACACTTCAACTTGAAACTAATGTCATTGATGAGTTTGATGACCAAGAACTTAAAAAAAATGCTGAAATCCAAGAGGAAATAAAAATTAAATTTCTTGAGGAATACTATCAAGTGGATCAGGAGACCAATATTCTGACGTTTAGTTATAATCCGGAGCTTTCTGACTCTCTTAAATCTGTGACCGCAAATAAAGTTCATTATCGTGATCCAGATGATACTTCTGATCTTTATCCTGGAAAGACAGATAGATATAATGGTATCACTCAAGCTGGTTTCTTATCCTTTGGCCATCTTCCTATTGAACAACATTGTTTTGATTCAGAAAATATGAATGACTTAGAGATTGATATTGCTATTTGTGGAGCCCCATTTGATACTGGCATTTCTTATAAACCCGGTTCAAGATTTGGACCTGATGCGATACGTCAAGGTACAAGAAGATACTCTCCTGCATTCTCACCATATAGACCAGGATTTAATGTTTTCAGAAACTGGGCTAAAATCATTGATTGTGGAAACGTTCCTATGACTCCCTTAGATAACAGAATTGCTCTGAATCAACTTTATAGAGCTGAGAGATCAGTACTGAATCATAGCACCACCTCCAGAAATCCTGGTAGGTATCCGAGGATTGTTACGATCGGAGGAGACCATACGATTACTTTTTCTGGGATTAGAGCAGCATATGAAAAGTATGGAAAAGTGAGCGTCATTCATTTTGACGCTCATTTAGATACCGTGGATCCATATTACATGAATCCAAATGTTACTGAGTATGCAGCATTGAATCATGGAACATACTTATATTGGGCACATCAAAAAGGTTGGACTTCAGATACTAATATACACGCTGGTCTAAGAGGCTGGTATGAGGAAAGAAACGATCCTAAAAGAGATTATACTGAATCTGGATTTACAAAAGTGATGGCTCGTGAAATAGACGAAATAGGTGTGAAAGGTATAGTTAAAAAGATAAAAGATAGGGTGAAAGAAACTCCTGTTTATATCAGTTTTGATATTGATGTTATTGATGCAGCATCAGCACCAGCTACAGGTGCGGTTGAACCTGGCGGATGGAGCTCTAGAGAGATTCTTGAGATACTAGACGCATTAGAAGGCTTGAATGTGGTGGGAGCTGATATTACGGAGATGTCTCCTGGATACGATGTGGGAGAAGTCACAAGTACTACAGCAGGTGAAGTAGTGAGATCAATTTTGGGTCTGATGGTTCTAAAACCAGTTTATTGAAAAAAAAAAGCTAAACCAGTTTATCAATGACTTTAAAGGCCATAATAAATATTGTCATAGAATAAATTTGTAGCTAGAAACCTAGGAAGAATACTTTAAATGTTACAAGTTACTTGTTTTCGGACTGTGATGATTTTTTAATTCTACATTGACACATATTTAACAATTTTTTATTTAAAATTGAAAATACAGTATGCTCTTATCTACTCTAACATATATATAATTTCAAAATTATGCGTTAAATAGACCTTAAATAGTAGAACAGGAACAGCAAAAGATAACATTTGCACCCTCAAAAGAAACTTAGCTTCAGTTGAATGGAAACCCCTAGAAAAATTGTAAAGTTACATATTTATTATTAAAGGAAATTGATATCTTCCTGGAGTCAAGAAGGGTAAGCTGAAATCCTATGGGGAATCAGAACAAAGTTGAAAATTTATTTTTTGCAACAGGGAAATTTATGAAGCTTCTGTCTTGCATATATATGATATATTGCAAACTGGGTTCTCTGATCTTGTGATTTTCAAATTCAAATTCATACTAGTCTTATTATTGAAGATACTTAGATTAAAAAGGTAGTAAACAAATTATTCTTGAATTAAAGAACTCGCAAATATTCAAAACAGTTTTAAAAATTCTGCCGCTTCACTAATAATAGGGTTGATATGAGCATCAATAATGATTTGATCATGAACTCCATCCTCTTGTTCGTATATAAACTCCTCAGAAATACCTGCAAGCTTATTGAATGCCAGTATATCATCACGTAAGACTTCTTTCTGACCATAAGAAACAAAAGCTTTTGGCAAGAATTTTTTCCAATCCGTATCATCGTCCCTATATGGATTTAATTGTTTTGATTCCGGATAATCTGTAAACATATCCCCAAATTGTCTGAGGATATGTGGAGTTAGATAGTCTATCTTATAATTCTCACTATGAGAACCAGTATCGTCATCTGGATATAAGTTAACCCAAGGGGAAAACATTAATAATCCTGATGGATCCTGATGGATAAGAGGAACACCTTCAAACGGATAGTACATGTGCTTGCTCAATAGAATAGTCATGTGCCCCCCAGCTGAATCCCCTCCCAAAATAATATTGGTAGAAGATTTTGCTAGCTCATTATAAGCATTGGCTAGTTGTTCCAACTGATAAGGAAATTGGACTTCTGGAGACAGAGTATAATCAAGCATTAAAATAGACAGCCTTGGATTTTCTACCTGCCTATATAATTCGCTGAGAGCATACGGAAACATGGGAAACATTCCAAATGCATACCCACCTCCATGGGAATAAAGAATGACAGGGTCATCCGGTTGACGTTCATCTGCTTCTGTCAGCCAAATTAGTTTCCCGTCTTCAACACCGTCTGCATGAAAATCCTTGCCAAAGTTTGGAAGATCTTTCGAAATTGGAGAAATAATATCTAAATTAGTCTCAAGGTTGATTTTCGGGGTTGCTGCTGTTATTAAGGACAATGGAACTTTTTTTGTGAACAACGTAGTTAAGATAGCAACAAAACGTAGTGCATAGCCCTCAACATCTGAACTATCCGGATATGGGATACTCAAGCCATTAGCAAAGATTATTGTACTCAAAATGACTAGAATAACTGAGTTCGATAACATTTTTATAGTTGAAATATATGTATATTCATAAATATGATATCGATAGTGATGCTACTTTCTCAGGAATCCGATATTATTCTCAAGTTTTATAGTAAAAGTTTCTGATAACAGAAAGTCGATTTGAACTACATATTTTCTACATGCTTTCGATATTTGTGTTCCGATGCTTAGTGAGTAAAATATAAACATTCCCTAATACACTGCTGATCAAATCTCAATCTAGCTTTCTGCTATTACTTTGCTACTTACTTATCTCACCTCATAGAAACATGAACAAAATGATTTGAGCTGCACATCGAAGTTGTATAATTTGTGAACTCCAAGAATACTTTTTAGAACACGCTATTTCAAAAAACAAAAAAATTTAAATGTTCTGATCTAGGGAAATGCCGTTTTTCCCCGATTTAAACAATTAAGCATCGGAAAAAGGTATTTGTAGAAGAGATATTGAAACCATAAAGGTTCTGTTTTAACATAAAGTGATACAGATAATAATTAACCAATAATCTTATTGAAAGGTGTGTTCTTCATTCGATTACTGGAGAGGGAAAATTGTTGATTTGCTATTGCTAAATCCAGAAAAAGAGTTTGCGATAACATTTCGTCTCTTGGTCGATGATAAAGAAGAGTCTGGGATGAAAGTAGCAGAACAATGATTTTTTTGGGCTCTAAGTTATGAATAGCTGGGATTCGAATATTATTTTCTATCCACTTGCAGTGTTTCATGAACCCCTTTGATTTCTCACGTATCAAAGAATATCTGCCTACCACAAAACTTAAAAAAAAAGTGATATATCTGACTTTCAAATCAACAAACTGAAAAGAATCAGTGTTGAATGGCTGATGGATGGATATCTTGAACCTACTTTCTACTGCAAGTTTATATATATCCGCTTAATTTTCAATCATTTTATTTGCCTTTGGATCTATCCCACCAGGGTGCACCAAACACAGTTGGTTTCATGCTACTAAAAGCTGTAATTAGTTACTTTATTTTCCAAAACTGTATGTAGAGCATCATTGTCTGAGCTGGATATTCACGATAGCCATATAACATGTTTCATGTCCTTGGTTCCAAACGATTTCCATTCATCTGGAAATAATTTTAAAGAATATAGGAAATGAACCAGCTAGTCTTTATGTCATAGTTAGCAAACTTTTTTTACACCCTCTAATTTCGTTGGTGACCGCAAAAAAGCTTTGCAAGTATTTATGAAAACATTAGGTTTATTATATGGCAGAAGCCAACTGATAACAATATCTATGTCTATTATACAGTAACAAAGCGACCCCTAGAATTATAATAATCTCCATCTTTGCCAAAAAACATACCACTGGCGACCTCACCTCATTCAAAACATAGTGAATTCGCGTATATTCGCTCGCGCATATAGTCTAACTGAGATAGATCGAAATTATATACTCAGTATGATTTATCTATTCTAAGTTTCAATAGTTTTGACTGTTTTTTTTGCTCTTAATTACCTGAACACTTTTGATTGAAATCTTCTGCAACAATGCCGGATTGGTCACACATAGATCTGAATATAGTCTCTGTCCTACTGAATAAATTCCAAGGTGTGTCATATTCAGCAATTTCTCCTTTTTCCAGAACTAAGATTCTGTCATAAGCAATGATAGTTTTCAAACGATGTGCTATACTCAAAACGGTACATTTTGCAAATTCAGTTGAAATTGTGCGCTGTATCTTAGCATCTGTTTCGTAATCAACACTGGAGGTGGCTTCATCTAGAATAAGGATTTTGGAATAGCTGATCAATGCACGTGCTAATGCCAATAATTGTCTTTGTCCTAGAGAAAAATTAACACCATCGTCCTCAACTAATTGATTCAAATGAAACTTGTGCATTGATTCATCTCTTCTTGTTTGAGACTTCACCTTCTCTATCTCAGCAGTATCAATCAAGTGTGCCCTCATCAGTGCATCCCACAATTGGTCATCTGTTCTTTCGTGAAAAGGGTCTAAATTATCTCTGATGCTACCAGATATCAGCACTGGATCTTGGGGAATAATAGATAAATTAGATCTTAATTTTTGAAGGCCTAGCTTGCTTATATCTATTCCATCAATTGTAATGAGTCCCTCAGGCTCACTCAATCTGTATAAACAAGACATTAAAGTTGACTTCCCCGCACCAGTTCTTCCACAGACACCCACCTTTTCTCCCGGCCTAATATCAATAGAAAGATTTTTCAACGCAAAAGGAAGATCATCTCTGTAACGCAGAGAAACATTTTCAAACTTTATTCCACCATACTCTGGCCATGTAGAAGCAGGATCATTTTCCAATCTGACATACGCTGCTTCCTGTGGTAAATCAAAAGCATAGGTTTTCAATCTCTCAACCGAATTCATCTCGTTCTCAACTTGAGTCAATGATCGGAACAAGCTGACAAAAGACTCTGTGATCTGTAAAATATATGTAACAAGTAAACCAGTAGCAGCAGCACTGATACTAAAGACTCTAAAACAGCACAGCAAAGAAATTAATAATGCAACTAGTGTCACTTGAAGGCATAAAGTCACACAAAACCATCTTTGAGTTGCCATAGTAGCAAAAAACGCTTCATTCATCCTGTCTATTAATTGATTAATACTGGATAAAAATCTTTTGTCCGAATGGTATGCTTTTATAGTCATCATTCCACCTAATGCTTCGTTAAAGTGTGAGTACACTCCTGACCTCTGCACTGCATCCAGTCTTTTGACCTCTCTAGCTGTTGCTTGATAGAAATCAGTTAATGACACAAACAGTAGCACTATTGCGGGGATAGCGATAGCAAACCATGGTAAATAAATAATACAAAGGATAATAGATCCCGATATCGTCAAAAAATTGAAAATCATACTTTGAACTTGCTCAATTATTTCATTATCTAAGACATCTGTGTCCTTTGTGAATCTGTTCAAGATTCTTCCCAATGGTGTGATGTCGATATATGACATAGGTGTATGCATTAGCCTTTTCATAGCAAGAAGGTTAAGTTTTCTAGATGCTGTAATGCTACCGTACACCATCATACTGAGGAAACTAATGAGAAAGAGTATGGACAGAAAGGTAAACATAATGTATAATCCCATATAGAAATGATCTGATCTGCCAGAAAATTTATAGGAGACCCAGTATGTTAACCAAGTATTGGCAAATATTGAACAAAATGTGAAAAGGATTGAAAAAGTCACAATGATAGGGAAAAATATAAACCCAAGAGAACCACATGCAAGTTTCAGATAGGTGGTGATTACATCACTCTTGATTCTATTAACAGCCCTTTCCTCCTCTTTGGCTATATTAACAACACACTCACCAGCAGTTCCAGCCATCGTTGTCATTTTCCTAATGGCTGTACTCAATTCCATCTCAGAAAGTTCATCTGCTTCACCTATGGATTCTGCTTTGATAGTATGTTTATCGCTAATCTCCATTGAAACTGAGTCATGATCAGGCTCAGTATCTTCTGTAACTGTAGTTATTTCCTTGTTGTGTTCCATCAAGTTTCTGAAAGCTAAATTTTTTTCCAATAATTCATCAAGGACTCCAACATCTATGGTTCCATCTTCGTTGAGAAAGATAATTCTATCTGCTGAGCCAATAAGAGATAACTGATGGGTTGCTAAAATTCTTGTCTTATTGCCCAAGTATCCCAAAATACAACTTTCAATAATGTGCTTACCCACTTTAGCATCTACTGCACTTAGAACATCGTCAAGAAGAATGATATCTTTGTCTGCATATACTGCACGAGCCAGATTTATTCTTGCTTTCTGACCACCTGAAAGTGTGATTCCACGTTCTCCTACGTAGGTCAAATCACCACCCGTTAACTGCTTGAAATCGTCATGGAGACTACATGCATCAATTATAGTGTTATATTTTTCTTGATTAAAGGGAAGACCAAATAAGATGTTGTCTCTGACAGTTGCATTTTGGACCCAAGGTTGCCCACATAGTAACAAGGATCCACTGATGGATGTCTTTCCATCGACCATCTTCATGAAACCGCTTAAAGCACTCAGAAGAGAGGACTTTCCTGTACCAACTGCTCCGGTAACAACAATGAATTCTCCTTTGGATATACTTATATTCACATCAATTAATCCAGAAAAGATTTTCTTTGATTTTCTTTTGGAAGAGATCGACTCGGAATCCTTTGGTTTTTCGTTATCTGTGGACGCATTTTCCACTTCACTATTATAATTATCAAGCGAAATAGGGTCACTGGAATCATCAAGGTTAAAATTATCCCACTTAAATGTAGCATGTTCAACCGAAATTGCTAATTTTGAATCCTGAATATCAGTTTTATAGTCAGGATTAATTTCAACTTCTCCACATGATAAAAATTTGCAAATCCGCTTGAATCCAACAGCACAGTCTGCAGAAGTAGCAGCAGCAACAGGTAACATGACAAAAGATTGGGCCATTGCTGAAAACCAGGACAAAGAAGAAAAAATAGAGGCAGTGGAGGCATGATAATTAATTGCATGCAAAACGCAAAACGCAACCATAGAGGTCAACGAAGGTAAAGAAAAGGAAATAGCAACAAGCGTATTTCTTGCAAATTGTAAACGTGCTAACAGAGATGCCTCCTTATTTCTTGCTTCTGTTACCTTTTCCAAATAAGCATTTTCCCAACAATAATACTTAATAAACCTGAAGTTTTTCAAGATTTCTTTCACATAGTTAACCCTTTGATCTGTAAACGAATTAATTTGACGACGAATACCAATGAGTCGTCTAACCATTATCGCTAAAAATATACTAGCCAAGAAAAAAATAGCGACTCCAACCAGAGATGAAACTCCGATACTGTGTATAAGTAGCCCAATGGTGATTGCAAATTCCACTGGGCATGCAAATATATAAGGCAGATTCATTGCAGCCATATCAATTCTACTCACATCAGTGCTCATCAAAGAGTTAATTTTTCCATCTGGGTAATCATGATGACCTTTTGCATCAATTCTAAAGCTTTTTGCGAAAATTAATTTCACCACAACACCTCTTATTCTTGCGCCAACAGTCATGCTGTGGTATTGTGCATGGTTACTTGAGAGACCAGTGAATAAAATAAAGGCGCTGACTCCAATGGCATAACCTATCCCATTACCAATTATGGGGTTCATTCCGGCACCTTTCAGTTCAACAAATGTGATCAATTTCTTTTGTAATAGGGGTGTAACAGCTGCAGCCGCAAACCACAAAATAGTGAAAATTATTGCTTTGCTATAATCAATTAAAAATGTCTTATAAAGACACCATATTAGGTGTCTTCGTTTCAGCTCAAAATCCTCTAAATCATGCTCTTCGGATACAGTCGAAGTTTCAGGTGTTTCATTTCTCAATCTGCATTTCTCGGCAACATGCTTTACTTTCAGTTTTTCTAGTTTCGGTATGTAGAAAGAAAGGAATTTGTTGTAAGCATTCTGAATCTGAGACTGCTCATCCATTGCATATAAGTCATTGGGAGTGATTGTTCTTAGATAACCAATTTTCAAAATTGGTAACATCCATAAAAAAAATAGTCTTGAGAGGTAATTTGCTTTTCTTCTTGGATATACTTTTCTTTCATCGTCGTTCAATAGTGGCGGGATGTTTTTCGTAAACAGAAAGGAGAAAAGCCTTTTCTGAGGTTTGAAATCTACCTCTCTTGCTTCCTCTAATGAAGAAGTAGCATCCGAACTCATTGGTAGATCAATGTAATATTATTGAAAATTTTAGTTTTAAGTAATTGTCGATTATAATTGTGTCAGTGAGATATAATTCTAGGATATGACATTCCCATTTATCCAAATTGATATCAAAGTATAACAAAAGATTGCAATATTGAAAGTCTGAATCTCGTTTTCAGTTTTACTTTCAATCTGTTCTTTTTCTCACTTGGTCGGGGTTAGTATTCTGAGTATATGTATTCTGATTGTTGACTACCAGAATCTTTAAAAAGAGTTAATTACTTTAGTGAAAAAATGGATATAACTTTTCACGCTATAATATACCTTTATAATTCCAGTCGGTAGCACATCGGCGGTGAGAATGCCATTGTATGATATCAACCAAACCCTATAATTGGCATTCTCCAACTTTTTCATATAGCCCTGTTATGAATTTTGGTTGTTCATTGATAACAAAATTTTCAGTCGGATGCCTAATCTTTAACTATGCAAGATAAAAGAGGAGGCTCACTACTATTGATTATTTCTCCCAAGAAAAAAGAAATACTTGCATCCTAGCATTACTTACAAAAGTATATTAAGATGCGGTTTCTCTCGGAGACTGTGCGGAAAAAGAAATAATCTAATTGCAATTATCACAATAAGCATTTTGTGAAGTAGTGTAATGGAAGCGTGACTTTCAAAACTAATGTCAGCTTAACGGGCTCCTTTATATATTTCCTTATCAAGTAATTCTCCGTAATAAAAAATCACAAAACTTTTTACAAAGTTATTTATTAATCCTATTTTAGGAAATTTCACGAAATGTGTAATACCCATCTCTGTAAATATGTTTGTACAGCCAATGGAATAAAGCATCCCATCAGCATCAATTTTGACTAATTAAGTCATGACAATACTAGAAACACCTTTGAAAGAACCGCATGTAGTTGTATCATACTAGGAAAAGCTCTACATTCGTTTGTTGTTTTCAGGTATAGTTTAGTTCCTGTAACCTGCCAAGATGTACTTCAACTCGCATAACCAAATATATTGTAAAGATCGAGCTAAAAACTTGATAGCCTAACTGTTCTCTGAGTGTTTTGGTTATAACAAAACACCAATGTAAACCTAAAAATTAAAGAATTCCAGCAGTTCATTGTTTGTTATCTTTAAAAAAAGAGGAGTACCGCCAATCACTTTCTTGGTCTATAACGTGATTATACCCCCCTCCCCCTCTTCCACTGGGAAAGGGTAAAAGTTCAATTAGAAGTATTACTCAGAAAATCTTTTGCAACATGATGATAAAATTCTCTCAGCAATCAGCGCACAAAAAATGCGGATACGGACTCGTGCATTTGCGGTATTGAATGCAGATATGATAAATGCTTTCAAATTATCATGATTCTGACGTCGCCGAAACAATAGTTCGATGGATACTTTGAAAAACGCATAGAGTATTGAAAAAAATAAAGCAAGCTTAGATTCAGCATCAATTGGTGAGAGCATTTTTAAGGGTATATAATCTCAGCAAATAGTCATTTGATCATTTGACTATTATGCTTTCAGGGCAGTAGAGTTTATTTACTATGTTGAGCAGAAGTGCAAAGCCAAGATAAAGAATGCATCAAACCAAGAAATACATGCAGATACCGATTCACATGCATATACATACATACATCACTGCAACATTTACAATAGGATTTGCAAGCCGTTTCAAATAGGATTGCAGTTCCACAGCAATTCCGCGAATTCAAAACAAAAAAAATAGACTTTCGAAATTCTTATCACTTGTTTAAATCATATATGTTCTCCTTGAACTTGGAATATTCCTGTCAGACAAGTTTATCATCATTTCTGATAAAAGGCATTTAATCAATCATGTCGAAACTAGATATTGAAACAACCATTGAACAATTAACCCTCCCTGAAAAGATAAAGTTATTGTCGCTGCAGGATTTCTGGCACACAGCTGCGATTGAACGTTTGGGCATCCCGTCTATTCGACTTAGTGACGGCCCAAATGGTATCAGGGGTCCAGCATGTTTTAATCCTGGCCGCTCTGCTGTCTTCACATCAGGTACAGGTATGGGATCAACATTCAACACCGAATTGCTGGAAGAAGTAGGAGAGCTAATGGCAGTAGAAGCACGCCACAAAGGAGTGCATGTCATTCTTGGCCCAACAGTGAACATTCAACGTGGACCTCTAGGAGGAAGAGGCTTTGAGTCATTTAGTGAAGATCCAGTATTATCTGGTTTGTCGGCTGCCAGCATCATTAAGGGTATTGAAAAAAGAGGAATAGCGACTGCTCTTAAACATTTTGTATGCAATGATCTTGAAGATGACAGAAGCTTTCTCAATTCCATCTTGACAGAAAGATCGTTAAGAGAAGTTTATTTACTTCCTTTCCAATTGGCAATCAAATACTCAAATCCAACTACCGTTATGACTTCATATAACAAAGTCAATGGTGAGCATGTCTCACAATCAAAGTATTTGATCGACGATATTTTAAGAAAGGAATGGGGTTGGAATGGGCTTGTTATGTCTGATTGGAACGGAGTTTATTCAGTCGGAGCTTCCCTAAAAGCTGGTGTGGATCTAGAGTGTCCTGGTCCTGGAGTTATGAGAGGAACAAGAACTCTTCAGCATGAAATCACTAACCACGCTATAGAAATCGATGTCATTGACGATAGATTGAGGGAAATATTGAAGTTAGTCAACCATGCTATTGAAAGTGGCATTCCAAGTCAAGCACCTACTGATGAAGAAAACAATACACCAGAAACGTCGTCATTGGTCAGAAAGCTTGCCACAGAAGCAATTGTCCTTTTGAAAAATGAAGATTCCTTTTTACCATTGAAACCATCAGAGAAAATTGCTATAATTGGCCCCAACGCAAAACAAGCTAGATTGTCCGGTGGTGGTTCAGCTTCTCTTTTTCCATATTATGGTGTTGATATTTACTCTGGTGTCAAATCAAAAATGGAAGTTAATCCAGAATATGCTCTTGGTCTATCTATTGACAAACAATACTTTGATTTAGGTAAATATGCTACTTACAATGGGAAACCGGGGGTTAAATGTACCATCTTTGATTCTGCCTTGGATAACCCGGAAAAACAAATTGTGGATGAGGTTCAAGTTAGTACAACCCGAATTTTCTTTTTTGACTATAAGAACAGCAAATTAAAAGACAACAGTGTTTTTTATATGCTGACTGAGGGTGAACTTGAGATACAAGAATCAGGAATATATGATTTCAATTTGAAAACACTTGGAACAGCTTTACTCTATGTGGATGATGAATTGTTCCTTGATGACAAGACCCATCAAACACTAGATGAAAAAGGAATGGGAAGTAAGGGGGTGAATGGATTTAAAGAACTAAAGAAAGGTCAGCGCATCAAATTTAAACTTGAATTTGGCTCTGGTCCTACATTTGGAGTGAAAGAAACACCTTTAATGGACACAGGAGGATTTGTGAGAGTTACTGTACTTAAACGGGAATCTCCGGAAGATCTTATGAAGCAGGCTAGGGAAGTTGCCTCGAAAGCCGATAAAGTCATCATTTGTACAGGTACTTCAAATGAGTGGGAAAGTGAAGGATATGATCGGACTGATATGGATCTCCCTCGTGATCAAGATAAATTTGTTGATGAGATATTAAAGGTGAATAAGAACGCTGTGGTCGTGAATCTCTCAGGAACTCCTGTTACCATGCCTTGGATTGATAGAGTACCTGCATTAGTTCAGGGTTGGTTCAATGGTATGGAATCAGGAAATGCTATTGCTGACATTTTATTTGGGGATGTCAATCCATCTGGAAAGTTGAGTATGACATTCCCAAAGAGATGCGAGGATAATCCAGCATTCCTTACTTTCAAATCCAACAACGGCGAAGTGATCTACGGGGAGGATGTATTTGTTGGATACAAGTACTACGAAATCCTCAAAAGGAAATCTTTATTTCCATTTGGATTTGGCTTGTCTTACACAGAGTTCAAGCTAGAAAATCTATCTTTGAATGTTCAGGAAGAATCATTAATTGTCAATGTTGATGTTAGAAATGTTGGTGACTTAGATGGTAAAGAAGTTGTCCAACTCTATGTAAGTCCACCTGAAACTTCATCCGTTGAGAGGCCATTGAAGGAATTGAAAGGATTCAAAAAGGTATTTGTGAAGAAGAATAAAACAGAAACTGTTACCATAGAAGTGCCTATTAAATATGCATGCTCATATTTCAACTCATACCGTCATAAATGGAGTTGTGAAAAAGGTGAATACACAGTTTTGGTAGGAAACAGATCTGACTCTCCAGAATTTTTATCAGCAACATTTTCTGTGGAAAAGACAACTTTCTGGAAGGGCCTATAATGTAACTATCTTCCACTTTATTTCATTTTCTACTAAGATATATATACTTGTGGAAATATTGTCCATTTAAGAAAAAACACTATTTCAATATCTTATCAAATCATAGATCTGTTGATATAAAGTTCTAAACCTCCAAGTAGTTATCTGAGCACTATACAGAATATTTATATAACAATAGATTTTAATATCTTATAGTCTTAGTATTATTAAAGACCTGCTGTGAAATCTAAATATTGTTTACTAATAATATACCGACTTTGACACAAAAAAAGACACGTTGTTTGGTGTAAAGCAAAACTCAGTATTGGTGGGGATTGATAATCTGATCAATCACCTTTGAACAAGCAATAAGCTTTTCTTCTCTTAATCTTCCTGCAACAACCTGAATATGACCAGGTGCCCCAATGTATTCTTCATTTTTATAATCAGAGTAAAAAGATTTGACTTCAGGGATAGTAACTTCTGCATCTTCATACGAGTCATCAACTTTTCCATAAGGAATAATCAAGGCTGGAAAATCTAAGACATTCCAAGGAATTGTGAATGCCGGTAGTTTAAATTCTCCATGTGGTGCACCAGGGGAAACATGACCAGGACACACTATAACATCAACCTCTTCAAAAATATCCATCCACTTCTTGTAGAGCTTGGTTTTGGAATCAATTGTGTCATAATACTCCTGTATTGTGATAGTCTTAGGTTCAGATTCTAACATTTCGGAAACAAAAGGCTCGCCTGACGACCTAACTACATCCCTGAATGTTTTCTGTTTTGGGGCAGATGCACCAAAGTATCCAAAAGCAACATTAAGGGCCTCCATCATTGAGCCTGCTTGTTTATTGATATCAACCACCTTACAACCTGCTTTCTTTAGCTTCAAACTGACTTCTTCAATGATATGTCTCATAGGAGGAAAGATAGGAATCTTAGGATCTTCGGATATGATTCCAACTGTAATTGGACGATCAACAACGAAGTCACTTTCGTTATATGTGATTGGTAAAACATCATTATCATAGTTCCAAGGTTCTGCTTTAATAACATGTTTGAAAAAAAATTCAATTCCCTCCAGAGAATTTGCCAAAGGACCACCTACAGCTTTAAATCCAAGGTGGTTAGGGCTTTCTGCTTTGAAGGTCTGATTTCCATGTGGAATTCTGCCATCGCTGGGCTTCAATCCATAAGTTCCATTACAGAGAGCGGGTATTCTGATTGATCCTCCAACATCACCTCCAACACCTATAATAGAACCTAGTGCTTTGACTAGTGCTCCTTCTCCTCCAGAGCTACCACCGGCGGTGAGAGTTAGCTTGTTTGGATTAAGAACTCTGCCGAAAATATTATTAAAAGATTCAGCAAGAAACAGCGTCTGAGGAATATTTGTTTTGACATAAAAGTTGGCACCAAGATCCAATAGCAATTTCACCAAATCTGATTCAACAATAGATTCTTTATTGCCGATATATGCAACATATCCAAGTGTGGAGTCGTATCCAGGAACGTTAAATGTGTCTTTCAGGGATATTGGAATACCATGAAGTGGACCCACAGGTTTGCCATGCTTTTCTAAGTATTCATCAAGATATTCCGCTCTCTTCAGTCCATAGTCAAACATATTTTCAGTAAGACAATGAATGAATTGATCAGCCACAATAGCACGATGAGAAAAGGCTTTAAACACTTCGACAGAAGAATATCTCTTTGTTATCAGTCTGGTGTATAAGGTTTCGGGGGAAAGAATGCTAGTAATTTCCAATTCTTTTTCGGATAAGAATTTAGGGATAACATCAAGCACTGATACTGGAGTCTTTTCCGAATAGTTAGCTAAAATTTTTGGATCCACCTTCCATTCGTCAGGAATTGTGGCATCGACAGCCTTTCTTTTTGCTTCTGCTTTAGCTTTCCAATCACTCATAATTGTTTGTTCTAAAAATCCTAATAACATCCATATTCTAACAAATGAATCAGTGTATTCCAAATTGTTTTTAGGAGAAAAGGGCGACTATAAAGCCCCTGGAAAGACTCCAGTGATCTCAAATCTTCGAATGTGTGATTTCTTTATCGTTCATGCAGGTTTTGAGATGCAGCGATAGATATGCAAGCATACTCGCGGAGGCGTAGATTATTTCGAATTGCAGTAAATAATACATTAAATACCATGCATGCACCCATGAATATATGCATATATATGCATATATGTATGTTTATCTGATGACCACGCATAAGTGGTAAACTAGTCCCATTAACAGAAACATTGTAAGAAGTTCCTGGGGATTGGCTACTAAATGATACCCGCACGATAAGAGAAACAAACCCGCAAGATAAGAATGGCATATCCGCAAGATAACAATAGCACACCCGCAATATGAATGGCGATATTTTCAATGAGCTTTTCAGAAAGAAATACCATGTTTATGAAAGCTATTTCTATATCTACTACGTCTGCGGATACACCTATTATGAACCTTTTACCCGTATTGATTCTATTGGCTAACTCATGAGATTTGGTCCGGCAGAGAGTGATAAAAAGATAGAGTGATGAGAAGATTTTTGTGTTGCGGTAAAGCAACAGTTTTCTTATGATTCATTCATCCATCTAATCTAAACGAATTGTATATTATTGATAAAGATGTAATTGTTCCTGAAATTTAGAATTAATGATTCTACGTTAATAAATGTCGATAAGAGAATTTTTGGCCGACTAATAGCGGGATATTAATGTCAGGAACCTGATATAAGTGGCCGTTCAAGGTCTAGAGATCCCTCACTAGACATGGTCCCCAACTTCAAATTATTTAGAAATATTAAACTGAGGTTTTAATATGTATACCTTTAGACATCAAACGACAGAATTATGATTAAAAAACTAGAAAATCTTCCAAAAAAAGTGTAATAACCCCCCTTAGCCATCACTGATGCAAAGGAAGCGGAATACTCCTAATTTTTAGTCAAAACGAATAGCTTAAACCGATCTTCTATTACCATAAAATATATTCACAATAAAGGGGCGAGGAAAACAAAAAATCTCGCACGGTTTAAGTAAATAATACCAATATCCGTCTGGGCAATATTTTCGGATGAAAAACTCTATCCCCACCAGTTGTCAGGACCAAAGTAACCTTTCTCGGGAAGAGAGGTAGTCCATGCTGTACGACCAGTGGAACCGTCAACACCAGCACTACTGACAGTATTACCCCACCAAGTTAAAGTCTTTGGGTGGTTATATCCAACTGAAAAGAATATAATAATAGCTGATAACGCAAGACCCGCGCTCAGCCCAGATGTTAAAGTATAGTTGTACTTTTCCCACCATGCTGGGTAATTGCGCTTGAGGTAGTACATGAATAGGAAAGACAAATAAGCACCTCCACTATAGTATGTTATATTGTAAGGATTCCAATTTTGGAAACCAGTCATGACAACGACAGGATTCACTTTATTCAACCAAGAAATAGGAATGAATAAAGAGTAATTAAGCACATTGTATAAACCAGTTGGAGCCCTTTTCTTAATATAAGATCTGATATATGGACCACCCTTCTTAATGCCCAACCAAAATATTCCTAATAGGAAACCAAATAAAAACATATATTTCAATGTTGGATAAAGGATATCAAACATTCTCTTAGGAGTAACAATTCCCCAAGTGATAGATGAAGCGTAATAAAGCTGGGTTGTAGGGCAGTAGAACCTGTTCTTCTGGGTGTAAGTACAAACATCATCGATCTGGGTGTCAACGAAAGTAAGAACACCAAGACTGATGAACTGACAAACAATGGTAGCAAATAATTGAGCTCTAAATGTTGCTCGAGGTGGAATCTTGGAATAATGAGCCATCTTCATATCAGCAATATACGTCTCAGATCTGGAGTCAATCATTGTTCCATAAGATTTCATAATCATAAGAGCTTCTGGTTTTCCTGGCAAAGCATAACCGATAATTAGTTCAACAAGCACATTCATCATAGGGAAGATAGTTGCAATGGAATAAATAATTGCAAAAGGAATTAAGAAGCATAGATCAAATCCGATGATAAAGAACAACGTCCACACTGGAGCTTCTAATTCATACTGAGTAAGTAAAACAATACCAAGAATAAATGCAATCAATAGCACCAGCAAGAACCAGGAATCAGGGACCTCAGGATAGGCCTTCATCATATTACAAAATGGATCATCATGACCTTCATAAATAGAATTGGTGTCGGAATGAATAGCGGCGTTGATAATCTCAAGGCAACCCTTGAAATCGCCCTTGAATAGCCTTTTGAAGAAAGTAATTGTTTTCTTCGTAGTATTCACAATTTGTTTATATATTGTAACAAAAAAGGTCTTCATAGCCCAGTAAACCAAGCGGGAGTGCTCGATGCAGACATAACAAAAAGTAAGTGGGTAAAGTGCAAAAGTTGCACCATAGTTAACTAAAGCTCCAGCACTATAAAATGGTGGAGAATAGTTCTTGAACTTCTCCTCGTCGAACACACCGTTTGTCAAAACTTGAGATGTATCATATTTTGTTCCCTTATTGTTGAATAGTGAGGACGTGTTTGGGGGGAAATATCCGGTCCAATAAGAATTGGTGAAGTACACAATTAAAATAACAATACCACCTATAATTTGACCGGCATAGAGCTGCATATAAGCAAAGAATGGAGTGATAAGAGGGGTACTGTAATTCAAGACAGACCAGTCAAATGTTGGGATTGGGTTGAATCCCAAACCTAAAGATGAACCAGTCACCACCGCTAGCTTGAAGTTATCAGGTTTGATCCAAGTCATCCAGTTAAATGTACTCAAAGCCGTGAATAGATAACCAGGAACCCAGTAATATAAGAACATTCCAATGAAAGCCACGAAAAAAAGGAAAAAACGAGAAATTTTCCAACCATTGATGATTTGATGTGGATCTTTTGACAACAAAGCTCTATTCAAGGCAAGAGTAGGCATGACTGAAGGCCACAAAGTCTCAGTAGGATAAACAACAAATCTTCTCAGAAGACCAGAAAAACCAAAACCTAAACTTTGAACTGAAAATAGATTCAACAACATATAACTGTTGGAAATGAATTTATCCTTCCACATGACTTTTTGAGTTTGAATATGGTAGAACGCAGCACTAGTAGAAATATTGCAATTCACAATAATAGTAGCAAGCATTTGCTCCTTATAAGTCCAAGGACCAGGATTCAAAGAATACCGGGTACCGTAGACTGTGACACCCCAATCAGGTAGGACGTATTGTGCAATTTTACCACATCCATACATAAAGATTTGACAGACGGCTGAGTTAATTGTAATGCTTGGATAACGAGAAGCAAAAAACTGATTCATGAAAGCACCAATAGCACCCCAAATGTAACCGATAAGATGTGCGCGAATAGTTTCGCAAGGTAAATTCACGTCGTCGTGAGGAAAACACACTGAACGAACTTCCGGATAAGGTGAGAAATACTTATTAACGGCTGCCTCCACTCTGAGTTCAAACTCGTAGTCATCAAGATCGATTCCAATATCTTCTGGCGAATGTTCCAACATATACTCAATTTTGTTTCTTGAGTTTGATGGAAAGTTTATATCTCCAGAGTGATCTTTGAGCAATTGTATTAAGATTTCACGGGCTTCTTCCACAGTCATACTATCAACCTTATCCTGAACATGGACCAAGTCATCTTCGGTGACGCTGATACGTGAACTGGTGGCCACGGATTTGACTAGCTTCTCATGTCTCTCTGATGGACTGAGCAAATGAGTCAGTTTATCAGGACTCTTTTCACTGAATTCCTCTTCAGAGATATTATGTGAAACTTTTTCCATTTTAGTGGCCGATATCAAAACTAGCACTATGAATAGTAAAAAACAAAATTAAGAAAAAAATAATCTTACATCTTTTATAGGATAATTCTGGTGTTATATGATGCATTTTAGATTATAACATTTCCCCCAACTGATAACATGACCAATTTCTCAACGGAAAACAAAAAAGATAACCCATTTGATAGATACTTAGATCGCACTATTGTCGCCCTGAATCTAGATTTGTGGAGATACCAAAACAGATATTTTAATGTATCCATATGCACAGAGTGCATCAATTTGATGAACTTGCAGAAAATGGTCATTTGCATAAGGTGTCGTGCTCGCGAAAATGTTTTTTGTGGCACACATTTCCACACATTCATTTAGCTCCGTCACAGGTTCAATTTAACTTAAGCACAAATCAAGTTGGATTAATATGAATTCACTCTCCATTCCAGAGCAATTGTGGCAACAACTTCCTTTCTCTTTTCTTCTGCAACCTCTTTCCAGTCTTTCATGGTAGCCACACTGACTTTAGTTATACGATACAGTTGTTACATGAGAACACGCTGATTATATATACCTATATATGCCTCTATATACCTATATACCTACATATCTACATGCCTACATACCTACATATCTATATGTTCCGGTTATTCATGTTTACCGAAGTCTATTTTCACTGGATTTAGTGAGCTAGAAGTTGACTCTCCAACCGTCAAATTGCAATTTTACAAAAGGGAGAATCAGGTCTGCATTCTGAGGTATTCTGAAAATACGACATGAAATAGGCGCGCATAATATCTTTTTAAAAAATAAAATGTTACAGATGCAACGCAGGATGTGTATGCATGTTGTGCTTAAAAGCTTTGTACTTTGTTTTAACCTTAAAAACAGCACTCAAAAGGTATCACAAACGAGAGAGATTAGTTATTTATGATGAAATTTCTCCAGAAACACATAGCTACTTCTTTCCTGAAAATAGATTTGTTTCTCTAACTTCATCTACGTAGCCAAGAATATTGCAAGAAAACAATAGATTATATAGAATGCCTTACTCTTGTCATGCGAATGATCGATGCAGCCAGATGAATTGAGGATAACTTTTCCTGCATGTAGGTGAATTACTGCATACTCTGCTGACTTATTTTTTATATTCTCTTTCTGCATACATGAATATAGATCCGCACCACTTCCGCACCACTTCATATTTTGATCGGCCAGTGTTATTCATTTTGCATCAAATATCAACAAAACAATATTTTTTTGGGAAAGTGCAATCTCATATAATCAGATAACCGTCTTTTGACTACTTGCTCGAATCCTGATTTTTTTATGGAATTCTAATTATCAATTATTAATAATTACTATATCTGATAAGATGATGGAAAATCAATGATTTTTACACAAGTAACAAGTATTGACTGACTGAAATCAACTATGAGAAGGACTATTTAAAATTTCAAAGACCGGTCCAAAATTCAGAGTTTTGTTGTGAGAATGTTGAAATTAAGAGGTCCGAAGAATCCGAGCTGTTGCAAACTAACATTGTACACCCTCCCTTTTCCATACTTCACCTGTGACAATAAGAATTGAAGTAAGAGCAAGCGTATTTGATTGGAAATTCAGTTGTTGCTGTCTTAGTTTTTGAGCCTTCAGAAACACCTTTTTGGAACTTTTGAACTCCTTCAATGAACAAACAGCAGAAGGAGTTGGTGGATTGATGTACAATTGAGCGATTTCATCACTATCGATTTTACCCAAGTTTTGAACATCCACTGATCCAAACAATGTATCATTCTTGACTTCAACTGCTAGGATGCCGAGTTTGAATTCAATGTATGACAGAATATATCCAAAGGCAAACAAGGGTGTTCTCTTTGTTGCTCATAGTATCTGTAACCTACAAAAACATCTTCACCATAAATGACTTCTTCCATGTTAGACTTAAATATCACAAAAGCTAGATTGTCTTCAATCTTCTTTGGGAATGTGGCACTCAACTTTCCAAATGCTTTGATACTTCAAACAGAACGTCTGCAACAATTTTTCCATTCAATTCCATTGAACCATTCTTGAGCAATAGCAGAAACTTTATCAATCCATTGCATTGTGTCACCAGGGCACCTGAAAGATTGACCACCTCGTCATTTTTGTTCATTTTCAAAATCTCCTCAAAAAGTTGATCTTGATTTCATTGGAGCTCCATATCTGCCCTATCAAAACTTTCACTTCCCCTATTCGTCAGAATTACCCCAACAGAAGATCACCTTGTCGACTTTCAATGCAACATCCCTTGCCTATTTTAAAAAGAGTTTATTAATTGTTTTTGCACAAAAAAGCATTATGACTCCGTGCAATCATATGAAAGTGAAACAAAAAACAGAGAAGGATACTGATCAGGCCTTGAAATTGAGGGAAATCCTTTATTTTGTATCGCTGGAGTACACTCATTGAACAATAGTTCCAGTTCCAAGAGAGCTATGGGGACATGAACGATCAGTATGCTGACTGTCAAAAAAAGGTATAGCTTTTTCAGAGAAAAAACAAGTGATGACTCTAAACCTCATTGAAAGAGCTGTAATTATGTAAAGAGAAAACGTGGAATACCTTAAAGTGAATTTGTGTCAACTATTTCAGTTTCAATCACATTTTTAGACAAGTGCTCTTCTTTGACACCTCCATCCACAATTGATACTATTGAAGGGTATTTTGACAATTCGGGATCATCAGGTTTTTCCTCAACATTCCAAGTTATATATGTTACCACCGGGATAACAATCCAATAAGCACCTGCAGCAATAGCCAAGTTTGTCATGTCATTTGTATTGACTACTCCAGTCATGTAAGCGAACGTTGCACCCAGAGATTCAAAACTCCGTATGATACCAGAAATATATGTGAGTTCTTCTGAACTGAAGCAGTACACACCGACTATCCAGTAAACCCAATTGTATATAAACTCACAAGGGATGTTGAAAATTTGATATGGAATATATGCATTGTAATAATATCCGCCAGTTTTCCAATCTAAGGTTCCAACATCATGAGAATCGAGATAACTTTGACAAACAAAACCCCAAATAAAGAAGGCAGAGAGAAACAAAACAATCAAACTCCATGAAACTCTTACTCTTGTGCGTACACTGACTTTGGAGTTGTCTAGAAACAACCCTCCCATAACATCAGTAGCTGCTCCGATTAATGCTGTTAGCAAGACATTCAAAGATCTGGCTCTGACAGAGAAGTTATGAGTCAAGAAATTACTCCTCCATGTTTTCCACCATGAGTTAGTTATGAACAATGGAGCTAAAAAGAACACTTCTTTTCTTTTCAAAAGGTTCCAAAAGTTTGTCATAACTTTTTTAAATGAAAGTTTCTTGATATTAGTCTGAACTTTTGTACCATCTGATCGTATAACTTTCTCCGGGGAGGAAACAAAAAATGTCAAAAATGGACCTATGGTTTGGATCGAAAACAAAACAATATACGTTTTCAAGCTGATATGTCCTTTTGTTTTTCCCGCATGATTCATTCCAAAAACAATAGCCCCCGAAAATATACCACCGATTTTGTTCAATGACTGCCAAATACCAATAAAGAGTCCCCTCCTATGTTTCTCTGGATACAACATAACCATTGAACCCTCTGCAACATAAAAGGCAGCAGCACTCGTACCCACGAAAATTGCTGCAATCATAATAAATGTTTGATTACCGGTTTTGGTATTGTAATAAAGGGAAGCTGAATATATAGAATACCCAATACAACCAATGAAGAGTGTTTTCTTCAATCCATACCTGTTTGCAAAAAAAGAAAAAAGTGGAGCAGTAATTGTTAACATCGCATCATTAATACTTGTAGCTATATAGTTTGTACGAGTTGTAGTCTGTCCACCAGCACCAAGATTGGAAATTGCTGTCCAGATGCCTGGCTGGGTAAAGGATAGTATTCCCAGAACAAAGGCTTGCACAAGAACAAAATGGAAATAATCAGGAAGAGCAAATTTCATGACACAATCAGACACGTAATTAATGTAACGATTGTTAGATACTATGTTTGAGATCTACTGAAGTTTGAGTGAATCCAACGTCTATAAATATAGACACTTTCTAAGCAACGACAAAAATCTCCATCAGTATCGGGCAACCAAGTTGGTTTTCCCTATCGATCGATTTACTGTCAGTTATTTAATGATTATCTAAGAGGACACATGGATATAGACAATAAGTAACTGACACTTGCATACTGACAATTTTTTGAACTAATTGATCATTTTCAGTCAACTTAGAGGGAGTTCAATGAATAATTCTTTTCATTCAGATAACAAAAGAGAATAATGTAAATGATTTTTACTAATATTAAATGTTGATTCAATACTTTATGCGTCGAACTCTATCAGGGTTCTTTTAACCACTGATTCAGGTTGTAACACAAGCCAAAATATGACAGTATATGAGTATTTGCATTTGGATAAAACGATAGTATCTGTCAAATGTTATTGTAAAGTCCAATTTCATCATAATGTCGTGTCAAATTTAGTAGAAGTACTATTGCCGGAATTTAAACACCAACTCTACAGGACTTCAACATTGTATAAAACGCCGCTGATGCTGTTGAGTATGCATTTTTCCAGGTTGACAAATAATCCGCAGCCTCGGTGAGATAACAAAATTTGCCTATCTTTAGTCTTCAAGTTTTATAGATAAGGTCCGGGCTAATCTCGCGCAAGCAATGTTCAACCTTATCTATTAATCACATGATTCAAGACAACGTGATTTATAGTTGAAAAAGATGCGTATTTTTGACTTTTTGATTAAGAGAAGAAAAGGATCTTGCAAATTGTATAATTGCATACTAACTGTTAACTTTACATGGGGATTTTAGGTGTATATGGATGCGAAATAGAGAGAAATCAACATATAGTAGTGCTGAAAACTTTCTAACGACCCAATTGACCTAAACAATCATTGGATGATTTCACTGTTCTCTTAGTTTTGACATGAAAAGTGCTAAAATAGTTATTTAAGTTAAGGGCCTCATTTGGATAGATGATTAAAGTTACACAACTATCTTCTTTTATTCAGCAAATCTGAGTTAATTGACGTAATAATTGTGGTATTAGGAGTGGAGATGGTATCCAATGTATAAAATACTTCCTTTCCAACCATGCGTTGGATCCGCCCTGCCAAAAACTTGGATGCTGTCCCCAGTTCCGTATATTCCATCTTTGTAATGCAGGAGTGTTTGAATTTTCCTTTGATAGCCTTTTACTGGATCACAGTTATGAGAACAATATGTTGCAAGGAGTATAAGTGGTGAAACCGCTGATCAATTATCACAAACTCTAATATTTAATAAAAATATACAAGAGGAAAGAGTTATGGTTTATTTGCAAGTGTTAGGATTCATTGTTAAATGGAAAATGCCATTTCTTATCCAATAGGTATACATAAGATATATTTCTGTTTAAAGTCACTAGTTAATACATCAAAATATCAAAAAACAGACTCACTGAAACAGAATGATGATATACACCAGATAATAAATGGTTTCTTTGGTCAAAATTGCAATACGACATAACTATAGAGAATACAAGTCTACTTTTTCGTTTAACACTATATGACTCTCACTTGAAAAAATCCATTCAAAAGATAGATAGTACATTGGAAAGGGGATTAAATAAAAAAATTGGTATTCTTTAATCAAAGATAATATAGTCTCAAGATGTCAGTTTACAATGTTTCCACCAAACCTTCGTTAAACAAGAAAGACAACTAGACCGAAGAATGTCACGTTTTTTGTGCAGTTAACACTCTGTAATTGTTTAGTCTTTTCTTGAAGCAGATTTTCCTTTTGTGAGTTTCTGAATTCATTTTATTTGGCCTGATAGCTTCCACTGAATTCTTTTTTTTTTTTGCACTCTCAGAGTAGCTCCTCTCTATAGCTAAAAAGACACACAGAGTTGGTAAACAAGCGTGATAATGATCAATCAAGGAAATACTTGTTGCTTCCAATCCTCAAAGCCAAAATCCATTCCAAACTCTAAATCTTTATTAAATCTTTGAGGAGAATTTCTGCCAATATCAATCAATTTTTCAAGATCTTCCTTATGTAGATAGATTGCTCTACTGTTGGACATTATTCTGTTTGTATTGAACGATTTAGGAACAACCACAGTACCCAAAGCAAGGTGATAACTTAATAATATTGTACTTGGATCAGAATTATACTTCTTTGCAATCTCCCCAACAGTCTCATGTTTCAGAATCGGAGCTCCATCACCTCCAAAGGGAGCATATGCAGCCATCACAATACCCTTAGATTTACAATAATCGCACAGCTTTCTTTGAGGCAACAGTGGGTGGATCTCACATTGATTGACAGCTGGAATCACCTTAGCGACTTTCAAGAGGCTTTCCAACAAAGGAACTGAGTAGTTTGAAACTCCAATAGCCTTTGCCTTACCATTGAAATACGTGTTTTCTAACTGTTGGTACATGGTTATATAATTATTGGAGTGATCTTTGATCAATCTCTCGTTTTCATCCTTAGGCCAGAATGGTTTTCCATCTTTGCTTTCACATTTCAGAGCAACAGGCCAATGCACCAGAACTAAATCAACGTACTCCAACCCCATAGCTTTGAGAGATGCATCAAGACTATCCTCCATATGGGAGTGAAAGGTTGGCCAGACTTTAGTGGTTATGAAAAGATCTTCTCTTTTGATATTACTCTTTTTGAACACATTCTGCAATGCTCTTCCAATTGCGTCCTCACACTCGTAGAAGTATGCTGTGTCTATCGATCGGTAACCAGCTTCTAATATAGCGTACTCAACACTTTTTTGAATTTGGGTCTTATCTGCTGCACACCAAGTACCAAGTCCAATAATTGGCATGTGAGCACCAGTATTAAGTGTGACAGTCACGGTAGTCATTTTGTCAAGAATATAAAGCTATGATTGATTATCGAACATCTTTTAGAAAAATGGAATCAGAATTCTCCATACCCCTTAGTTTATATAGGGTTGTGCCAAGTAATATTTTACTCGTGGGCAATTATACCCTTTTCGGGCCATTAAGAAAATGGTCAGGTCGCGATACGGCCCTGTTCAGCTAAGCTTGAATCAACAGAACGAAAACTCTTTTTTTGAAAATAAGATGATCATTGTGCCAAATTTACTAGCTTTTCATCCATTGTTCACATATCAAAGTGCTCTAATCTACTAATTGGAAGCTTGATACACTTGAAAACTGGTGATGCATACTATTTTTCAAAAATCGACAATTTGAGATCAAATTTATTACCGAGAAGAAATCAATTTCTTAGTGCGGGGTATTCGCCATTTGAAAGAAAAATAGTGCAGGTACCAAAACACGTCTAGAATGATTACTATGTGCCTTGTGAAAGGACATTCACAAAGGTTGAGCCAAAGCAAAACTAAATTAAAAGTATCAAGGAGTTAAGTATTAGAAAACACCTATAGTAGCATTAGTTAATACCGCTAGGGATTCTAAGACAGATCACGAGTATATTATGATCACTTTAACTGATTATATAATTATATAAATGGAAACTAAGTATAGATCTTCGCACCTTTTAACGGCCTATGAAGAATAATAAACAAATGTTACAAATATAACCACACCTTATATAGCAACTCTTAATAGCAAAATATGGTTTGTCATATAAGAGGGACCATATTTGGTAATAACAGGTAATACTATACAATAACCTATCATCTTATTTTATTATTTGCACAGTAAGGAACATTTTGTCTGATGACTCGTGGGTATTACGTAACCAGATATAACTTTAGGCCAAAATATCGCAAGGAAGACAGGGATATAATGATAGAAAGGCCAAACTGTCTCGATAAGCTTCCCTCAAGAATCCAAATTAGGGAATTTTCAGACAAATATTGCTCATGAGGTAAAGGTATAAGTATTGCATTTGAAGCCAGGTTGAATCTATTAATTTACTTATATACTACAATTCATTAATAGCTAATTTTATGTGGTATTTGAATAATGGAGTATTTGCAAATAACCTCAAGCTTGTCCGCAGAGTACCTTTCTAACGGACTGGGTCGCTCCAATGTGATATCATGTTGCAACTCTTTTAAAAAATGTTGCAGTGGAATAAATATTCGAAACACCCCAAAGACAACTAGTGTACAATCACATAATTCTGGCACTATACATGACACAGACAAATGTAAAGATGTTAGTAAAGGCATAAGTGAAACGAAGTGTAATGATCTAGGATGTTGTCAAGCTACTGGATACCAATTGGCTGAAGATGGGGTTGATTTGAGAGCCAATTCTCGGGGAAAAAATCATGAGATCAAATCCCTTGAATCCTGTTCTAATGAAGTTATATGTTTCAGTGATTGTTGTTTTCCCGCTGATGGTATTCAAAAAGCCAGCTTGGAAATACAGGATGAATGTGAGAGTAATTGTTCATTAATCGATGAAAATTTCGATCGTATTAACATGGAAGAAGCCAACACGAATTTCAGTTTTATAATGGCTGAATATGACTTGGAGAAGGCGGGAGGAGATTTGGAACACATAATATTGTCAATTGAGGGAATGACATGTACTGGTTGCGAAGCGAAAGTATCTCAGGTATTAAGAAAGACTGAGGGGGTTAGCAACATTTTGACTAGTCTGATTTTTGAAAGAGCGGAGATTGATCTTGATACAAAGATCATATCAATTGCAAACTTGATTGAAAAGTTATGCAATAAAACTGGGTTTTCCTACCAGCAAGTCGGTGGCTCCACATTTTATCTGGATGTATTGGCTCCAAAGGGAATGAATGAATTAGAACATCTTAGTCTCCCTAATGGTGTAATTAACACAACACAAATTGATGATAGCATCGTAAGAATCAATTACAATCCCACTGTGATTGGAGCTAGAAAACTACTTGAATCTTTTTCTCCTCCGATCGAACTGGCACCACATACGGATGCTTTTGATTCTAGCGCCAGATATCTACGCAAATCGGGTTTCATGGTATTGTTCTCTATGATTCTAACGATTCCAATATTGGTATTTGAATGGGCTTCTCTTCCAGGACCACACTTACCCTATTCTGCTACATCTCTAGCATTGGCTACAATTATTCAAATTGTGGTGGTTAGACCTTTGTATTTAAGTTCAGCTAGGACTCTCATAGTTTTTCACAGCCTTGATATGGATTCATTAGTTGTACTCAGTACTTCTGTTGCTTACATTTATTCTCTGATTGCTTATATATTTGAGAGGGTGGGAAAACCTTTATCAACAGGAGAGTTTTTTGAAACCAGCAGTCTATTGATAACTCTTATCATGGTTGGTCGTCTCATTAGTACTTTGGCAAGAAAAAAATCTTTGAATTCTTTCTCGGTGAAAACTTTGCAACCGAAACTCATCAATGTTGTCGATTCGGAAGGTTTTAATGAGAGAACTTTGGACATCAGACTTCTTCAATACGGTGATTTTTTCAAGGTTTCTCCTCGGTCTATTATTCCAACTGATGGAATTGTTATTTCTGGTGAGAGTGTTGTGGATGAATCCAGCATCACTGGAGAGTCAAAGTTGGTGAATAAAACTATCAATTCTTCTGTGATCGCTGGAACCACCAATCAGACTGGAACCCTTGTTGTTTCAGTGAGTCGTTTATTTGAAGAAAATACCATAAGTAAAATCAGTAACATGGTGGATGCTGCAAATCTCTCATATTATTTTTGATAAGACAGGGACAATAACTAATGGCAAACTGACTGTAGAAATCGAAAAGTTTAAAGATGATGAAGAGTTAGCAAAATCAATAGTTTTAGGTCTAACAATTGATAATGATCACCCTGTTTCCAAAGCGTTAAGTTTACATCTCACATCAGCTGGTATTCTGCCCGTGAAACTTGATAATATTACCTCTATAGTCGGTCGAGGAATCCAAGCAGTTTATCAAGGGCATCAAATACGGGGCGGAAGTTCAAGCTGGCTTGAATCTGATCTTATTGATATCAATGATGGACAATGTTTGAGCAGCTTCAACTTAGCGATTGATGACCAAATAGTTGTAGCATTTGGACTGAAGGATTCTTTACGACCAGATGCTCTCTCCACAGTAAATAAACTGAGACAACGTGGAATTAAAATTTCATTGGTCAGTGGAGATGAGCGCCAAGCAGTAGAACCAATTGGAAATGCACTCGGTATCGCACAAGAAGATATTAAATGGAGAGCAAAACCTCAGGACAAACAAAAGTATGTGAAAAGAGCGAAATCTCAAGCTGATGGCATAGTTATTTTCTGCGGTGATGGGACTAATGATGCTGTCGCACTAGCTGAGGCTGATGTTGGATTACATATAGCAGGAGGTACAAATATCAGTCAAAGTGCGGCAAATGCAATATTGACATCTTCCTTGGGAAATATACTTGCTTTGATTAGCATATCAAAACATGCTGTTGTTCGTATCTATATGAATTTTGGATGGGCATTGATTTACAATTTAGTAGCCATTTTATATGCAAGTGGAGCCTTTGTGAACAGCAGTCTTCCACCAGAGTACGCAGGCATAGGAGAACTGATAAGCATCTTGCCAATAATTTTAATATCTCTTCAACTATACTGGTACAAAAGATAGGCTAGTGAATATACGTTATATACTCAATTTAGATGTACTGCTTGAAGCCGTTATATCTGAATACAATGCCATAATTTTTGCAAAAAGAGCTAAAATAAATTGGAAATGTCTCAAAACCTTCTGAGCTAAATCTTGGGCGAAAAGTATTTAGCGCATTTTCAGTAGTAAATGAAACAATTGACGCGCAGAAATAAAAATAATGTTCCAAAAAATTGAAATGTCGGGTCCATGTCAGGATCGAAAACAACGACTGCAGGTATTATAATGTGGAGTGGTCAGACGTAGCTTCAATTGACTCATTCTTGGTGTTAGTGGTTGGAAGGACAGGCTCTTTAGCTTTTTTGTTCTTGGTTCTGTAAAGCAGATAAGCAGCTAATCCAAGAACCAGAAAAACAAAAATGGTTACACCAGCACCAATACCACCAGCACCCGCATTTGTCAAAGGACTTTTGTTGATCCCTAGAGAGGAATAGTCACCACTCATGATAGCACTCAAGGAGATGTTACGGTGAGACATTTCCATAGCATCCTTATAATCGGTCGAGTATTGGGTACACAGACTGGAGGTTGATCCACAAGTACTGCACCATTCAGAAGCAGATGAGATAGAAACATTCTTTATTCCAGATTCAAATTCGGACCAAGGAATAACTGTTTCAGATCCACCAAATATTGGGTAAGCAACTAGATTTTCATTGTCATCAGTACCGTTTCTAAAAGAAAATTGAACATAGTACTCGTCCGAACTGTCCTTCAGCAGGTCCCAGACCAAAGTAGCCCCATAGCCTGGAAGACCTGAGAAACCATCAGATACTTTTTGTAGTTGCAAAAGACCAAACACCTGCATCATTGTTTTGAAAGAACCAATAAAGTAATTGATATATGGAGAACCTTCAGCCTTTGTGACATTAAGATAATTCTGAAGACCACCAAGAAGTGATCTGCCACCAATGGTCATATTACTCAATGGGTTGGAAGGATCATGGGCAATACCCCATTCTGCTGCACCTGCGAGTTGTGAAATGTTGTAATAAGCATGCATTGGATTAGATTTTCTTGTCTCAACAGCTAGTGTCGAGTTATGAATCATATAAACATTCATGTGATCGTAAATCTCCATGGAATTACCGAAGTTTAGTTGCCATGGCTCAAACTTCTCTTTGATAAGGGTGAAGTTAGCAATAGATTGGAAGTATTCATAGGTTGACTCATTGAGATTCTTGAAAGTATCAGTGTCATACCAAGCAGCAATAGCAGAATCAGATGAAGGACATTCTGAACTACCTTCAGTCCATATATAATTTTCAGATCCCTGCTGTTGAACATCCATAAAGACATACTGATACCCATTATAAGGAGCCTTAACATCTATTTCAGAAGTATTGAGACCGCTTCCTTTAACCATTTCAGGCAATTGAGAAGCTTCTAATACAGAATCATCATCGACTGCGTTTGATGCGGGATAAAGGCCTTGTAAAAAGGCTAATTGGGAGTATTCAAAAACAGAGGAAGCTGGAGTCTGCGCATATGTTTGACCATAAACAAAGTATCCATCTTCGTTCAAGCCTGCGATCTTGAAGTCCGAATCAACTTTAACACTTTCATTATTTAGACCAAAGTATCTCTCTCTAAAAAATGTACCAGCGGCAGCCTGTCTTTGTGCACCATAAGTGGTTAAATATCTTGCTGGTTCTTCAACTCTATCATTTTCTCTACCAAAAATGAAAGTACCAACACATGTAAATTGTCCGTTTAAACTTGTTGCGTTTACTTCTGCGTTTGCTCCAGACACTAAACATGAGAGCAAGCTCATCAAAAAGGAAGTTGAATATTTCATATTTCTCAATTGAACAAACTTTTGTTTTTAAAAGACCATGCCTAACTAATTGAGCATAGAATCAGAAAATATTAATTGCTTGTGATTGAGAATTTAAATAAGATGATATCTCCATGGTTTGCTATTTATTAAATTCAGCAGAATGGAAACTCAAAAGTTGCGTGGGTTGCCTGTAAATTTGGGGAACTTTCTTATCTGGAACCTGGCATCCGGCATGCCGATTATCAGAAAAATACCACAAAGATGAAATGATAATTATGTTAAATTGCCTTATCAGGATTGGTAGGGTTTTGGGTATCAGCTTTTTTCTACTCTCTCAGCCATAATTCAGAGACAACAAGTTTCTAGAGCCCAATTTACTGGTTTATCGACTAAAAAGATACAAATAAATGGAATTAGGAGTTCTTTATTTCTAGACTGTAACCTTCTTACAGCGTGACACTTATCTGTAGGGAACTAGCTGAGCTCTACACCTTAAATTTTTGTGAGCGGAAGATTTTTTCAACCCCAAGAAGAGTATTTCTCATGCATAATAAATGCAGAACACTTTATTCCGCGAAGCTTATCCAGTTAATTCACCGACCCAATCATTATGTACCTATTGTATAATTCCCGAGATCTTTTATCTTCTCGGTGATTTAATCTAAAGTGGGCAATTTGAAATGACGAAGATTTTTAAATCAACATCTGCGAGAACATTATGGTACATCCAATCATAGGTTAATTGTAGAATCACTAGATATGTCGGAGAACAGAGAACCTCCACCAGTTTACTGTACCAGATGAATTGAAACCCTTGCTAAACTACCTTTTGATGTGGTTGTAATACCTCAAGAGAGCACATGGTCAGTGTTACAGGAACATTTTAATGGCAGGAAAACGATTCTGTATTCCTTCGGAGGTAAAGAAGATAAGGGATATAAGGGGATAGATTTTCCGCTTCGCGGGGATTTGGCCAGCGGGGAACAGAAGCAGAATTGCATGAAGATAAGGGTCAACCCACCTAAGGTGTGTTAAGGGACTTTAGAGGAATTTAAATCAAACGAATATTCAATATCAGCAGTATTGGCCTCGATATGGTGAAATTTCCACCTTTCCAAACAAAAAAAAACTTCTTTTGAAAAAATGAAATGAAAATAAAAGAAAGATGATAGCCACAGGTAATTAATTGACAGGATTTTTCAAACTTTAGTTACTTGTGGACTTATTTTGCTCTATCGTTTTTGGCAATTAGGAAAAGAATCCCAAAAGAATTGTATCTGTATCGAGGAATTATTCCCTCCTCATGAATTCAATCCCGGAAAAAGAAAACAGTCGCTTTCATCAGTTATCGAATACACAAAGCACGTCAGAGAATCAACAAGAAATTTAACTTTTTTACACTCAAGAAGACAAAGAAAGCTAGTATAGGGTTTCAAAAAAGTTTCTTCTGGCTTTGAAATAATTTTTAATGAAGATTGCCCACATGCCGTCTCAATGACACCACAAGTTGGTGCTGAATTGGAAAGAAAATTAAAACAAATTTGATGTTATTGTTTACCAATTGTATCCAGTGTATATATCTCAAAACAGATATCTCTCATAATCACCTGCTAGAAAAACTGAATCCTTGAGTTCATACTGTCTTGTAAAAATGATATCTCTTGAAGTTCCAACTTAAAGTACATATGGCAACCTGAGCCCACGGGATAGCGCAGCAGTATCAGATTGACTGGTAATCACAACATTTGGATTGTTTTTAAGAGCTCACAAATTGAATTAGTTTTTTTGTCACCTGGAAACATTGGTTCTATGATATACTTCTACTCCATTTGTAGTTCAACCTAACAAAAGGACATATTTTATTTCTGAAACTAAAATCAATAGCCTGTTAAGAATTAAGTAGATAAGATTCGCTCCCAAAAAGAACTGCTTTTGAAGTACTCAATTTTGTAGGAATAGCTCATCTATATGCAGCAGGCCTGTTAACAAAACGGATTTTGTCACCATATCTTGACAAAACGACAAACTGCTTATAAAGGTCTAGCGGCACGATCATAAAATACTACTTGCCATGAACAATTTTTCTACATGAACATGAATTTCAGTAGCTGCAACAGCTTGATTTATTCAGATCTAGATGACAAAATCTTGACAAATTTGTCAGATTCTTTGAAATGTATGACAAAATGACAAAACGGAGAAGGGGCGATTTCGCGACAAAATCCGTTTTGTTAACAGCCCTGATTTGCTGGGAACACAGCCTTATTATTCAACAGTTTCAGTTTTTTGGGGAAGTTCCGCGGGCATGATGAGCTTAGTTGTCGGTTGCCTCTTTAATATCAATACCCAATCTTTAGGTACTTTTGAAGCAAAGATCAAATAGTCTATTTAGTAATAGGTGGGATCTATTGACAAGTGAAGCTACTTCATTATCCAGGTTATTTCGCCAGTTGATCATACTTGAAAATTTACCTCCAGAAGAGCTATAGCAAATTGCTCAGCTAGTCACTCACCTTAAATTGATCAAAGCTGTCAGTGATACCATATCGAAGAAAGTCTGCACGCAAGTTGAGAGTTTAATTTAGGATCAACTTCGAAAATGAGTCATAAAACCAATTGATGAGTAGAACCTGAATTCAGACTCATGTGTTCTTTCCCAATTAGGCCAATTTGACTAATCTCCTTTATTATCGGAAGATCTTCTCAGCCGCGGGGAGGCAATGATACCCTAAAAAGGAAATTTTCGAAATTTTTTTTGATCAGCAATTATGACTTTCGATAAATAGACAACAGATAAATAAATGGAAAACAGATAAATAAATAGCAGTGTTATTTATTTCCTTCAAAATAAAAAAAATTCAATATTTTTGAGGTACATCACCAAAATGAGTGAACAGCATATTGACCAATGCAAAACAAGGAAAGTGACCATAAGGCTAGCCACCGAAAAAGATGAACTGAAAATAACGGAATGTGCTGAGTTGGCTTATACACAATACATTTCCATTATTGGGAGGAAACCTGCACCTATGACCGCAAATTACAATTTGCAAATTAAAGAAGGTCATGTCTATGTAGCAACTAACGAAAAGGATGAGATCAATGGGTTCGTTGTATTTTTTCCTCAGAATGGGTTTACACTACTAGAGAACGTGGCAGTACTCCCTGGCGCTGTTGGACAAGGAATAGGCAAAGCCTTGATCAGATTCTGTGAGAATCAGACGGTCAAACAAGGAATGGATACAGTAGTTCTTTATACAAACGAGAAAATGACAGCAAATCTCTCGATATACCCCAGATTAGGATATAGAGAAACAGAACGTCGCCTAGAACATGGGTTTCATCGTGTTTATTACAGCAAATTTGTAGGGAATTTGACAAACAATTGAGAAGTTGCATAATCTGAGGAAAATTTATAAACTTGAAATGGACTATTCATGAAATATTATGAAAGATATGAATGAATGCTTGAATTACTTTCATGTGATAAATGCCTTTGCATGAATAAAACAAAGTTCAGCTTTTGAGAATATATAATATGTCTTATATTTAGCAATCCTTCCACCTTTTGGTTTCTTTCAAGAGAATTCAACACCCTAAACTTTCATTATTTTATGTTAATTTTGCATTTATAATGCTCCGAAACTGTTAACATAGCTACGAGCATTTATATTTGAGAGTGCGGATATCAATCATTTTCCTTTTGACATCAGATAATAATATTAGATCAGATAATAATATTGCTCTTAGAAGTTTCATATCCCTTTTTGCATTGTGCTCACGTTATATTGAAGTACGTGTGGAATTCTCCATCTCGTCTGCTGGGGTGTCACTTAATTGTTGCACCACAAATCGCATGTGGGCTATTGATTTCCCATGAGTGGCTAACAGGTTTAATCGACCTCCCAACCAACTTTCAACCACTCTGCAGCCGTTGACCTGCGGTGATTCTCATACTTAAGGGGGTAAGACCAGTTCCTCCGGCACCCTTGGTGTTCTTCACCAACTGTAGTGTTGCACATTGCACACGCGGTTCCCTTCCACTAAGGGAATGCGTGAAAAACAGATAACCGAAGTTAGATCGGTATGTACGCACTCAATCGGTGGAAAACAAACATCGAGACTGAGATGTATAGATTGTTTAGCGAGATCA